>OX421318.1:0-599920 GCA_949125395.1 Diaphora mendica
ATCTGGTAAATAGAATCTTAGAAATCCGACTTTTAAATTTCAATTTTAGTCATTTTTGAGGTTTTTCTCGATTAATTCGATAGCCTTTGTTTTCCAAATTATCATTTATATATATTTAGATAGCCCTGTTAATTACCCGTCGAACGACACCACTCTCGTCCGGATCCGCCTGACGGAAAATTGAAAAATTGCCCGCCCACCCTCCCATATTTCACTGGGTATATAGACTTTGTGGAGTATAGGGTCACTGACCCCTCAATCTAACTTTTAAGAAAAATTTTTTTTACTATTCTACTTAATTTCGCACTTTTTATTTTAGTGACAGAGGCATTATACACCTAAAAAATATATTAAACGGCTCTACACAGAGCATAGATTTTAAATTTTATTGCATAACTACGTAGAACAGCGTTCTACATATATTTTAATTTTAACCCTAGTCTTAATACACTGACACTCACCCCCCTATACAGGGTCAGACGGACACGTACACACACATATTGGACAACTTTCCCCGTCCACTCGCACTACACACTACACAACACCTTCTCACACACACAGATTTTAAGACTTGGAACATGTTCCAGACGCCACCCACATCTGGCACAGCCAAGGGACAAACCGCTCCCAACGCCACCACCTCACCCTCAATAGTGCAGGACGCCGCCAAAACTTTTATACGAAGGCCAGAAACCAAAAGACGGTCACTCGACAACATGGACCAATACCGGAGGCAGCAGACCAACTACGCTAGCCAGTCGAGTGACCAGTTACTCCAGGAGGTCATGAAGACCTTCGAAGATATTCCCGTCAAAGTCGCTCAATACCCTCAGATGCGGCGGGATATCAAGGTCTTCCTGGAGTCCCAGTCCGACAGATGCATCCGCGTGCTCTTTGAGCTCAGCAGGCGGATGAAGGGACTGGAGACGGCGGCGTCCGGGGCTGCTACGGACGCGGTAGCGGCACCCTCTAGTAGGGAGGAGATACTGCTGGAGAGACTGAGGGAGATGGAGGCCAACATTACCGCGAAGCTTGGCCAGGTGGAGGCCGAAATCAAAGAGGGTATGGAGAACCTCAACACAGCCAATGACGAGCGGGGCGCCGACGTCATTGACTATGTCTTTAAAAAATCCGAGGAGACCACGCAGGCTATGGAGAAAGCTGCCGAGGGGGTCGTGGAGAGGGTCCACGAAAAAATCGAGGAGACCCAGGTCGACATTGACCAGGCGACCGAGATTATGGTGATGCGCGCGCAGTCCCAGATCGAAGACCTGATTGGGACTGTCGCAAGGGATGTCGTCATCGAGACCCAGACGCACATCGGCGCAGCCATAAAGGGACTGAGACCCGAGAGCGTCCCGGACCCGACCCCCCCCAAAACCTATGCCAGTGTAACTGCGACCGGACCCGGGCGCCGGCCGGCGCTTCACTCGGTGGCGGTGACCTCAACGGACAGTCAAGAGACTGCCGATGAGGTACTCGCCAGGGTGAGGAAGGCGGTCGACGCCAGGAGTACTGGTCTAAAGGTTAGCAAAGCTAGGAAGGCCAAGGGCAGCACCGTCATCCTGGGCTGCGACACGGAGGTGGAGCGGGACAGGGTGACGGAGAAGATACAGAGCCGTGATGATGGGCTAGTGGTAGTGCCCATGAAAAATAAGGATCCACTCGTCGTCCTCAAGGACGTCTTTGTGGACAGTGACGACGACGAGATGGTGAGGGCCATTTACACCCAGAACGCCGAATTTTTCATGGGCCTACCACAGGAAGAGAAGGAAATAGCCATAAAATATAAAAGAAGAACTCGCAACCCTAAGACATCGCACGTGGTCTTGCAGGTGAAGCCTAGAATATGGCAGAGGATGACGGAGACTGGGATTCTGTACCTGGACCTGCAAAGGGTCAGAGTGGAGGACCAGTCTCCGCTCATCCAATGCACAAAGTGCCTTGGATTCGGCCATGGTCGCAAATTCTGCACTGAGAGTGCAGACAGGTGCAGCCACTGCGGAGGTTCGCACCTGCGTGGGGAATGCCCCAAATACACTGCAGACAGCGAACCGCAGTGCTGCAATTGTCTGCACTCTAGGTTAAAGAATACGGGTCATAACGCTTTTAGCGCAGATTGCCCAACCCGAATCAAATGGGATTACCTGGCACGACAGACCACGTCATACTTATGACTCAGCCACTCATTAGAACACACACACACTACACAGAAACACACACATTGATTTAATGAATATATAATAGCTATATATGAATATATCAAGACACACACACACAAACACTGGAACATGTACTCAAAGAAAGAAAACCCTGCACAAGAATTTCAATTAATATATATAATAAGTATATATATTCTATTGACAATTAAAGTAGAAACACGCATCAAAACAGAAAATACACTGACACATAAATTTCACTACAGACAAAAACAATAAAAAACTAAAAACACACTGAGTCATAAAAAACACGGTCGCAGCCTAAATACATCACAGGAAAACTAAACAGGAACATGTTGTATATATAGATACACACAGACAGATACAAAGAGAATAAGCAACTTAAATTGAGAAGGAATAGATAACGTTAAAAGATAAATGAATTAGAGGCAAATAAATATTAATATAAGTTAAGAAAAGTAGTAATATTACAAGAAATTTAAAATCGCAATAAAAGGAAGGAACTTAACAACCAGAATAGAAATAGACATACGCCATTATACAAAATTAATAAAAGTACTTTGGAAAGGCAAACAAATTAAAGAAACAATAACTTTTAGATGAAAATTAACAGTAACCTTAAATATAAAACACACCTCACTATAATAAAAAATGGAAGCTCTAAAAAATGACGTATAAAAAGTGACGAAGGAGAGGCACTTGGTGCGAGAACAAAATATAAAAATAACGACATAAATGCAAGACACGGAATAACAAGGTCCTGTCGTACCTTTGGACGGGGAAAAGCGGCGAGGTCGTTAAGACCTCATTAAAAAAAAAAAAAAAAAAAAAAAAAAAAAAACCTAACCTAACCTAACCTAACCTAACCTAACCTAACCTAACCTAACCTAACCTAACCTAACCTAACCTAACCTAACCTGGCCCTCTGCCCGGCGAATATCGCGCTGCTGCGACGACCGCAGCGCGCCATAGCGCAGAGGGCTGCACGGGCGTACCACACCGTCTCTTACGAGGCGGCGTGTCTGATTGCGGGGAGTATCCCCTGGGATCTCGAGGCCGGCGTCCTCAAGAGGGTGTACGACGAGGGCGCCCTGATGCGGCGTGCTATCGGGGGTCGGCCGCCTCCGGAGGAGATCGATCGCTGGAGACAATCGGCTCGCGATGATCTCTTCCGGAAGTGGGCTGAAAGACTGCGGGCGACGCGCAGCGGATCGCTGCTTGTGGGGGCCGTCAGGCCCGTCCTGCGTCAGTGGGTAGAGAGGGGTCATGGGGCCCCGACATACCACCTCACCCAACTTCTCACGGGCCATGGCTGTTTTGCCAAGTACCTGTGGGAAGTGGTGGGGATGGAGTCGGAGCCCCGGTGCCGAAACTGCACCAGCGGAGACCCTGACACGGCCTACCACACCCTGGCTGTGTGTGAGGCGTGGGACGGACAAAGGACGGCCCTCATAAGCACCATTGGTGCGGACCTCTCGCTGTCGGTCGTAGTTCCAGCTATGGCCGGCAGCGAAGAGTGTTGGGCTGCCGTTGCCTCGTTCGCTGACGAGGTGATGGCGGCCAAGAGAGAGGCTCTGCGGGAGCGGGAGCGAGCTGGGCTCACTCTCCCGCCCCGCAGACCCGCGGCGAGGGGGCGCCGGCGAGCACAATTCGCCCGCGTCCCCGAATGAGAGTGGCCACGGGCGGTGGGTCGGGGGACCTGCTGCCCCACGCTAATGTGGCGGAATGCGCCCCTCTGTGTTCCTGGGGTGCATTCATGAGGAGGACAGGCCCCATCATCTGGGCTCGGTGGCCCGGATGGTGGGGCCTCGACAGAGGTGAGCCCGATAAAAAGGGCGTCCCTAGCCGAGTCGCGGTGAGCAAACTATCCCGCGGCTCGGTTTAGGTGAAGGAGGAACACCGTGGTGGTTTAGTGGGTAGTCTGGCCTCTCTTCGAGGTCAGGAGTCCCACACGAAGCGAACCCCCTGCCCCCGCGGGGGGTGAGCGAAGTGCGTAAATGCATTCCACCACGTAAAAAAAAAAAAAAAAAAAAAAAAAACCTAACCTAACCTAACCTAACCTTTTTTTTTTTTTTTTTTTTTTTTTTTTTTACGTGTGGAAATCCCCTCGGACCGTCACCCGCGCCGGGGCTTGCGGCGGGGCGGTGTGTCGGACTCGAACCGACTAAAACCACACGGTGTGCCACTCTGCGCCTGAGGAGGGAGGAGTCCGGGAACTGCTGTTATTACGACATCCAGACCCCTCCCAGCGCTTGCCCGCACAGAAGCGGGCACCCTCTTCGAAGACCTCTCATTTTAGGCAACGTACGGCACACACGTAACGTCGCCTCCTCGCGGGCGGCCACTAGAGCGGATGGAAGGGAAAGCCCGTCCCGACCATCCGCGGCCACACTCAGGGCGGCATGAGGCGCAGATGAGCGCGCCTCCGCTGCCCGGTTCGCCGGCGGCGGATTGGGTCCGAGTGGAGGTCGTCCTCCCGGGCCTTCTCCGCCGCCTCCTTCTGCGAGATGACTTCTTCGCAGAAGGTAGCGACCGCGGTAAAACTGCTATCGCTACCGGCCATGGAGCGAATGACGGCCGGTAGCGATAGATCTCCTCCGATGACTGCAGTGAGGGCCCGGCGCTGCGACGCCCATGCGGGGCATATCGCCAGCGTATGCTGGGCCGAGTCTTCACTGCAGTCGCAGTGGTGGCAGGCGGGACTCAGTTCCCTCCTAGCGACCGAGTGCAGGTACTTTCCGAAGCAACCGTGCCCGGAAAGTACCTGCGTCAGTCGGAAGGAAAGGGTCCCGTGCTGCCGCCCTGCCCACTCGAGGATGACCGGCTGGAGAGCCTCCACGGCGGCAAAGCCAGCGCGTGGAGTCTCCAGTCGGAAAGACCAACGAGCCATCGTGGCTCGACGGGCGGCTTCACGCCACTCGCGTACCTCTTCCGGCGGAGGGCGAATGCCACTCTCCACACGGAATTCAGCCACCCGTCGATAAACTTCGGCGAGCACTTCCGCCTCCAAATCCCACGGGGGTGTCCCGGCCAATGCGCACGCTGCCTCGGTCGACACCGTGCGGTAACCACGTATCGCTCTGACCGCCAGTACCCTCTGAGGCCGCCAGAGGCGAGCCTTGTTCTGGGCGGTCAGAGCCGTGACCCACACCGGTGCGCCGTACAGCGCCATCGACCGGACAACCCCCGTGTACAGCTGTCTCGTTGCGACGCTGGCTCCACCCAAATTAGGCAAAAGTCGCCCAAGGGCAGAGGCAGCGTCGACCAGCTTGGGAGCAAGCTGTCGGAAGTGCTCGTCGAAGAGCCACCTACCGTCGAGGATCAGACCCAGATACTTCATCTGGGCCCGAACCGGTACGAGGACCGAGTTGACCTCTATGGAGGCGCCGGGGGGCGGACCACGACGGGGCCCATGAAATAACAGGGCCTCCGTCTTGTCCAGGGCCACCCGAAGGCCCAGCGCCTCGATGCGCCCGACCACCAGAGAAACACCCGTGGTGGCCAGGCGCGCCGCCTCGTGGAAGTTCGCCCCCCGGGCTGTGACCAATGTGTCATCGGCGTAACAAATTACGCCCAGCCCGGGGGGGAGACGACCTCGTAGGACCCAGTCGTATCCCACGTTCCACAGGAGTGGTCCAAGGACAGACCCCTGCGGAACGCCGCACGACATGGGTCGCCGTCTCAAGACGCCCTCTCGGTCCTCGTACACGACGGTACGATCCTCCAAATAGTCTGCCACTAGCCGCCTCAGGTACTCTGGCACCCCGTGATACTGGAGTGCTTCCCCGATGCAGCTGAATGGCAGACTATTGAATGCGTTGGCGATGTCTAATGACACCGCCAACAGCACGCCGCCACAGCACACTGCCTCTTCGGTCACGGCCCTAAGGCGCATCACGGCATCGACCGTCGAACGCCCCTCTCGGAATCCGAACTGGGCGTCCGACAGGTCGGGCCCCACCTCACTGAGGTGCCGGACGATGCGGGCAGAGATTATCCTTTCGAACAACTTGCCCGCCTCGTCCAGCAACACGATGGGCCTATAGGCCGCGACCGAATCGGCAGGCCGTCCCGGCTTCTTCAGCAGGACCAGCTTCCCGCTTTTCCAGCACTCAGGGAAGTGTCCGGACGCCAGGCTAGCGTCCAACACTCCCCTGAGGCGGTCCGACATGTAGTCGAGGGCTCGGGCCATCACTCGGGCTGGTACCCCGTCCGGCCCGGGGGCGGTGTTCTTTGAACGAATTCGCAGAACAGCCGCCCCTACCTCCGATTCCCTCACGGGTGGAGCATCCTCCTCTCTACCCCCGTCGTCTCTGACCGAGTAGGCCATCGACGGAGGTGTGTGCTCTGCCCGCTGAGGGAAAAGGCCCTCGACCACTTCCTGCAGGAAGCTGGGCTGGAGAGTCTCGGTAAGGGGGGGGCCCGCCGTGCGGAGCTTTTGACGCACCGCACGATACGGGCGACCCCAGGGGTCACGATCGAGACTCTCCAGCATCTCCTTTCTCCTTGCGTCCTTGGCGCGGCAAATGGCCAGCTTCAGAGTTTTCCGCGCTTCGCGGTACTCCTCATGAAGCTGGTCATCCTCACCGTTTCCGCGGTGACGTCGCCGGCTACGGGTGTAGGACCTCCGGGCACGGGTACAGGCCGCACGGAGGTCCGCCAGCTCCTGGGACCACCAGTAGACCTCTTTCCGTGGAGGCCGACGACTCCGGATGCGGGGCATGGCCGTATCGCAAATCTGCGTAATCGCATCGCGAAAACGGCCAGCCCCCACGTCCACGTCGACCTCCTCGGTCGAGGCCTGCGGAGACAGCCAAGAATGAATAATGGCTGCCTCCTCCAGCAGGTCCCTGTCGAGCTTGGCGACAGCCCACCGCGGAAAGCGGGATGATTGCCGCGCCGTGTGACCCCTACTGGGGCCCTGGGACCGGGAGAGCTCAAATCGGATATACAAATGATCCGAGAGCGTCTCGACCTCTTCCAGGACACACCAGTTCCTTACTCGTGCGGCAACAGCAGGGGTAGCGAACGAAAGGTCCACTATCGACCCGCCCTGCTGTCGCACGCACGTGTTGGTGGAGCCTCTGTTCAGCAAACAGAGGCCCACCGAAGCCGCCCACTCCACTACGGCTTCGCCCTTGGCGTCCGTCCCGGGGGACCCCCACGCAATGGACTTTGCGTTGAAGTCCCCCAGCACGAGGACGTGCCCAGACGCTAGTCGCCGTATCGAGGTCTCCAAGGTGTTGAGGAAGACCTCGAAGTCACTCAGACTCCGGTTGGGGGAGAAGTATACACCGTAAACGGTGACCCCCCCCCAATCGGCGGCAACATATCCAGTACCCTTGTCTCTTAGCGACAAGGGCGGGGAATGAGCCGCCGTGGAGCTGACGACTGCCACGGAGCCGTCCCGGTCACCCATCCAGTTTGGACGGGGAGGAACGTAGTAGGGCTCCGCGACTACGGCAACACCTATTGACCACTGCGCCATGGTTTGCAGGAATAAATCCTGCGCCGCGGCACAGTGGTTCAGGTTCGTCTGGACCAGGAGGCTGGAGACTTGATCCATTAGTGGATCGTCTCTACAGCCTCCTCCATGGGCGTCGGCATAGACGCACTAGTTACGCCGGAGGCAGCCTGGGTCGACTGGCTTACCCCCGACGCTTCCCGATAAGCACGAGAAGGCCTGCAGCCTCCCTGCCCCATCTGATGATTGGCGGGCTTATTAGCCGCCGCACAGATGGGGCAGTGAGGGGCGGCAGAACACTCTGCCGCCTTGTGCCCCTGTTGACCACAGCGGAAGCAAAGTCCGCTGCAGTCGAAGCAACTACTGCACTTGGTGCGTGTGTGTCCCGCCGACAGGCATTTAAAACACCTCATCGGCCTTGCTGCCAGGACTGTTATCCTGGCGCTCACAAAGCCGACGAGGAGCCTGCCAGCATCGCCCAGCACTTTGGCTGCCGCTACTGGGCAGCTGAGCCACACCGCACCAAGCCCTCCCGGACCGGTACGAACGGTGCCGACCTTGATGTTATCAGCGCTGCAGCCAGTCTTCTCCTGGACTGCAACGCGGACATCCTCGGCCGTGACAGAATCGTCCAGGCCCGAAATGCGCAATTCCGCGCACTTTATAGGCCTGGCGATTCTTACACCGTCCGTTTCCGCGAACACTTCTCGCAACTTCTCGGCAAATGCGTCTGCCGACTTTGCGCCCTCAGCCCCGGGGAACTCGAGGACTCGAGCTCCCGTCTGGGCGAGGCGCAATCTCACCCCTGTTGTCCCGAAGGTGGCGAGACTAGCCCGAGCCCTCTTGAAGAGGGCCGCGTAGGACAGCCCGCCTTCAGCCGCCTCCGGCGACACGGTCACTACTACCGCCGCGGTCTTCGGCGGCTGCAGTTTCCGCGGCTTCGTCTTCTTGTTGACCTCTGTCACCGGTGGCGCCTGCGGGGTAGAGGCCGCCTTTTGGGCAGCCTTTTTGGCCCTCCTTCGGGACTTCTTAGACCCCCCTACTACCTGCCAACCCTCATTGGAGGGGGCAGAAGTAGAGGGGCCAGGGGCAGTCGTTGGAGTGGAGAGCGGAGCCTGCGCTCCAGCCTTTGCCGTCGTCTCAGGCACCGGCTTCGGGGCAGCCGCCTTTGCCTTGGCTCCCTTTCGTGGCTTCTGGGCCGCCGCAGGAGCTGACGCCGATGTCGCTGCCGCGTAGGTGACGCGACCTCCCACCACGGGCAGTTCGGTCGGCGCCGAGGTGCCCTTCGACTTCGGGCTCGCGAGCGGCGGCCTAATGACAGGGGCCGGCGGCAGCCTCGCCTCCAGACCAGCCAGACGTCCGTCCACCAAATTCCCCACCGCCATGAGGATCTGCTGCACTAAGGCGTCAGATACCCCAGGGACAGTGAGGACCGGCTGCGACGCAGACGGGGCCGGACGCGACGCAGACGGGGCCGCGGCCTCACGCCCAGAACGCTCCGACCGGAATTGGGCGAACTGAGCGCTAAGCTCGGCCACCTGCCCCGTCAATCTGTCATTGGCCGCCTGGAGGCGAGCTACATCTCCAATTAGGGTCCCTACGACCCCCGCCACTGCGGAGGAGGAGTCCTTAAGGGCCTTGACGAAGGAACCCTTGAGGTTCGTGGATTTGGTGGCCACTTTGTTGATTATGGCCACAGCCACGTTCGCTCTCTCCTGCAGAGACACCGGTGCAGGATCCTCCACTGCCGGCTCCCGGATCCTCTGCAGGAGATCAGCGATCTCCTCCTCCACTACGGTTTCTCCCTCCGCCCTGGCTCGCCTGTACATTTCCGCCCTAGAAAAGGCGGAGCCTGACGTAGCCGAGATTGGAGAGCGTGACCTCCCTCTGTGGCTAGTAGGCACTTTGGGAGGCAGGCACTCCTGGGCCGCTTCCACGTCCGCGCCCGTAAGTCCGCGCTTCCGGCTATCACCGATACCCACCTCCACGACATCCATTGCGACAGTCGTCGCACCGGAGCCGCTGGAGGTGGTCGGAATAACGGACTTCGAGCGCAGTCGATCCGATCTTTTCTGGCTCCCAGCAGTCAGATCGACCTCTGGGAGCCCCACCGAACTAGGCGTTCCGGACGCCGCAGCAAGTTCCTCGGTGGACGAGTGAACGTCCGCCTTTTGGAACTGCCCCTTGGCATTCCTCGCCACTTTCTTTTTCTCCGCTTGCTTTTCAATTTGTCCATTAGGGTTGCCAGTAGTTGTTGTATTGTTTCCGTCCGATTTATTAGTTTTAAGGTTTATATATTTATCAGAATCCATGTGAGACCCACGAGTAGGGGAGAACTAAAGGTCCACCCGGGCAGAGATCCCCAATACCCGGGCAAGCGTAAATTTGTGCCCAACCGAGGGGTCCGCTGGTCCCTGGCTGGGGGTGTGCTTGCGACTGAACTACCCATCAGCCATGCATCCCCTGGTCACACACCAGAACACGGGATTCGGGGTAATTTTTTATAGAGGTTTTCTTCCTCGCGGTCCGGGCGGTTAAGCCAAGACCCTCGGTCCCAGTACTGGGATTACGATGCTACGGCGAGGGCAAAATAAGAGTACCTCTTAAGTTGCCCGCTCGGAGGCAGGGTTAGTGCTCACCGAGCTCGCCCTCTACTCGCACTCCAATACGCCCTCTGCTAGATCAGAGGGACGCTTGGAGTGCCCTCCACGGCAGTCTGCAATCAGACTCCGTCTGGTATCCCATTCAGTCTGGGGTCTCCTTCTGGGCCTATCCGGCATGAGTGGCTCTACCGGCATAGCCCCAGAAATCATCGACCCACGCAAGCCCCACCACGACGACAACGTAGGGATACTTTGGGGGGAACCTAACCTAACCTAACCTAACCTAACCTAACCTAACCTAACCTAACCTAACCTAACCTAACCTAACCTAACCTAACCTGTGCGAAATTTTCATTGAAAACAGCTGCTAGTAACGTTGTTATTTGTTGGTATCATATTTGTAGACACTCCTGCGTCCCGTGGGAAGAAAATTACCTGAAAAATAAAGAAAAATTTTTAATTTCTGGACTTAGAATATTTTTAAATTTCTAAATTAACAAATTTTCGAGGTTTTTGTCGAATTATTCGATAACGCTTCACCTCAAAGTTGACATAGTTACAGATCTAGATAGCCCTCATCAAGGCCTATCTAATAACACCTCCTTTGTATAGGTTGGGTAAATAGAAGTTACTAAATTTTCACATTCATTTTGACTTTCGGCATTTTTAAGGAATTTTCCAAGGCGCTTCGCTTATAACTTTTCGAAATTTATTTTTGGAATTTTTAATTATATATATTTAGATAGAACTCGTCAAGGCCTATCTAATAACACCTCCTTTATTAAGATCTGGTTAATAAAAGTAGTAAATTTTCAACAAACAAAACTCAATTTACCGCTTTTTCGAAAATTTTCTGAGATTTTCTTTGAATAACTTGCTCCCTCATTTTTTGGGAACAATAAATTATACATACCTAGATGACCGGCGCTTCACTCGTTGGCGGTGACCTCAAACGACAGTCAGGAGACTGCCGATGAGGTACTCGCCAGAGTGAAGAAGGCGGTCGACGCCAGGGGAACCGGCCTGAAAGTCAGTAAGGCACGGAAGGCGAAGAACAGTACCGTCATCTTGGGCTGCGACACAGAAATGGAAAGACGTAAAGTAATGGAGCGCATTGAGAGCCGTGGTGGTGGGCTTGTGGTAGTGCCCATGAAGAATAAGGACCCACTCGTCGTCCTTAAAGATGTCTTCGTGGACGGCGATGACGACGAGATGGTACGGGCTCTTTACACCCAAAACACCGACATCTTCATGGGCCTACCACAAGAGGAGAGTGAACTAAAAATAAAATACCGGAAGAGAACAAGAAATCCGAAGACCTCCCATATTGTCGTGCAGGTCAAGCCAAAAGTATGGCAGAGGATGACGGAGGCTGGTAATATCTACCTGGACCTGCAAAGGGTCAGAGTGGAGGACCAGTCTCCGCTCATCCAATGCACGAAGTGCTTGGCATTTGGCCACGGCCGCAAGTTCTGCACTGAGAGTGTGGACAGGTGCAGCCACTGCGGAGGCCCGCATCTGCGAGAAAAATGCCCCGACTATGCAACGGGAGCCGAACCGCGGTGCTGCAATTGCTCGCACTCTGAGCTGCAGAACCTCGGCCACAACGCCTTCAGCGCCGAATGCCCTACCCGCGCGAAATGGGACTACCTGGCGAGATCAAACACATCGTATTCATGACTCACACACTCAAACGAACACATACACATCACACATGATCTAGCAAGTATATAGTAAAATATATATGGATACATCATAACACGCACACAAACACTAAACATGCACACATAACAAACTTGCTGTAGAGATCTCAATAATTTTATATATTTCAAGATATATACATATTGTTGACTTTAAATAGCAATAAGTTATAAACCACACAGAGTCAAAGAATGTTACGATCTCACAGGCTAAACAACAACTAGACATCTTGAAAAATAACATGAAAAGGTATAACAAAATTGAGCTAAGGACCCATAAAAACCAAGAAAATCAACTACCGAGAAAGAAAAGAAATAGCTAGAAAGAAGTTTTAAAGATATGCCAAGCCATAAAATAAGTAACCATTAACAGAATTGAAAATAAAATAGAAATTTAGACAAATAAAAATCAGAGGAAGCTATATAAAACCAAATTTAAAATATATTGCCAATTGAAAAAGAAATATTAGAAAAGAATAATATAATTAGATATCAAATCGTATGGTATTAAATATATATATATATATAATATGGTAAATATAATTACCAGATGCAATAAAATATGCAAAAACTGTAAAATAGTAAGAATGACACGGCACGAGGCACATAGTGCGAAGACTTATATATAATGAAACGGTATGAATAAAGAAACACGAATCATAAGGTCCTGTCGTAATTTTTGGACGGGGAAAAGCAGAGAGGTTGAAAGACCTCACAAAAAAAAAAAAAAAAAAAAAAAAAAAAAAAAAAAAAAAAAACCTAACCTAACCTAACCTAACCTAACCTTTTTTTTTTTTTTTTTTACGTGTGGAAATCCCCTCGGACCGTCACCCGCGCCGGGGCTTGCGGCGGGGCGGTGTGTCGGACTCGAACCGACTAAAACCACACGGTGTGCCACTCTGCGCCTGAGGAGGGAGGAGTCCGGGAACTGCTGTTATTACGCCGTCCAGACCCCTCCCAGCGCTTGCCCGCACAGAAGCGGGCACCCTCTCCAGAGCCTCTCCTTTTAGGCGACGTACGGCACACACGTCACGTCGCCTCCTCGCGGGCGGCCACTAGAGCGGATGGAAGGGAAAGCCCGTCCCGACCATCCGCGGCCACACTCAGGGCGGCATGAGGCGCAGGTGAGCGCGCCTCCGCTGCCCGGTTCGCCGGCGACGGATTGGGTCCGAGTGGAGGTCGTCCTCCCGGGCCTTCTCCGCCGCCTCCTTCTGCGAGATTACATCTTCGCAGAAGGTTGCGACCGCGGTAAAACTGCTGTCGCTACCGGCCATGGAGCGTATGACGGCCGGTAGCGAGAGATCTCCTCCGATGACTGCAGTGAGGGCCCGGCGCTGCGACGCCCAAGCGGGGCAAATCGCCAGCGTGTGCTGGGCCGAGTCTTCACTGCAGTCGCAGTGGTGGCAGGCGGGACTCAGTTCCCTCCTAGCGACCGAGTGCAGGTACTTTCCGAAGCAACCGTGCCCGGAAAGCACCTGCGTCAGTCGGAAGGAAAGGGTCCCGTGCTGCCGCCCTGCCCACTCGAGGATGACCGGCTGGAGAGCCTCCACGGCGGCAAAGCCAGCGCGTGGAGTCTCCAGTCGGAAAGACCACCGAGCCATCGTGGCTCGACGGGCGGCTTCACGCCACTCGCGTACCTCTTCGGGCGGAGGGCGAATGCCTCTCTCCACCCGATATTCAGCCACCCGTCGATAAACTTCGGCGAGCACTTCCGCCTCCAAATCCCACGGGGGTGTTCCGGCCAACGCGCACGCTGCCTCGGTCGACACCGTGCGGTAACCACGTAACCTAACCTAACCTAACCTTTTTTTTTTTTTTTTTTTTTTTTTTTTTTTTTTTTTTTAACGTGTGGAAATCCCCTCGGACCTTCACCCGCGCCGGGGCTTGCGGCGGGGCGGTGTGTCGGACTCGAACCGACTAAAACCACACGGTGTGCCACTCTGCGCCTGAGGAGGGAGGAGTCCGGGAACTGCTGTTATTACGCCGTCCAGACCCCTCCCAGCGCTTGCCCGCACAGAAGCGGGCACCCTCTCCAACACCTCTCCTTTTAGGCGACGTACGGCACACACGTAACGTCGCCTCCTCGCGGGCGGCCACTAAAGCGGATGGAAGGGAAAGCCCGTCCCGACCATCCGCGGCCACACTCAGGGCGGCATGAGGCGCAGGTGAGCGCGCCTCCGCTGCCCGGTTCGCCGGCGACGGATTGGGTCCGAGTGGAGGTCGTCCTCCCGGGCCTTCTCCGCCACCTCCTTCTGCGAGATGACATCTTCGCAGAAGGTTGCGACCGCGGTAAAACTGCTGTCGCTACCGGCCATGGAGCGTATGACGGCCGGTAGCGAGAGATCTCCTCCGATGACTGCAGTGAGGGCCCGGCGCTGCGACGCCCATGCGGGGCAGATCGCCAGCGTATGCTGGGCCGAGTCTTCACTGCAGTCGCAGTGGTGGCAGGCGGGACTCAGTTCCCTCCTAGCGACCGAGTGCAGGTACTTCCCGAAGCAACCATGCCCGGAAAGTACCTGCGTCAGTCGGAAGGAAAGGGTCCCGTGCTGCCGCCCTGCCCACTCGAGGATGACCGGCTGGAGAGCCTCCACGGCGGCAAAGCCAGCGCGTGGAGTCTCCAGTCGGAAAGACCAACGAGCCATCGTGGCTCGACGGGCGGCTTCACGCCACTCGCGTACCTCTTCGGGCGGAGGGCGCATGCCTCTCTCCACCCGATATTCAGCCACCCGTCGATAAACTTCGGCGAGCACTTCCGCCTCCAAATCCCACGGGGGTGTTCCGGCCAACGCGCACGCTGCCTCGGTCGACACCGTGCGGTAACCACGTATCGCTCTGACCGCCAGTACCCTCTGAGGCCGCCAGAGGCGCGCCTTGTTCTGGGCGGTCAGAGCCGTGACCCACACCGGTGCGCCGTACAGCGCCATTGACCGGACAACCCCCGTGTACAGCTGTCTCGTTGCGACGCTGGCTCCACCCAAATTAGGCAAAAGTCGCCCAAGGGCTACTACTACACTATACACATATACATATACACTCTGACAATTTTCCCCGTCACATACACAACACAATACACACACTCTCATACCACTTTTTCACACATCGTTCACTCATATCGTCACGCGCACCCCCAACATGTCTGGCACCGGAACCTCTACTAACAGGCGACTTAGCTTTGCCTCATTATCACCATCGCCGGAGGCAATGACGATCCCGGCAGAAAAGCGGAGCTACCATGCCTCCCGAAACTGCCAAATAGTAAGAGAACAGCTCAAAATCTCAGGCAACATCAAGAGGGAAATTAAGAGGGAGATTGAATGTAGAATCAATATCATAGAGCAAATATTTAAAGAGTACGAAAAGGACAGGGTAAAATCAATCGTGGATCAGAGCTTTGAAGTCGTGGGGGTTTCAGGCGCTGACACAAACAATGAAATCCTAAAGAAAATAAAAGAGAACGAAAATATATTGAAGGAGAACGCTAAAATTCTAGGACAAATAAAGGAAAGAATAGAAAAGCAAGATGATAGGGAAAAGGAGAGGGAGAAAAAAGAAACACCAACCATGACTTATGCGGGGATAGTGACGAGCCGCCCTGAAGCCCAGCTTCCGGAGAGGAAGACCCTGCACTCTGTGGTCGTTACGTCTAAGGACGAGATGGACACAGGGGAGCAGGTAATAGAGAGATTAAGAAAGGCTGCAAGTGAGGATGAGGGCTGGATCAAGGTAGAAAAGATAAGAAAAGCCAAGGACAGGAAAGTGATAATAGGGTACAAAACAGAAGAGGATAGAAAAAAGGCCCAAAAAAGATTGACAGAAAAAGGCAAAGATCTGGTAGTGGAGGAGGTAAAAAATAGGGATCCCCTCCTGGTGCTATACGGCGTCCAAAAGACCCAAACGGACGAGGACCTAGTGAGGGCCTTGAGGTGCAGGAACCGGGAGATATTCCGGGACCTGACACCGGATCAGGACAGGCTAACGGTCCAATACAGGAGGAGAGCCAAAAATCCCCACACGTGCCACGTGGTGCTCAGGGTCTCCCCAGCGATTTGGTCCCGTGCCCTAGACACAGGGAGGCTGCATGTCGATCTACAACCGATCAAGGTTGCGGACCAGTCCCCTCTAGTGCAGTGCTCCCTGTGTCTGGGATACGGGCACAGCAAGAGGTTCTGCACCACAACTACACCAAACTGCAGCCATTGTGGCGGGCCCCACCTAAGGGCCGAATGCCCGGACGCTGCCTGTGGTGCGGAACCAAACTGCTGCAACTGCCAGGGTGAGAGGCTGAGCAGCATGGGGCACAACGCCTTCAGCGCTGAGTGCCCAGTCCGCCAAAAATGGGACTATCTGGCGAGGTTAACCACGGCATACTCGTGACACACTCATTCATACACACACGACACAGAAACACACACACGCGAACACACACAGATATTGAAAGTATATGGTGAATATATACGGAGACATCATAACATGCACACAAACACTGAACACGCACACACAACTAAAATAAACAGCATAACAAATAATTCACGACCGGGCTTATAATAATTGTTTATATTTAAGCATATAAATATATTGTTGATAACAAAGGCGGAATTAATGCTAAAAATAAAAAACATATACAGACACGAACATCACTTTTAGACATTTAAATCACGCACACATAGATTAAAACAACAAATCACAAAATCACACAAAAACAAAACACTCACAAAAACACTGGATAAAGACAAGAACACAAAACAAATTACACAAGTCACAAATACCGCGGCCTCGCAGATGGGAAAACCACAAATAAAGAATACTGGAGAACAAAACTAGAAGTAACACAGCAAATTTAAACAAAGAAAAAGTATAACTAAAAAGAAAACTAAGCATGAATAGCATCAGATAGAAAATAACCTAATATGAAACAATATACATAAATAGTAAAATAACTGATCAGTATAACACCTCGATAATTAATTGGAAATTTACACAATCATTAAATAACATAAGATAAACTTTGCATTGGAAATTATTTTGACTATATTTAGAATGGTTGCATAAAGATATTAAAAGGATATTAATAAGTAAATAAAAGAGAATTTAAGAAAGTAATGACGTATTTTAAAAATTTTAGAAATAATGCTGTGCTGTAAAATCTGTACAAAAATAATAGAAGAAATCTTTAATAGAAAATAGAAAAATTTAACTAAAGCTAAGAGACGAATGGGAGGCACTTGGTGCGAAACACATCAACGAACTGTACATAATATACAACAAGTAGAAAAGGTCCTGTCGTTAACATGGACGGGGGAAAGCAGCGTTATCCCAAGGGATAACACAAAAAAAAAAAAAAAAAAAAAAAAAAAAAAAAAAACCTAACCTAACCTAACCTAACCTAACCTAACCTAACCTAACCTAACCTAACCTTTTTTTTTTTTTTTTTTTTTTTTTTAACGTGTGGAAATCCCCTCGGACCTTCACCCGCGCCGGGGCTTGCGGCGGGGCGGTGTGTCGGACTCGAACCGACTAAAACCACACGGTGTGCCACTCTGCGCCTGTGAAGGGAGGAATCCGGGAACTGCAGTTATTAACACGTCCGGACCCCTCCCAGCGCTTGCCCGCACTGAAGCGGGCACCATCTGCTGTTCAAACTCTCTATTTAGGCGACATACGGCACACGCGTACGTCGCCCCCTCGCGGGTGGCCACTAGAGCGGATGGAGGGGAAAGCCCGTCCCGACCATCCGCGGCCACACTCAGGGCGGCATGAGGCGTTGATAGGCGCGCCTCCGCCGCCCGGTTCGCCGGCGGCGGATTGGGTCCGAGTGGATATCATCCTCCCGGGCCTTCTCCGCCACCTCCTTCTGCGAGATTACATCTTCGCAGAAGGTTGCGACCGCGGTAAAACTGCTATCGCTACCGGCCATGGAGCGTATGACGGCCGGTAGCGAGAGATCTCCTCCGATGACTGCAGTGAGGGCCCGGCGCTGCGACGCCCATGCAGGGCAGATCGCCAGCGTATGCTGGGCCGAGTCCTCACTGCAGTCGCAGTGGTGGCAGGCGGGACTCAATTCCCTCCTAGCGACCGAGTGCAGGTACTTCCCGAAGCAACCATGCCCGGAAAGGACCTGCGTCAGTCGGAAGGAAAGGGTCCCGTGCTGCCGCCCTGCCCACTCGAGACCTAACCTAACCTAACCTAACCTAACCTAACCTAACCTGGGGCGCGGCGTCGGGTAACCTCCACGTTGGCTTACGCGTTTCTTCCCCCTTTGGGCTCCGGTCCTGGGGAGCAGAAGCGTGGAGGCTGGTGCGCCCTGGACAGGCGGTCAGGATACTCTGACTCTCAGGAGCTCTGTATGCTGGCCGTCTGACCAATAACCCGACAGCCCTTTTCAGGGCTTGACCCCATTGCACGAGGGGGTCGCGGGGTGGGATCCGCAGCAGCCCTTTTCAGGGCTCGGCGGGATCGAGGGGCGGGTCGGCCCACTGTTTACTCAGGGGCTGACAGGCACTAGTGCCACCGTCGGTGTGAGAGGCCTAGCCACCCTCTCGCGTTCCGTAACCAACAGGGGCTCAACAGTGACCTGACTGGTGGCTCCAGGAGGGTATGCTGAGAACCTGTTGGCCGGAGGGCTTGCCTTAACTGGCCGGCCCGCGTCAAGGAAAAGACTCTAAAACCCGACAGCAAAGTCGTAAAAAGCAGACCTCTCGCCGTAGGCTGTGGCTCCGGCTATGGCCGGCGGCGATGAGTGTCGGGCTGCCGTCGCCTCACGGCTGATGGCGGCCACGAGGAGGGGCTCTGCTGGGGCGGGAGTGGGCTGGGCTCGCTCTTTCGCCCCGCGGGCCACGGGGACGCCGGCGGGCGGAGTTCGCACGCGTCCCGGGGAGGGATGCCGGTGGGCGAAGTCCGCACGCGTCCCTGGGTGAGAGTGGCCACGGGCGGTGGATCGGGGGATCTGCCGCCCCATGCTAATGTGGCGGAATGCGCCCTTCTGTGTTTCCGGGGTGCATTCAGGAGAAGAGCCCGACAACAAAGGGCGTCCCTAGCCGAGTCGCGGTGAGCAAACTATCCCGTGGCTCGGATTAGGTGAAGGAGGAACACCGTGGTGGTTTAGTGGGTAGTCTGGCTTCTCTTTGAGGTCAGGAGTCCCACACGAAGCGAACCCCCTGCCCCCGCGGGAGGCGAGCGAAGTGCGTAAATGCATTCCACCACGTAAAAAAAAAAAAAAAAAAAAAAAAACCTAACCTAACCTAACCCGTGCGAAATTTTCATTGAAAACAGCTGCTAGTAACATTGTTATTTGTTGGTATCATATTTGTAGACACTCCTGCGTCCCGTGGGAAGAAAATTACCTGAAAAATAAAGAAAATTTTTTAATTTCTGGACTTAGAATATTTTTAAATTTCTAAACTACCAAATTTTCGAGGTTTTGTCGAATTATTCGATAACGCTTCGCCTCAAAGTTGGCATAGTTACAGATATAGATAGCCCTCATCAAGGCCTATCTAATAACACCTCTTTTATATAGGTTGGATAAATAGAAGTTTCTAAATTTCTACATTCATTTTGACTTTTGGGTTTTTTAAGGAATTTTCCAAGGCTCTTTGCTTATAACTCTTCGAAATTTATTTTTTGGAATTTTTAATTATATATATTTAGATAGAACTCGTCAAGGTCTATCTAATAACACCTCTTTTATTAACATTCGGTTAATAAAAGTAGTAAATTTTCACTATACAAAACTCAATTTACCGTTTTTTCGAAAATCTTCTGCGATTTTCTTTTAATAACTGGCCCCCTTATTTTTTCTAAACAATAAATTATACATATCTAGATAGCTCGCGTCACGACCTATCTAACAACACCTCTTTTATTTAAATCTGGTAAATAGAATCTTAGAAAACCGACATTTAAATTTCAATTTTAGTCATTTTTGAGGTTTTTGTCGATTAATTCGATAGCCTTTGTTTTCCAAATTATCATTTATATATATTTAGATAGCCCTGTTAATTACCCGTCGAACGACACCACTTTCGTCCGGATCCGCCTGACGGAAAATTGGGAAATTGACCTACAAAAAATTCGGCATTGTTTGTTTACTTTCGAAAGTCTACCTTAGGGGTGAACATTTAGAACATTTGTGCGAAATTTTCATTGAAAACAGCTGCTAGTAACATTGTTATTTGTTGGTATCATATTTGTAGACACTCCTGCGTCCCGTGGGAAGAAAATTACCTGAAAAATAAAGAATTTTTTTTTAATTTCTGGACTTAGAATATTTTTAAATTTCTAAACTACCAAATTTTCGAGGTTTTGTCGAATTATTCAATAACGCTTCGCCTCAAAGTTGGCATAGTTACAGATATAGATAGCCCTCATCAAGGCCTATCTAATAACACCTCTTTTATATAGGTTGGATAAATAGAAGTTTCTAAATTTCTACATTCATTTTGACTTTTGGGTTTTTTAAGGAATTTTCCAAGGCTCTTTGCTTATAACTCTTCGAAATTTATTTTTTGGAATTTTTAATTATATATATTTAGATAGAACTCGTCAAGGTCTATCTAATAACACCTCTTTTATTAACATTCGGTTAATAAAAGTAGTAAATTTTCACTATACAAAACTCAATTTACCGTTTTTTCGAAAATCTTCTACGATTTTCTTTTAATAACTGGCCCCCTTATTTTTTCTAAACAATAAATTATACATATCTAGATAGCTCGCGTCACGACCTATCTAACAACACCTCTTTTATTTAAATCTGGTAAATAGAATCTTAGAAAACCGACATTTAAATTTCAATTTTAGTCATTTTTGAGGTTTTTGTCGATTAATTCGATAGCCTTTGTTTTCCAAATTATCATTTATATATATTTAGATAGCCCTGTTAATTACCCGTCGAACGACACCACTTTCGTCCGGATCCGCCTGACGGAAAATTAAAAAATTGACCGCCCACCCTCCCATATTTCACTGGGTATATAGGCTTTGCTTACAGGGATCGCCAACAATTGGTATCTACTAAAATTTTTTTTTTTTTAATCTACAAAAGGTTGCTAAGGATTTCGTGCTATTTTATTTAGTAGACTGAGGCAATATACACCTCCATAAATAATTTGAACAGCTCAACATAGAGCAGGACCTCCGCTATAACTAGGTAGAACTGAGTTTTACCTACCACTAAATTTAAGTTTGACTTACATTTGACACACCCCCCTATACAGGGTCAGATACACACTCTATTTTGACAAAAATTAAAAGGATACTTACCACAAAAGACCTCTTGAAGTACGCCCACCGGTCTCACCGCCGAAATACCTGAAACAAAAATAATTAAAACATTAAAAATTTATTTAAAGAAGCTTATAAAGAAGAGTCAATCTTACATATCTATATAAAATAGAAATCTACTTATAATTACACTGAAACTACACCTTAACTTTTATTGTTCTGTTGTTTGCACATTTTGCACATTTTTATATCTTACACTTACTCCTTGTATACTCTACTAATATTCTACCGGGAGTATTTATAAACTGACGAAAGACTAACCAACACCTGAAACAATGATGGGAATACGGACCCCCGTAAAGAGGCCAGAGAGCAGGTCCGACAAGAGCCCGCTGAATACTACAGAAGAGGCAGGACCATCATCCTCGGTAACCAGCGTGAGGCGAAGCATGGGTGAACGTGAGGTGGGGAAGGTTGACCCCAACCCCTGCACTACTAAAACGCTCCCGCACCCACCCAAGCAACAGAAAGTACCGGTGCCCCGTAGAACGTCTAAGGAAGCGGCCGGGACATCGCCCGTGCCGAGACAAGAACATACAAGACCGAGCAGCAAAACAGCCCAAGCCAGGGTCTGGCTTCAGAGAGCGAAGGCCTGCGTTAGCGAATCCCGCAATCTGAAGACAGACCTTAAAGTGGGGATTCTAAATGCTGTAGACCACCTCTATCAACTGGTCAAAGAGGCGGAAGTGTCCAAGGCAACTACACCAGTCGCGACACAGGATACGGGCACCAACACGCATACCAACCAAGAGCCGGAAGCGGTGGGGGTGGCGGCCATGGAGGCGGACTCGCTGAGGAAGGCGCTCGAGGAGCACAGCCGCCTTCTAAACATCAACACCCAAAAACTGGACGATTTGAAGGAGGCGCTGCAGGCGAAACAGGAGCAAGCTGTAAAGCCCTCCTATGCCGAAGCAGCGGCTAATCGTCCCGTTACGAACGCTCCCAAACAACTACACGCCGCGCTCCACTCTATTGTCGTTACCTCGACCAATGAAATGGACACAGGGGAGGAGGTCATCGAACACATCAGGAAGGCCGTGAACGCGAAGGAGGGCTGGGTCACGGTGGACCGAATTAGAAAAGCGAAAGACAGAAAGATAGTTATGGGATGTCGCACTGAAGAGGAAAAGGAAAAAGTAAAGCAAAGACTCGCCAGTGCAAAGGATCAATTAAAGGTGGAGGACATTAAAAATAAAGACCCTCTTGTCGTACTAAAGGATGTCTTAAAACGTAATACCGACGAAGACATCCTAAAAGCGCTAAAGAACCAAAATAGGAAAATATTTGACGGCATCAACAAAATGGAGGAGGAACAAATGGAGGTGCTTTTTAAAAAAAGGGCTAGGAACCTCCACACCCACCACGTGGTCCTTAGGGTCCCCCCCAAAATATGGATAAAGCTGCAAGAAAGACAGGCCGTGCACATAGACCTGCAAAGGATCAGGGTCGAAGACCAATCTCCCCTGGTCCAATGTTCCCTATGTTTGGGGTATGGACATGGGAGACGGCTCTGCAAAGACAGCATAGAAAAATGCAGCCACTGCGGGGGACCCCACAAGAGGATGCAATGCGCTGACTGGCTGGCGGAAACGGCCCCAAAATGCTGTAACTGTGAGCGCGAAGGCCTGGATCGCGTTGAGCACAACGCATTCAGCGCCGAGTGCCCAGTACGCAGAAAATGGGAGATGTTGGCCAGGTCGCGAGTGGCCTATTCCTGAGGGCGAGGTTGGCAATGTGGGCACACCAACTCTGGGACATAGAATGGTCGGTAGCGAATACGTACACACACCACAACACCTACAGAGGAAGCTGGGCACCGTTCACAACGATGTCAGATATAAATTCTATAGCAATTTTAGGTCGACATTGCAGGTCGGGGACGGTGCCTTGCTCCGTCTGCTGGCTCTTCGCGACAGCACAAAAGAACGAGTGAGACCGACGGATAACCATAAAAGTCCCTAAAGTGCGCGACGGACTCTCCAAACGACTGAACCGTGTCGGGCGTAGGGAGAGCCCTCCGCGTACCTGCGACACAAATGCCATCCAAACAGCCCCTGGAATCCTACTGGAATATCCCGCACAAAATAAAACCAAACATTATACACAGAAACACGAATTAACACCAAGCTGAAAAAGAGAAACTTGAAAAATTGTAATCAATAAAACTGCGGAAACATAGCAATTAGAAAAAGAAAAATAATAAAAACAGTTGAATAAATATGTTTAGTAATATATTGTATATATATTAAAATAAGCATAGATATAAATAGCATAAAAATAGCAACAAAGTAAAGTATTAACATAAGAAATGTAACTAGGCTTTAAACAAGTAATCGTAAAACATAAGTGTAACATTATTGCCCTGCAAATAAAAATAGAAATAATAAAGATCTGAAAAGAAGTATAAAATTAGAATAGGTTCAAAGTGGGAATCCCACCCACCTAAAGAAATCATGAGGATCAATGCAAGAAGGAGATAGAATGTGGAGAGTCAGTGCGAAGGACATGAATGATGGAGAGTATGATGAAGAGAACTAAGATGAAAAAGGGCTCCGATAATGTTGGAGGATAGTCTGAATTAAAAAAAAAAAAAAAAAAAAAAAAAAAAAAAAAAAAAAAAAACCTAACCTAACCTAACCTTTTTTTTTTTTTTTTCCCGTTTTTTTTTTTTATTTTACGTGTGGAAATCCCCTCGGACCGTCACCCCACCGGGGTTTACGGCGGGGCGGTGTGTCGGACTCGAACCGACTAAAACCACACGGTGTGCCACTCTGCGCCTGTGAAGGGAGGAATCCGGGAACTGCAGTTATTAACACATCCGGACTCCTCCCAGCGCTTGCCCGCACTGAAGCGGGCACCGTCTGCTGTAAAACTCTCAATTTAGGCGACGTACGGCACACGCGTACGTCGCCCCTTCGCGGGTGGCCACTAGAGCGGATGGAGGGGAAAACCCGTCCCGACCATCCGCGGCCACACTCAGGGCGGCATGAGGCGCTGATAGGCGCGCCTCCGCCGCCCGGTTCGCCGGCGGCGGATTGGGTCCGAGTGGATATCATCCTCCCGGGCCTTCTCCGCCACCTCCTTCTGCGAGATGACTTCTTCGCAGAAGGTTGCGACCGCGGTAAAACTGCTATCGCTACCGGCCATGGAGCGTATGACGGCCGGTAGCGAGAGATCTCCTCCGATGACTGCAGTGAGGGCCCGGCGCTGCGACGCCCATGCAGGGCAGATCGCCAGCGTATGCTGGGCCGAGTCCTCACTGCAGTCGCAGTGGTGGCAGGCGGGACTCAATTCCCTCTTAGCGACCGAGTGCAGGTACTTCCCGAAGCAACCATGCCCGGAAAGGACCTGCGTCAGTCGGAAGGAAAGGGTCCCGTGCTGCCGCCCTGCCCACTCGAGGATGACCGGCTGGAGAGCCTCCACGGCGGCAAAGCCAGCGCGTGGAGTCTCCAGCCGGAACGACCATCTAGCCATAGTGGCTCGACGGGCGGCTTCACGCCACTCGCGTACCTCTTCGGGCGGAGGGCGATAGCCATACTCCGCCCGATATTCAGCCACCCGTCGATAAACTTCGGCGAGCACTTCCGCCTCCAAATCCCACGGGGGTGTTCCGGCCAGGGCGCACGCCGCCTCGGTCGACACCGTGCGGTATCCGCGTATGGCTCTGACTGCCAATACCCTCTGAGGCCGCCAGAGGCGGGCCTTATTTAGGGCAGTCAGAGCCCCCACCCACACCGGTGCACCATACAGCGCCATCGACCGGACCACCCCCGTGTAGAGGAGTCGCGTTGCGACGCTGGCTCCACCCAAATTGGGCAAGAGTCTCCCAAGGGCAGAGGCAGCGCCGACCAGCTTTGGACCAAGCTGTCGGAAGTGCTCGTCGAAGAGCCACCTACCGTCGAGGATCAGGCCCAGATACCTCATTTGGGCCCGAACCGGTACGAGGACCGAGTTGACCTCTATGGAGGCGCCGGGGGGCGGACCACGACGGGGCCCATGAAATAATAGGGCCTCCGTCTTGTCCAGGGCCACCCGTAAGCCCAGCGCCTCGATGCGCCCGACCACCAGAGAAACACCCCAGGTGGCCAGGCGCGCCGCCTCTTGGAAGTTCGCCCCCCGGGCTGTGACAAGAGTGTCATCAGCGTAACAAATTACGCCCAGCCCGGGGGGGAGACGACCTCGTAGGACCCAGTCGTATCCCACGTTCCACAGGAGTGGTCCAAGGACAGACCCCTGCGGAACGCCGCACGACATGGGTCGCCGTCTCAAGACGCCCTCTCGGTCCTCGTACACGACGGTACGCTCCTCTAAATAGTCTGCCACTAGCCGCCTCAGGTACTCTGGCACCCCGTGGTAGTGGAGTGCTTCCCTGATGCAGCTAAATGGCAGACTATTGAAGGCGTTGGCGATGTCCAAGGACACCGCCAACACCACGCCGCCACAGCTCACTGCCTCTTCGGTCACGGCCCTAAGGCGCATCACGGCATCGACCGTCGAACGCCCCTCTCGGAATCCGAATTGGGCGTCCGACAGGTCGGGCCCCACCTCGCAGAGGTGCCGGACGATGCGGGCAGAGAGTATCCTCTCAAAAAGTTTACCCGCCTCGTCCAGCAACACGATGGGCCTATAGGCCGCGACCGAATCGGCAGGCCGTCCCGGCTTCCTCAACAGGACCAGCTTCCCGCATTTCCAGCACTCAGGGAAGCGTCCGGACGCCAGGCTAGCGTCCAACACTTCCCTGAGGCGGTCCGACATATGGTCGAGGGCTCGGGCCATCACTCGGGCTGGAACCCCGTCCGGCCCGGGGGCGGTGTTCTTGGAACGGATCCGAAGAACAGCCGCCCCAACCTCCGATTCCCTAACGGGCGGCACATCGTCCTCTCTACCCCCGTCGTCTATGACCGCATAGGCCATCGACGGGGGTGTGTGCTCCGCCCGCTCAGGGAAAAGGCCCTCGACCACTTCCTGCAGGAAGCTGGGCTGGAGAGTCTCGGTAAGGGGGGGGCCCGACGTGCGGAGCTTCTGACGCACCGCACGATATGGGCGACCCCAGGGGTCACGGTCGAGACTCTCCAGCATCTCCTTTCTCTTTACCTCTTTGGCGCGGCAAATGGCCAGCTTCAGAGTTTTCCGCGCTTCGCGGTACTCCTCATGAAGCTGGTCCCCGCCACCGTCTCCACGGTGACGTCGCCTGCTGCGGGTGTAGGACCTCCGGGCATGAGTACACGCCGCACGGAGGTCCGCCAACTCCTGGGACCACCAGTAGACCTCCTTCCGAGGAGGCCGACGACCTCGGATGCGGGGCATGGCCGTATCGCAAATATGCGTAATCGCATCGCGAAAACGGCCAGCCCCCACGTCCACGCCGACCTCCCCGGTCGGGGCCTGCGGAGACAGCCAAGATTGAACAATGGCCGCCTCCTCTAGTAGGTCCCTATCGAGCTTGGCGACAGCCCACCGCGGAAAGCGGGATGTATGCCGCGCCGTGTGACCCCTACTGGGGCCCTGGGACCGGGAGAGCTCCAATCGGATATAGAGATGATCCGAGAGCGTCTCGACCTCTTCCAGGACACACCAGTTCCTTACTCGTGCGGCAACAGCAGGGGTAGCGAACGAAAGGTCCACTATCGACCCCCCTTGCTGTCGCACGCACGTGTTGGTGGAGCCTCTGTTCAGCAAACAGAGGCCCACCGAAGCCGCCCACTCCTCTACGGCTTCGCCCTTGGCGTCCGTCCTGGGGGACCCCCACGCAATGGATTTTGCGTTGAAGTCCCCCAGCACGAGGACGTGCCCAGACGCTAGTCGCCGCATCGAGGCCTCCAAGCTGTTAAGGAAGACCTCGAAGTCACTCAAACTCCGGTTGGGGGAGAAGTAAACACCGTAAACGGTGATCCCCCCCCACTCGGCGGCAACATATCCAGAGCCCTTGTCTCTGAGCGACAAGGGCGGGGAATGAGCCGCCGCGGAACCGACGACTGCCACGGAGCCGTCCCAGTCACCCATCCAGTTTGGACGGGGAGGAACGAAGTAGGGCTCCGCGACTACGGCAACACCGATCGACCACTGCGCCATGGTTTGCAATAAGAGATCCTGCGCCGCGGCACAGTGGTTTAGGTTCGTCTGGACAAGGAGGTTGGAGACGTGATCCATTAAGGGATCGTCTCTACAACCTCTTCCATGGGCGACGATGAAGACGCACGAACGACATCGGAGGCAGCCTGGGTCGATTGGCTAGCCCCCGATATCTGCTGAGAAGCGCGGGATGGCTTACAGCCCCCCTGCCCCATCTGGTGATTGGCGGGCTTGTTGTCCGCCGCACAAATAGGGCAGTGAGGGGCGGCAGAACATTCTGCCGCCTTGTGCCCCGGTCGACCGCAGCGGAAACAGAGACCGCTGCAGTCGAAGCAGTTCCCGCACTTGACGCGTGTGTGCCCCGATGCTAGGCATTTATAGCATCTCATCGGTCTTGCCGCCAGGACTGTTACCCTGGCACTCACAAAACCGATGAGAAGCCTGCCGGCGTCGCCCAAAACTTTGGCCGACGCCACGGGGCAACTCACCCACACTGCGCCAAGCCCTCCCGGACCGGGGCGAATGGCGCCAACTCTGACGCTCTCCGCGTTGCAACCCGTCTTTGCCCGGATTGCAACGCGAACGTCTTCGGCCGTCACCGAATCGTCCAGGCCCGAGATGCGCAACTCAGCGCATTTCGTAGGCCTGGCGATCTTGACACCATCCGTGTCCGAAAATACACCCCGCAGCTTCTCAGCAAACGTGTCCGCAGTCTTGGCGCCTTCAGCCCCAGGGAACTCGAGGATTCGAGCTCCCGTTTGGGCGAGGCGCAGTCGAACCCCTGCCGCCGCGAAGTCGCCGGCGAGACAGTCCCGGGCCGTCTTAAAGACGGCCGCGTAGGACAGTCCCCCACTTGCCGCCTCCGGTGACACCGTGACCACTACAGCCGCGGTCTTAGGCGGCTGCAACTTCCGCGGCTTCTTTGGGGTGGCCCTTGCCACCGATGACGACTGCGGGCCAGAGGCCGCCTTTTGGGCAGCCTTCTTGGCCCGCTTCTTGGCCTTCTTCGACTTCTTTGACCCCCCGACTACCTGCCAACCCTCATTGGAGGGGGCAGATGTGGAGGGGCCAGGCAGGGGTATTGGAGTGGGGAGCGGAGCAATCTCCGCTCCAGTCGCTGCCATATTTGGCCTCGGCTGCGGTGCAGCCGTCTTGGCCGGCGCCTTCGCCCGCTGCTGCGTCTTGCGCGCGGCTGCAGTGCCCGGCACCGACGTCGCCGCCGCGTACGTCACGCGACCCCCCACCACGGGAAGAGGGGTCGGTGCCGACGCGACCTTTGATTTTGGCGCCGCAAGCGGCGGCCGAATAATAGGGGCCGGCGGTAGTCTTGCCTCCAGACCCGCAATTCGCCCATCCACGAGGTTTCCCATCGCGTGCAGCATGTACTGCAGCATCTGCTGCAGGACATCTTCGGACACCCCAGGGACGGTAGGGGCCAGCTGCGACGTAGACGGAGCTGGCTGGGACGTGGACGGGGGCGGCCACGACATAGACGGGGCCGGCTGGGACGCAGACGGGGCCGGGCGCGACGCAGACGGGGCCGGCCGCGACGCAGATGGGGCCAGCTGGGACGTAGACGGAGCCGGCTGGGACGTAGACGGAGCCGGCTGGGACGTAGACGGAGCCGGCCGGGACGCAGACGGGGCCGGCCGGGACGCAGATGGGGACGGCTGGGACGTAGACGGAGCCGGCCGCGGCTCAGACAGGGCCGGCTGAAACGCAGACGGGGCCGGACCGGGGCGCTCCGCCCGGGATTGGGAGAACTGAGCACTCAGCTCCGCCACCTGCTCCGTCAGGCGAGCCACGTCCCCTGCGAGGGATTCCACAACTCCTGCTAAGGCGGAGGAGGAGTCCTTAAGGGCCCTCACAAAAGGGCCCTTCAGGTTCACTGACTTGGTGGCCACCTTGTGGATGATGGCCACCGCCGCCTGCGCCCTCTCCTGCAATGAGGCCGGTGATTGGGGCACGGTATCCCCTTCCACCGTCTCCCCGATCGTAAGCAGGAGACCAGCGATCTCCTCTTCCGCCTGCAATTCGCCGTCTGCCCGAGTCCGCCTATAGGATTCCGCCTTACAAAAGGCGGAACCCGACGGGGCCGAGATTGGAGTACGTGACCTCCCTCTGTGGCTGCTCGGGATTTTAGAGGGAGGCAACATCTCTTGGGAGGTGTCGCTCTCCCCACCCCTGAAAAGTCCCCGTTTGCGGCTCTCACATGGCTCCATGTCCATAGACTCCAATGCATCAGTATTGGAGTTACTATCCGAGCCATCCGATGATAAGGTGGACCTTGAACGCGTGCGTTCTGATGTTCTTCGGCTCCCAGCAGTCAGATCGACTTTTGGGAGCCCCACCGACGCAGGCGTACCCGAAACAGCCTCCTCCTCGGTAGACGACTGGTCGTCCGCCTTTAGGAACTGCCCCTTGGCGTTCCTCCTTGCCTTCCTCTTCTTCTCCTTCTCCCTTGTATCCGCGTCCTTCGCGATGTTTTGGTTGCCGGATTTACCGCTCGGCAACGGGCGTGTAAGACATTGAATGCCCCCCCCATAATACGATTGGGGGCTGCCGGAGCCGACTGGCTCCGGGAGGGATTCCCCAGACGCGTCGCGTCTAGGACCCTCCTGGGTAGGTTTTTGCCTATTTTGTTCCATGTCATAATTTTTTTGAAGTTTAATGTCCTCCGACAGAGGACGCCCTTGGCACTGGACTCCCTCCAGCGATTCAGCTCATTGCCAGGCGTCAGAGCGTGAGCTTGGGGTATTTTTATAGAGGTTTACGTCCTCGTGACTTCGAAGAGCCGCCGGTCCTGTCCGTTCAGGATTACGGCTGGGCCGGACGGGGTCTGCACCAGACCGGATCCATCCGCCCCCTCTCCCTCTCGGAACTACTGGCACTCTAATACGCCCTCTGCTTGAGCAGAGGGACGTTTAGAGTGCCCCACGCGGCAGTCTGTAGCCAGACTCCGTCTGGTATCCCATTTAGTCTGGAGTCTCCTTCTGGGCCTATCCGGCATGAGTGGCTCTACCGGCATAGCCCCAGAAATCATCGACTCACGCAAGCCCCACCACGACGACAACGTAGGGATACATTGGGGGGAACCTAACCTAACCTAACCTAACCTAACCCGCGGCGTCGGGTAAGGGGCGCGGCGTCGGGTAAGGGGCGCGGCGTCGGGTAACCTCCACGTTGGCTTACGCGTTTCTTCCCCCTTTGGACTCCGGTCCTGGGGAGCAGAAGCGTGGAGGCTGGTGCGCCCTGGACAGGCGGTCAGTATACTCTGTCTCTGAGGAGCTCTGTATGCTGGCCGTCTGACCAATAACCCGACAGCCCTTTTCAGGGCTTGACGCCATTGCACGAGGGGGTCGCGGGGTGGGATCCGCAGCAGCCCTTTTCAGGGCTCGGCGGGATCGAGGGGGCGGGTCGGCCCACTGTTAACTCAGGGGCTGACAGGCACTAGTGCCACCGTCGGCGAGAGAGGCCTAGCCACCCTCTCGCGTTCCGTAACCAACAGGGGCTCAACAGTGACCTGACTGGTGGCTCCAGGAGGGTATGCTGAAAACCTGTTGGCCGGAGGGCTTGCCTTAACTGGCCGGCCCGCGTCAAGGAAAAGACTCTAAAACCCGACAGCAAAGTCGTAAAAAGCAGACCTCTCGCCGTAGGCTGTGGCTCCGGCTATGGCCGGCGGCGATGAGTGTCGGGCTGCCGTCGCCTCACGGCTGATGGCGGCCAAGAGGAGGGGCTCTGCTGGGGCGGGAGTGGGCTGGGCTCGCTCTTTCGCCCCGCGGGCCACGGGGACGCCGGCGGGCGGAGTTCGCACGCGTCCCGGGGAGGGATGCCGGTGGGCGAAGTCCGCACGCGTCCCTGGGTGAGAGTGGCCACGGGCGGTGGATCGGGGGATCTGCCGCCCCACGCTAATGTGGCGGAATGCGCCCCTCTGTGTTTCTGGGGTGCATTCATGAGGTGTGCCCGACAACAAAGGGCGTCCCTAGCCGAGTCGCGGTGAGCAAACTATCCCGTGGCTCGGATTAGGTGAAGGAGGAACACCGTGGTGGTTTAGTGGGTAGTCTGGCTTCTCTTTGAGGTCAGGAGTCCCACACGAAGCGAACCCCCTGCCCCCGCGGGAGGCGAGCGAAGTGCGTAAATGCATTCCACCACGTAAAAAAAAAAAAAAAAAAACCTGGGGCGGGGCGCGGCGTCGGGTAACCTCCACGTTGGCTTACGCGTTTCTTCCCCCTTTGGACTCCGGTCCTGGGGAGCAGAAGCGTGGAGGCTGGTGCGCCCTGGACAGGCGGTCAGGATACTCTGACTCTCAGGAGCTCTGTATGCTGGCCGTCTGACCAATAACCCGACAGCCCTTTTCAGGGCTTGACCTCATTGCACGAGGGGGTCGCGGGGTGGGATCCGCAGCAGCCCTTTTCAGGGCTCGGCGGGATCGAGGGGCGGGTCGGCCCACTGTTGACTCAGGGGCTGACAGGCACTAGTGCCACCGTCGGTGAGAGAGGCCTAGCCACCCTCTCGCGTTCCGTAACCAACAGGGGCTCAACTATGACCTGACTGGTGGCTCCAGGAGGGTAGCTGAGAACCTGTTGGCCGGAGGGCTTGCCTTAACTGGCCGGCCCGCGTCAAGGAAAAGACTCTAAAACCCGACAGCAAAGTCGTAAAAAGCAGACCTCTCGCCGTAGGCTGTGGCTCCGGCTATGGCCGGCGGCGATGAGTGTCGGGCTGCCGTCGCCTCACGGCTGATGGCGGCCAAGAGGAGGGGCTCTGCTGGGGCGGGAGTGGGCTGGGCTCGCTCTTTCACCCCGCGGGCCACGGGGACGCCGGCGGGCGGAGTTCGCACGCGTCCCGGGGAGGGATGCCGGTGGGCGAAGTCCGCACGCGGCCCTGGGTGAGAGTGGCCACGGGCGGTGGATCGGGGGATCTGCCGCCCCATGCTAATGTGGCGGAATGCGCCCCTCTGTGTTTCTGGGGTGCATTCATGAGGTGTGCCCAACAACAAAGGGCGTCCCTAGCCGAGTCGCGGTGAGCAAACTATCCCGTGGCTCGGATTAGGTGAAGGAGGAACACCGTGGTGGTTTAGTGGGTAGTCTGGCTTCTCTTTGAGGTCAGGAGTCCCACACGAAGCGAACCCCCTGCCCCCGCGGGAGGCGAGCGAAGTGCGTAAATGCATTCCACCACGTAAAAAAAAAAAAAAAAAAAACCTAACCTGGGGCGCGGCGTCGGGTAACCTCCACGTTGGCTTACGCGTTTCTTCCCCCTTTGGACTCCGGTCCTGGGGAGCAGAAGCGTGGAGGCTGGTGCGCCCTGGACAGGCGGTCAGGATACTCTGACTCTCAGGAGCTCTGTATGCTGGCCGTCTGACCAATAACCCGACAACTGACCCCATTGCACGAGGGGGTCGTGGGATCCGCGTAGCCCTTTTCAGGGCTCGCCATCGCTCCCAGTACCCCTCTGTTTTCAGAGGGGACAGGGGAGAGATGCTGGATCGAGGGACGGGTCGGCCCACTGATTACTCAGGGGCTGACAGGCACTAGTGCCACCGTCGGTGGGAGAGGCCTAGCCACCCTCTCGCGTTCCGTAACCAACAGGGGCTCAACTGTGACCTGACTGGTGGCTCCAGGAGGGTATGCTGAGAACCTGTTGGCCGGAGGGCTTGCCTTAATTGGCCGGCCCATGACAAGGACAGTCTATAACACCCGACAGCGAAGTCGTAAAAACCTGTGGATACCGGCCGACCTCCACAGTATATAGGCTTATCCGGGTGCAGGGGGCACCGCCCGGATGGACTTTCTTTTCCCCCACACTCGTGGGACTTGTATGGATTTGTCTACTTTAAAAACTAAAAACAAAAATGATGATGTGCCAGTTTTGGCGGAGGAAATGGAGACGGAGATGGGGACGGAGACCGCGAGGTCTTCCGTCTCTGTAAATGAAATGGTGCCAGTGGTGGAGCTGGAGCGGATAGACTCGGCGGTAATGCTGGAGCGGATGACCGCTGCCAGCTTACCTGGAGTTGCGCGCTCGTCTTCCCCAGCTTTGGGAAGATTCTGGCGAAAGCGAGCCAATACCTTGGAGTCGCCCAGTGATAGTGATTCGGTGGATGGGGAGGGGCCTAAAAGGAACCGTGGCCGTCCCCCAAAAACGGGAGAATACGTCGGGCTGGCCAAGGCCAAGGCGGAGCTCAACGCGGCCAAGCAGCGTGAGCTCGAGCTCCGTGCTGAGGAGGAGCTCGCAGATGAGCTGCGGCTGCACCGGCAGAGGGCTCTCTATCTCAGAGAGACCCCTGGCCCGCAGCCGCAGCCCAGTCTGCAGCCCCAAGCGGGACTGGTATCCTCGGACACCCAGTCCCTCAGTGCCGAGGAGATCTCGGGCTCAATAGAGGCGGCGGTGAAGGTGGTCCAAACCATCGCCGCCAAGAGCTCCAATTTAAAGGGCCAATACGTGCGGGACCTCAAGGACGCGTGTGGCTCCATTATGGAGAACGTGCGCGTTCTGATGTCCCGCACGGAATCGGAAGAGGTGGCCAAGCTGCAGGCCGAGCTGGCGGCTGTGCGGGCCGAAATGCGGGCCATGAAGCAGCAGGCGGAGGCTGCGCCGCCCCCGATGAGCCGGGAAGAGATCGGCTTCCTGGTCGACGCCCGGCTCGCGGGGATCGCTGACCGCCTGCTGCCGGAGACCCGCATCCGTCCACCGCTGCAGGCGGACGCGAGGAATGCGGCGCGGTCCACCGGCGCACTTGAGCCCGAGCCTGAGACGTCTCCCTCAGAACCTCTCCCCCCTCCCCTCTCTCCTCCAATGCCAGGCGGGCAGGTGGAGGCAGGGCCGAGCCTTACCGGGCCGCCGGGGGGGAAGGAGGAGAGGAAGAAGAAGAAGAAGACAGGAAAGAAGACGGCCGCGGCGAAGGAGGCGGAGTCTGCCCGGATATCGCGGCAGTCGCCCCCGTCGACTTCGACGTTGGCTCCCGCCCCGCTCCCTCAAAGCGGGACATGGAGTGAGGTGGCGGCCAGGCCAAAGAAGCCTAAACCGCCCCCTGCCGGGTCGGCTGCCCCAACCGCTGCCACTCCGGTAGCGCCAGTCACCAAGCGGAGGAAAAGGAGGCCCCGCAAATTGCGCACCCCGCAAACGGCAGCGGTTACAGTCACGCTGCAGCCGGGTGCCGTAGAGCGGGGCATCACCTACGCGCAGGTGATGTCCAAAGCCGAGAGGTCGATAGACCTCAAGGGTTTGGGCATCGACGGCCTCCGACTCCGCAACGCGGTAACCGGAGGTCGGATCCTGGAGGTGGCTGGCGCCGACAGAAGCCGGAAGGCGGACCAGCTCGCGGCTAAACTGAGGGAGGTGCTCGAAGAGGTCCGCGTCGCTAGGCCGGAGAGATGCGTGGAGATGCGCATCTCTGGGCTGGGCGACTCGGCCTCAAAAGAGTCGGTGGCCGCGTTGCTGGCAGCGGAAGGGGGCTGTGCTGCCGACCACATCAAGGTGGGCGACATACAGCGCCCACCTGACCGACAGGGCACTGCCTGGATACGGTGCCCGGTTGAGGCGGCTAAGAAACTTACCGATGGCCGCCGCATTGTCGTCGGGTGGTCAGTGGTCAGACTGACCATCCTGGAGCCAAGGCCGGCGCGGTGCTTCCGCTGCCTCGAGCCGGGGCACGTCGGGGCCAAGTGCACTGCGGCCATTGACCGCAGTGCGCTCTGCTTCCGTTGCGGGCAGGAAGGCCACAAGGCGGCCAGCTGCTCCGCGGAGCCGAAGTGCCTCATCTGTTCGGCGGAGGGTGCGGCGTCCGGCCACCGGCTTGGGTCGGCTACATACACATGGTCGCATACACAACTGGCGGGTCGTCGAGGGGGTGGAGACTTCGTCTGACCACCGGTACATCCGGTTCGACATCGTCTCTGCCCCCGCGGCGACGCCGCGTGTGGCACTGGACCGCCCCGTGGTAGGGGAAGGTCCGCGGTGGCGGCTCGGAACGCTGGACCGGGAGCTGGCCCGAGAGGCGGCTATCGTCGAGCGATGGGCTGCTGTCGACAGCGGTCAGGACGTGGACGCGAGATGCGAGTGGCTCGCTGGAGCACTGACTCGCGTCTGCGACGCGGCGATGCAGAGGGCGAGACCTATCCCGCCTCGGAGGCAGGTGTACTGGTGGCGTCCCCACCTGGCCGAGCTGCGTGCCGCGAGTCACGCGGCCCAGAGGCAGTACACTCGCAGCCGAAGGCGGGCCGTTAGAGATCTCGCCCGCGAAGAAGAATTGCACGCCGCGTACCTTTCCGCTCGTCGGGCCCTCAGCTCGGCGATCAAAGCCGCCAAGGACGAGGCCTGGAAGGAGTGGCTCGAGAGCCTCGACCGAGATCCGTGGGGGCGCCCGTACAAGATTGTGAGTCAGAAACTCCAGCCTTGGGCGCCTCCCCTCACCAGAACTCTCGAGCCGAGTCTTCTGGACCGAGTGGTCAGCTCCCTCTTCCCTGCCAGGGAAGAGTGGGCCCCGCCGCGGATGGCAGCACCAAGCCAGGTGCCGGCAGACGAAGGGGCGATACCTCCCGTGTCCGAGGCCGAGTTAGGGGCTGCGATACTGGCACTCCGGTCCAGGAATCGCGCCCCGGGCCCGGACGGCGTCCCTGGGAAGGTTATCGTCACCGTCATGACGGCACTAGAGGAGGAGACGCTGTCCCTCATGTCGGAGTGTCTGGTGTCGGGGAGAGTCCCTCGACGATGGAAAACCGGCAAGCTCGTGCTGCTCAAAAAGCACGGGCGCCCAGCCGAATCGCCGTCGGCCTACCGCCCCATCGTGTTGCTCGACGAGATGTGCAAGCTTTTTGAGCGGGTGCTCGCTGCGCGTCTCGTCGGCCACCTGGAGGGGGCGGGGCCCAATCTCAGCGATGGCCAGTTCGGCTTCCGTCGTGGGAGGTCGACCCTCGACGCGATATCCCGACTGCGGGACAGCGTCAATGAAGCGGTCTCCGGGGGTGAGGTGCTGTTGGCTGTATCGTTGGATATAGCGAACGCCTTCAACACCCTCCCCTGGGGAACCATTGCGGAGGCGTTGAGGTACCACAATGTCCCGTGGTACCTCAGGCGCGTCCTTGCGGACTACTTCGTGGACCGGGTCATCATTTACCCGGCCCAAGACGGGGTGGTCCGCAGGGGCATGTCTTGTGGCGTTCCACAGGGGTCGGTCCTCGGGCCGCTCCTGTGGAACATAGGTTATGATTGGGTCCTGCGCGGTGCTAATCTTCGGGGGGTCGGTGTACTTTGCTACGCCGACGATACCCTAGTCACCGCGCGGGCCCCCACATTTCGGGACGCCGCCGTCCTTGCCACGGCAGGTGTAGCCCACGTAGTGCGTCGCATCGAGGCGCTCGGCCTGAAAGTCGCCCTCGAAAAGTCCGAGGCCCTCTTCTTCCACGGGCCCCGGCAGACGCCGCCTCGAGATAGGACAATCATGGTGGGCGGCATCCCCATCGCTGTCGGGACCAGCCTGAAATACCTCGGGCTCGTTCTCGACAGTCGGTGGCGGTTCGCGGAGCATTTCCGGCAGCTGGCACCGAAGTTGCTGGCATTTGCCGGAATGCTCTCGCGGTTGCTGCCCAACAGCGGAGGCCCAGGGTCTGCATGCCGCCGTCTCTATGACGGAGTGGTGCGCTCCAAGGCGCTCTACGGAGCGCCCATATGGGCGGAGGCCCTCTGCCCGGCGAATATCGCGCTGCTGCGACGACCGCAGCGCGCCATAGCGCAGAGGGCTGCACGGGCGTACCACACCGTCTCTTACGAGGCGGCGTGTCTGATTGCGGGGAGTATCCCCTGGGATCTCGAGGCCGGCGTCCTCAAGAGGGTGTACGACGAGGGCGCCCTGATGCGGCGTGCTATCGGGGGTCGGCCGCCTCCGGAGGAGATCGATCGCTGGAGACAATCGGCTCGCGATGATCTCTTCCGGAAGTGGGCCGAAAGACTGCGGGCGACGCGCAGCGGATCGCTGCTTGTGGGGGCCGTCAGGCCCGTCCTGCGTCAGTGGGTAGAGAGGGGTCATGGGGCCCCGACATACCACCTCACCCAACTTCTCACGGGCCATGGCTGTTTTGCCAAGTACCTGTGGGAGGTGGTGGGGATAGAGTCGGAGCCCCGATGCCGAAACTGCACCAGCGGAGACCCGGACACGGCCTACCACACCCTGGCTGTGTGTGAAGCGTGGGACGGACAAAGGACGGCCCTCATAAGCACCATTGGTGCGGACCTCTCGCTGTCGGCCGTAGTTCCAGCTATGGCTGGCAGCGGAGAGTGTTGGGCTGCCGTTGCCTTGTTCGCTGACGAGGTGATGGCGGCTAAGAGAGAGGCTCTGCGGGAGCGGGAGCGAGCTGGGCTCACTCTCCCGCCCCGCAGACCCGCGGCGAGGGGGCGCCGGCGAGCACAATTCGCCCGCGTCCCCGAATGAGAGTGGCCACGGGCGGTGGGTCGGGGGACCTGCCGCCCCATGCTAATGTGGCGAAATGCGCCCTTCTGTGTTTCCGGGGTGCATTCAGGAGAAGAGCCCGACAACAAAGGGCGTCCCTAGCCGAGTCGCGGTGAGCAAACTATCCCGTGGCTCGGATTAGGTGAAGGAGGAACACCGTGGTGGTTTAGTGGGTAGTCTGGCTTCTCTTTGAGGTCAGGAGTCCCACACGAAGCGAACCCCCTGCCCCCGCGGGAGGCGAGCGAAGTGCGTAAATGCATTCCAACACGTAAAAAAAAAAAAAAAAAAAACCTGGGGGGGGCGCGGCGTCGGGTAACCTCCACGTTGGCTTACGCGTTTCTTCCCCCTTTGGACTCCGGTCCTGGGGAGCAGAAGCGTGGAGGCTGGTGCGCCCTGGACAGGCGGTCGGGATACTCTGACTCTCAGGAGCTCTGTATGCTGGCCGTCTGACCAATAACCCGACAGCCCTTTTCAGGGCTTGACCCCATTGCACGAGGGGGTCGCGGGGTGGGATCCGCAGCAGCCCTTTTCAGGGCTCGGCGGGATCGAGGGGCGGGTCGGCCCACTGTTAACTCAGGGGCTGACAGGCACTAGTGCCACCGTCGGCGAGAGAGGCCTAGCCACCCTCTCGCGTTCCGTAACCAACAGGGGCTCAACAGTGACCTGACTGGTGGCTCCAGGAGGGTATGCTGAGAACCTGTTGGCCGGAGGGCTTGCCTTAACTGGCCGGCCCGCGTCAAGGAAAAGACTCTAAAACCCGACAGCAAAGTCGTAAAAAGCAGACCTCTCGCCGTAGGCTGTGGCTCCGGCTATGGCCGGCGGCGATGAGTGTCGGGCTGCCGTCGCCTCACGGCTGATGGCGGCCAAGAGGAGGGGCTCTGCTGGGGCGGGAGTGGGCTGGGCTCGCTCTTTCGCCCCGCGGGCCACCGGCGGGGGGGACGCCGGCGGGCGGAGCTTGCACGCGTCCCGGGGAGGGATGCCGGCGGGCGAAGTTCGCAAGCGTCCCCGGGAGGGATGCCGGCGGGTGCAGTTCGCACGCGTCCCAGGGAGGGATGCCGGCGGGCGCACTTCGCACGCGTCCCGGGTGAGAGTGGCCACGGGCGGTGGGTCGGGGGATCTGCCGCCCCATGCTAATGTGGCGGAATGCGCCCCTCTGTGTTTCTGGGGTGCATTCATGAGGTGTGCCCAACAACAAAGGGCGTCCCTAGCCGAGTCGCGGTGAGCAAACTATCCCGTGGCTCGGATTAGGTGAAGGAGGAACACCGTGGTGGTTTAGTGGGTAGTCTGGCTTCTCTTTGAGGTCAGGAGTCCCACACGAAGCGAACCCCCTGCCCCCGCGGGAGGCGAGCGAAGTGCGTAAATGCATTCCACCACGTAAAAAAAAAAAAAAAAAAAAAAAAAACCTAACCTGGGGCGCGGCGTCGGGTAACCTCCACGTTGGCTTACGCGTTTCTTCCCCCTTTGGACTCCGGTCCTGGGGAGCAGAAGCGTGGAGGCTGGTGCGCCCTGGACAGGCGGTCGGGATACTCTGACTCTCAGGAGCTCTGTATGCTGGCCGTCTGACCAATAACCCGACAGCCCTTTTCAGGGCTTGACCCCATTGCACGAGGGGGTCGCGGGGTGGGATCCGCAGCAGCCCTTTTCAGGGCTCGGCGGGATCGAGGGGCGGGTCGGCCCACTGTTAACTCAGGGGCTGACAGGCACTAGTGCCACCGTCGGTGAGAGAGGCTTCGCCACCCTCTCGCGTTCCGTAACCAACAGGGGCTCAACTATGACCTGACTGGTGGCTCCAGGAGGGTAGCTGAGAACCTGTTGGCCGGAGGGCTTGCCTTAACTGGCCGGCCCGCGTCAAGGAAAAGACTCTAAAACCCGACAGCAAAGTCGTAAAAAGCTGACCTCTCGCCGTAGGCTGTGGCTCCGGCTATGGCCGGCGGCGATGAGCGTCGGGCTGCCGTCGCCTCGCGGCTGATGGCGGCCAAGAGGAGGGGCTCTGCTGGGGCGGGAGTGGGCTGGGGTCGCTCTTTCGCCCCGCGGGCCACGGGGACGCCGGCGGGCGGAGTTCGCACGCGTCCCGGGGAGGGATGCCGGTGGGCGAAGTCCGCACGCGTCCCTGGGCGAGAGTGGCCACGGGCGGTGGATCGGGGGATCTGCCGCCCCATGCTAATGTGGCGGAATGCGCCCCTCTGTGTTTCTGGGGTGCATTCATGAGGTGTGCCCGACAACATAGGGCGTCCCTAGCCGAGTCGCGGTGAGCAAACTATCCCGTGGCTCGGATTAGGTGAAGGAGGAACACCGTGGTGGTTTAGTGGGTAGTCTGGCTTCTCTTTGAGGTCAGGAGTCCCACACGAAGCGAACCCCCTGCCCCCGCGGGAGGCGAGCGAAGTGCGTAAATGCATTCCACCACGTAAAAAAAAAAAAAAAAAAAACCTAACCTAACCTAACCTTTTTTTTTTTTTTTTTTTTTTTTTACGTGTGGAAATCCCCTCGGACCGTCACCCGCGCCGGGGCTTGCGGCGGGGCGGTGTGTCGGACTCGAACCGACTAAAACCACACGGTGTGCCACTCTGCGCCTGTAAAGGGAGGAGTCCGGGAACTGCTGTTATTACGCCGTCCAGACCCCTCCCAGCGCTTGCCCGCACAGAAGCGGGCACCCTCTCCATAACCTCTCCTTTTAGGCGACGTACGGCACACGCGTAACGTCGCCTCCTCGCGGGTGGCCACTAGAGCGGATGGAAGGGAAAGCCCGTCCCGACCATCCGCGGCCACACTCAGGGCGGCATGAGGCGCAGGTGAGCGCGCCTCCGCTGCCCGGTTCGCCGGCGGCGGATCGGGTCCGAGTGGAGGTCGTCCTCCCGGGCCTTCTCCGCCACCTCCTTCTGCGAGATTACATCTTCGCAGAAGGTTGCGACCGCGGTAAAACTGCTGTCGCTACCGGCCATGGAGCGTATGACGGCCGGTAGCGAGAGATCTCCTCCGATGACTGCAGTGAGGGCCCGGCGTTGCGACGCCCAAGCGGGGCAAATCGCCAGCGTGTGCTGAGCCGAGTCTTCACTGCAGTCGCAGTGGTGGCAGGCGGGACTCAATTCCCTCCTAGCGACCGAGTGCAGGTACTTTCCGAAGCAACCGTGCCCGGAGAGTACCTGCGTCAGTCGGAAGGAAAGGGTCCCGTGCTGCCGCCCTGCCCACTCGAGGATGACCGGCTGGAGAGCCTCCACGGCGGCAAAGCCAGCGCGTGGAGTCTCCAGTCGGAAAGACCACCGAGCCATCGTGGCTCGACGGGCGGCTTCACGCCACTCGCGTACCTCTTCGGGCGGAGGGCGCATGCCTCTCTCCACCCGATATTCAGCCACCCGTCGATAAACTTCGGCGAGCACCTCCGCCTCCAAATCCCACGGGGGTGTTCCGGCCAACGCGCACGCTGCCTCGGTCGACACCGTGCGGTAACCACGTATCGCTCTGACCGCCAGTACCCTCTGAGGCCGCCAGAGGCGCGCCTTGTTCTGGGCGGTCAGAGCCGTGACCCACACCGGTGAGCCGTACAGCGCCATTGACCGGACAACCCCCGTGTACAGCTGTCTCGTTGCGACGCTGGCTCCACCCAAATTAGGCAAAAGTCGCCCAAGGGCAGAGGCAGCGTCGACCAGCTTGGGAGCAAGCTGTCGGAAGTGCTCGTCGAAGAGCCACCTACCGTCGAGGATCAGACCCAGATACTTCATCTGGGCCCGAACCGGTACGAGGACCGAGTTGACCTCTATGGAGGCGCCGGGGGGCGGACCACGACGGGGCCCATGAAACAGCAGGGCCTCCGTCTTGTCCAGGGCCACCCGAAGGCCCAGCGCCTCGATGCGCCCGACCACCAGAGAAACACCCGTGATGGCCAGGCGCGCCGCCTCTTGGAAGTTCGCCCCCCGAGCTGTGACCAATGTGTCATCGGCGTAACAAATTACGCCCAGCCCGGGGGGGAGACGACCTCGTAGGACCCAGTCGTATCCCACGTTCCACAGGAGTGGTCCAAGGACAGACCCCTGTGGAACGCCGCACGACATGGGTCGCCGTCTCAAGACGCCCTCTCGGTCCTCGTACACGACGGTACGCTCCTCCAAATAGTCTGCCACTAAACCTAACCTAACCTAACCTAACCTTTTTTTTTTTTTTTTTTTTACGTGTGGAAATCCCCTCGGACCGTCACCCGCGCCGGGGCTTGCGGCGGGGCGGTGTGTCGGACTCGAACCGACTAAAACCACACGGTGTGCCACTCTGCGCCTGAAGAGGGAGGAGTCCGGGAACTGCTGTTATTACGCCGTCCAGACCCCTCCCAGCGCTTGCCCGCACAGAAGCGGGCACCCTCTCCAATACCTCTCCTTTTAGGCGACGTACGGCACACACGTAACGTCGCCTCCTCGCGGGCGGCCACTAGAGCGGATGGAAGGGAAAGCCCGTCCCGACCATCCGCGGCCACACTCAGGGCGGCATGAGGCGCAGGTGAGCGCGCCTCCGCTGCCCGGTTCGCCGGCGGCGGATTGGGTCCGAGTGGAGGTCGTCCTCCCGGGCCTTCTCCGCTGCCTCCTTCTGCGAGATGACTTCTTCGCAGAAGGTAGCGACCGCGGTAAAACTGCTATCGCTACCGGCCATGGAGCGAATGACGGCCGGTAGCGATAGATCTCCTCCGATGACTGCAGTGAGGGCCCGGCGCTGCGACGCCCATGCGGGGCAGATCGCCAGCGTATGCTGGGCCGAGTCTTCACTGCAGTCGCAGTGGTGGCAGGCGGGACTCAATTCCCTCCTAGCGACCGAGTGCAGGTACTTTCCGAAGCAACCGTGCCCGGAAAGTACCTGCGTCAGTCGGAAGGAAAGGGTCCCGTGCTGCCGCCCTGCCCACTCGAGGATGACCGGCTGGAGAGCCTCCACGGCGGCAAAGCCAGCGCGTGGAGTCTCCAGTCGGAAAGACCAACGAGCCATCGTGGCTCGACGGGCGGCTTCACGCCACTCGCGTACCTCTTCGGGCGGAGGGCGCATGCCTCTCTCCACCCGATATTCAGCCACCCGTCGATAAACTTCGGCGAGCACCTCCGCCTCCAAATCCCACGGGGGTGTTCCGGCCAACGCGCACGCTGCCTCGGTCGACACCGTGCGGTAACCACGTATCGCTCTGACCGCCAGTACCCTCTGAGGCCGCCAGAGGCGCGCCTTGTTCTGGGCGGTCAGAGCCGTGACCCACACCGGTGCGCCGTACAGCGCCATTGACCGGACAACCCCCGTGTACAGCTGTCTCGTTGCGACGCTGGCTCCACCCAAATTAGGCAAAAGTCGCCCAAGGGCAGAGGCAGCGTCGACCAGCTTGGGAGCAAGCTGTCGGAAGTGCTCGTCGAAGAGCCACCTACCGTCGAGGATCAGACCCAGATACTTCATCTGGGCCCGAACCGGTACGAGGACCGAGTTGACCTCTATGGAGGCGCCGGGGGGCGGACCACGACGGGGCCCGTGAAACAGCAGGGCCTCCGTCTTGTCCAGGGCCACCCGTAGGCCCAGCGCCTCGATGCGCCCGACCACCAGAGAAACACCCCTGGTGGCCAGGCGCGCCGCCTCTTGGAAGTTCGCCCCCCGGGCTGTGACCAATGTGTCATCGGCGTAACAAATTACGCCCAGCCCGGGGGGGAGACGACCTCGTAAGACCCAGTCGTATCCCACGTTCCACAGGAGTGGTCCAAGGACAGACCCCTGCGGAACGCCGCACGACATGGGTCGCCGTCTCAAGACGCCCTCTCGGTCCTCGTACACGACGGTACGCTCCTCCAAATAGTCTGCCACTAGCCGCCTCAGGTACTCTGGCACCCCGTGGTACTGGAGTGCTTCCCCGATGCAGCTGAATGGCAGACTATTGAATGCGTTGGCGATGTCTAAAGACACCGCCAACAGCACGCCGCCACAGCACACTGCCTCTTCGGTCACGGCCCTAAGGCGCATCACGGCATCGACCGTCGAACGCCCCTCTCGGAAACCGAACTGGGCGTCCGACAGGTCGGGCCCCACCTCGCAGAGTTGCCGGACGATGCGGGCAGAGATTATCCTTTCGAACAACTTGCCCGCCTCGTCCAGCAACACGATGGGCCTATAGGCCGCGACCGAATCGGCAGGCCGTCCCGGCTTCTTCAACAGGACCAGCTTCCCGCATTTCCAGCACTCAGGGAAGTGTCCGGACGCTAGGCTAGCATCCAACACCTCCCTGAGGCGGTCCGACATATGGTCGAGGGCTCGGGCCATCACTCGGGCTGGTACCCCGTCCGGCCCGGGGGCGGTGTTCTTTGAACGAATTCGCAGAACAGCCGCCCCTACCTCCGATTCCCTCACGGGTGGAGCATCCTCCTCTCTACCCCCGTCGTCTCTGACCGAGTAGGCCATCGACGGGGGTGTGTGCTCTGCCCGCTGAGGGAAAAGGCCCTCGACCACTTCCTGCAGGAAGCTGGGCTGGAGAGTCTCGGTAAGGGGGGGGCCCGGCGTGCGGAGCTTTTGACGCACCGCACGATACGGGCGACCCCAGGGGTCACGATCGAGGCTCTCCAGCATCTCCTTTCTTTTCGCGTCCTTGGCGCGGCAAATGGCCAGCTTCAGAGTTTTCCGCGCTTCGCGGTACTCCTCATGAAGCTGGTCCTCCTCACCGTTTCCGCGTTGACGTCGCCGGCTGCGGGTGTAGGACCTCCGGGCACGGGTACAGGCCGCACGGAGGTCCGCCAACTCCTGGGACCACCAGTAGACCCCCTTCCGAGGAGGCCGACGACTCCGGATGCGGGGCATGGCCGTATCGCAAATCTGCGTAATCGCATTGCGAAAACGGCCAGCCCCAGCGTCCACGTCGACCTCCTCGGCCGAGGTCTGCGGAGACAACCAAGAATGAATAATGGCTGCCTCCTCCAGCAGGTCCCTGTCGAGCTTGGCGACAGCCCACCGCGGAAAGCGGGACGATTGCCGCGCCGTGTGACCCCTACTGGGGCCCTGGGACCGGGAGAGCTCAAATCGGATATACAAATGATCCGAGAGCGTCTCGACCTCTTCCAGGACACACCAGTTCCTTACTCGTGCGGCAACAGCAGGGGTAGCGAACGAAAGGTCCACTATCGACCCGCCCTGCTGTCGCACGCACGTGTTGGTGGAGCCTCTGTTCAGCAAACAGAGGCCCACCGAAGCCGCCCACTCCACTACGGCTTCGCCCTTGGCGTCCGTCCCGGGAGACCCCCACGCAATGGACTTTGCGTTGAAGTCCCCCAGCACGAGGACGTGCCCAGACGCTAATCGCCGTATCGAGGTCTCCAGGGTGTTCAGGAAGACCTCGAAGTCACTCAGACTCCGGTTGGGGGAGAAGTATACACCGTAAACGGTGATCCCCCCCCAATCGGCGGCAACATATCCAGTACCCTTGTCTCTTAGCGACAAGGGCGGGGAATGAGCCGCCGTGGAGCTGACGACTGCCACGGAGCCGTCCCGGTCACCCATCCAGTTTGGACGGGGAGGAACATAATAAGGCTCCGCGACTACGGCAACACCTACCGACCACTGCGCCATGGTTTGCAGGAATAAATCCTGCGCCGCGGCACAGTGGTTCAGGTTCGTCTGGACCAGGAGGCTGGAGACTTGATCCATTAAGGGATCGTCTCTACAGCCTCCTCCATGGGCGTCGGCGTCGACGCATGAGCAACGTCGGAGGCAGCCTGGGTCGATTGGCTAACCCCCGACGCTTGCCGAGAAGCACGAGAAGGCCTGCAGCCTCCCTGCCCCATCTGATGATTGGCAGGCTTATTAGCCGCCGCACAGACGGGGCAGTGAGGGGCGGCAGAACATTCTGCCGCCTTGTGCCCCTGTTGACCACAGCGGAAACAAAGTCCGCTGCAGTCAAAGCAGCTACTGCACTTGGTGCGTGTGTGGCCCGCCGACAGGCATTTGAAGCACCTCATCGGCCTCGCCGCCAGGACTGTTATCCTGGCGCTAACAAAGCCCCGCAAACGGCGGCGGTCACAGTCACGCTGCAGCCGGGTGCCGTAGAGCGGGGCGTCACCTACGCGCAGGTGATGTCCAAAGCCGAGAGGTCGATAGACCTCAAGGGTTTGGGCATCGACGGCCTCCGACTCCGCAACGCGGTAACCGGAGGTCGGATCCTGGAGGTGGCTGGTGCAGACAGAAGCCGGAAGGCGGACCAGCTCGCGGCTAAACTGAGGGAGGTGCTCGAAGAGGTCCGAGTCGCTAGGCCGGAGAGATGCGTGGAGATGCGCGTCTCTGGGCTGGGCGACTCGGCCTCGAAAGAGTCGGTGGCCGCGTTGCTGGCGGCGGAGGGGGGCTGTGCTGCCGACCACATCAAGGTGGGCGATATACAGCGCCCACCTGACCGACAGGGCACTGCCTGGCTTCGATGCCCGGTTGCGGTCGCAAAGAAGCTGACGGATGGCCGCCGCATCGTCGTCGGGTGGTCAGTGGTCAGACTGACCATCCTGGAGCCGAGGCCGGCGCGGTGCTTCCGCTGCCTCGAGCCAGGGCACGTCGGGGCCAAGTGCACTGCGGCCACTGACCGCAGTGCGCTCTGCTTCCGTTGCGGGCAGGAAGGCCACAAGTCGGCCACCTGCTCCGCGGAGCCCAGGTGCCTCATTTGTTCGGCGGAGGGTGCGGCGTCCGGCCATCGGCTTGGGTCGGCGCAATGTAAGGCGGCCTCCCGAAGCAGGGGGGCTAAAAGGAGAGCAGCAGGTGGGGTGAAACCCACGCCCTCGCCCACCCTGCTGCCGAATAGGGAGGAGGAGATGGACACTGCCCAAACCTAATGGCCCAAACCATCTCTATGCTGCAGGCCAACGTCAACCACTGCGCCACGGCCCAGGACCTTCTGGCCCAATCCATGGCGCAGTGGCAGACGACATTGGCAGTAGTCGCCGAGCCGTATTGCGTTCGCAACAGCCCTAACTGGGCTGGCGACCGCGGCGGCTCGGTGGCTATCGTCGCTCAGCGAACGGCCCCTCCTTTCGACAGAGTGCGGAAGGGCCGAGGGTGCGTACTCGTCGCGCTGGGTGGCGCTGCGGTCATTGGGGTGTACTGTCCCCCCAGCAGAAGCCTCGCCGAGTTCGAGCAGTTGCTCACGGAGGTCGGGGCTCTGCTGGCGGAAGTGCACCCCACCCCGGCTGTGGTGGCCGGGGATTTCAACGCTCACTCACGGGCGTGGGGATCCCCGGCGACCGATGCCCGGGGGGAGATGGTGGAGGAGTGGGCGGTGTCCCAAGGCTTGGTGCTGCTGAACCGAGGGGCGGTCCACACGTTTGTGCGGGCCCGGGCCGGGTCGGTAGTCGATCTTTCTTTCGCGAGTTCTGGCCTGGCCCGTCGCATACACAACTGGCGGGTCGTCGAGGGGGTGGAGACTTCGTCTGACCACCGGTACATCCGGTTCGACATCGTCTCTGCCCCCGCGGCGACGCCTCGTGTGGCACTGGACCGCCCCGTGGTAGGGGAAGGTCCGCGGTGGCGGCTCGGAACGCTGGACCGGGAGCTGGCCCGAGAGGCGGCTATCGTCGAGCGATGGGCTGCTGTCGACAGCGGTCAGGACGTGGACGCGAGATGCGAGTGGCTCGCTGGAGCACTGACTCGCGTCTGCGACGCGGCGATGCAGAGGGCGAGACCTATTCCGCCTCGGAGGAAGGTGTACTGGTGGCGTCCCCACCTGGTCGAGCTGCGTGCCGCGAGTCACGCGGCCCAGAGGCAGTACACCCGCAGCCGAAGGCGGGCCGTTAGAGATCTCGCCCGCGAAGAAGAATTGCACGCCGCGTACCTTTCCGCTCGTCGGGCCCTCAGCTCGGCGATCAAAGCCGCCAAGAACGAGGCCTGGAAGGAGTGGCTCGAGAGCCTCGACCGAGATCCGTGGGGGCGCCCGTACAAGATTGTGAGTCAGAAACTCCAGCCTTGGGCGCCTCCCCTCACCAGAACTCTCGAGCCGAGTCTTCTGGACCGAGTGGTCAGTTCCCTCTTCCCTGCCAGGGAAGAGTGGGCCCCGCCGCGGATGGCAGCACCAAGCCAGGTGCCGGCAGACGAAGGGGCTAAATTCTGTATATTGATCAAACAATGAATGAAAAACTAACAAAGGCAAAGTGATGGAAGGGAGGCACTTGGTGCAAGGCACACCAATGAATAGCAAATATACGACTAGTAGAAAGGTCCTGTCGTTATTATGGACGGGGGAAAGCAGCGTTATCCCACGAGATAACATTAAAAAAAAAAAAAAAAAAAAAAAAAAACCTAACCTAACCTAACCTAACCTGGGGCGCGGCGTCGGGTAACCTCCACGTTGGCTTACGCGTTTCTTCCCCCTTTGGACTCCGGTCCTGGGGAGCAGAAGCGTGGAGGCTGGTGCGCCCTGGACAGGCGGTCAGGATACTCTGACTCTCAGGAGCTCTGTATGCTGGCCGTCTGACCAATAACCCGACAGCCCTTTTCAGGGCTTGACCTCATTGCACGAGGGGGTCGCGGGGTGGGATCCGCAGCAGCCCTTTTCAGGGCTCGGCGGGATCAAGGGGCGGGTCGGCCCACTGTTAACTCAGGGGCTGACAGGCACTTGTGCCACCGTCGGTGAGAGAGGCTTAGCCACCCTCTCGCGTTCCGTAACCAACAGGGGCTCAACAGTGACCTGAATGGTGGCTCCAGGAGGGTATGCTGAGAACCTGTTGGCCGGAGGGCTTGCCTTAACTGGCCGGCCCGCGTCAAGGAAAAGACTCTAAAACCCGACAGCAAAGTCGTAAAAAGCAGACCTCTCGCCGTAGGCTGTGGCTCCGGCTATGGCCGGCGGCGATGAGTGTCGGGCTGCCGTCGCCTCACGGCTGATGGCGGCCAAGAGGAGGGGCTCTGCTGGGGCGGGAGTGGGCTGAGCTCGCTCTTTCGCCCCGCGGGCCACGGGGACGCCGGCGGGCGGAGTTCGCACGCGTCCCGGGGAGGGATGCCGGTGGGCGAAGTCCGCACGCGTCCCTGGGTGAGAGTGGCCACGGGCGGTGGATCGGGGGATCTGCCGCCCCATGCTAATGTGGCGGAATGCGCCCCTCTGTGTTTCTGGGGTGCATTCATGAGGTGTGCCCAACAACAAAGGGCGTCCCTAGCCGAGTCGCGGTGAGCAAACTATCCCGTGGCTCGGATTAGGTGAAGGGGCGCGGGAGGCGAGCGAAGTGCGTAAATGCATTCCACCACGTAAAAAAAAAAAATAAAAAAAAAAAAAAACCTAACCTAACCTAACCTAACTCTGACCTAACCTAAATGACTTTTTTTTTTTTTCGTGTGGAAATCCCCTCGGACCGTCACCCGCACCGGGGCTTGCGGCGGGGTGGTGTGTCGGACTCGAACCGACTAAAACCACACGGTGTGCCACTCTATGCCTGAGGAGGGAGGAGTCCGGGAACTGCTGTTATTACGCCATCCAGACCCCTCCCAGCGCTTGCCCGCACAGAAGCGGGCACCCTCTACTGTGGACCTCTCATTTTAGGCGACGTACGGCACACACGTATCGTCGCCTTCGCGCGGGCGGCCACTAGAGCGGATGGAAGGGAAAGACCGTCCCGACCATCCGCGGTCACACTCAGGGCGGCAAATTATACAGAAGACCGAGGAGTATAATTTGCCACTATGCTTAGCGTTTGTGGATTATGAGAAAGCCTTCGATTCGATCGAGACTTGGGCAGTGCTGCAGTACTTTCTAGTCTCACTGCAAAGTCTTTATGGACTTCAGTTCCGTATGAATTAGAAATGGTAGGGTCTTCACCTAATATTTCAAGTATCACACAGTTCGGAATTGCCTCATCGCGTTCCGGCTCCACACAAGGAGTAACCTTTGGCATATTGTCGATAGATGCAGCACTGGTGGATGACCTGCACTTGAGGTAGTCGCTACGGGAGTGGTAAATTCAGTGGCGCACTAGACGGTTTATCTATTTCAAGTTAGGTGTTGGCATCGAACAAGTCAGCAATGTTATTGTCGGCTATTTTATACTCGTTAATATTAGCCTCGTGTGATTGTTCTAAAATCGACCGATAAGGTATAGGTATAGGTATAGGCATAGGCATAGGCATAGGCATAGGCATAGGCATAGGCATAGGCATAGGCATAGGCATAGGCATAGGCATAGGCATAGGCATAGGCATAGGCATAGGCATAGGCATAGGCATAGGCATAGGCATAGGCATAGGCATAGGCATAGGCATAGGCATAGGCATAGGCATAGGCATAGGCATAGGCATAGGCATAGGCATAGGCATAGGCATAGGCATAGGCATAGGCATAGGCATAGGCATAGGCATAGGCATAGGCATAGGCATAGGCATAGGCATAGGCATAGGCATATGCATAGGCATAGGCATAGGCATAGGCATAGGCATAGGCATAGGCATAGGCATAGGCATAGGCATAGGCATAGGCATAGGCATAGGCATAGGCATAGGCATAGGCATAGGCATAGGCATAGGCATAGGCATAGGCATAGGCATAGGCATAGGCATAGGCATAGGCATAGGCATAGGCATAGGCATAGGCATAGGCATAGGCATAGGCATAGGCATAGGCATAGGCATAGGCATAGGCATAGGCATAGGCATAGGCATAGGCATAGGCATAGGCATAGGCATAGGCATAGGCATAGGCATAGGCATAGGCATAGGCATAGGCATAGGCATAGGCATAGGCATAGGCATAGGCATAGGCATAGGCATAGGCATAGGCATAGGCATAGGCATAGGCATAGGCATAGGCATAGGCATAGGCATAGGCATAGGCATAGGCATAGGCATAGGCATAGGCATAGGCATAGGCATAGGCATAGGCATAGGCATAGGCATAGGCATAGGCATAGGCATAGGCATAGGCATAGGCATAGGCATAGGCATAGGCATAGGCATAGGCATAGGCATAGGCATAGGCATAGGCATAGGCATAGGCATAGGCATAGGCATAGGCATAGGCATAGGCATAGGCATAGGCATAGGCATAGGCATAGGCATAGGCATAGGCATAGGCATAGGGATATGTATATATATAAACTTCGTTCCATCCGGGTGTCCCTTGACACCTCTCAAGTTTTTATTTATAGTTTTAAATACAAAATACATTTAAATTGTCATTTTTTAATAGGACATAAATATTTATATCCTTGCAATGTTCTGAATCAATTGTTATCATTGATAAGTCAAATAAACCTCCGCCATTATGTACAATTAATATTATAAATTAGTGCACTACCCTTGCAAAAGATATTATTACAATCTGATAAATATGTATCTTCATACAATTTCTATTTTTATAATACACACATCAAAAGTGTCTAGGGATCAAGCATTTTTATGCGGATTTCTTGAGATTGAGATGTGGCTTTGGCGCTAGCCTGCTCAGTCGCCAGACTTGAACCCGATTGAGCATGCATGGGATATGCTACAGAGAAGAGCTCTGCCGAATATGGAGGGTATCCAGTCGCAGGAAGACCTTTTTTTGTTGTTGCAACGAACATGGGCGGCCATTCCACAGCGTGATTTGGATGAACTCATTTTGAGTATGCCAAACCGATTCTTGTGTTGTTAGTGTTCGCGGTAGAAACACGGATTATTAATTGTTTAAGTTACCTAATAAAATTTTAAAGAAAACTGTTATTTCAGTCTTTTTTTCGAATTTTAATGTTAGTGGTTCAAATGTCAAAAATCCCTTTATTAGGAAAATGGCAAATTTCTTTATGTTTATCGTTACTGTGACAAACGAAAACACTTTATTTGATGAATCCTTAAAGAAAATTTTAATTAATATCAATCAGGAGAAAAGTTATTGCAAAAATATATGTTGGTCCCTAGACACATATGTTGATCCCTAGACACTTTTGATGTGTGTATTTCACAGTTAACGATCCTTTTCGTATACCTACTTATCGAGTTAGCGGGCTGCCAAAATGCCTCGATAAGCGATTTGCGATTGTTGTTAAATTGACAGCGAATTCGATACGATACCGATGAAAATCGATAGTTGCAACGGTATGTAAAGGGTCCACTTAGAGATGAGTGAAACAACAGACTGCTGTATAGATACTGAATATATTTGGAATAGTATCATCTTTTTATAAAGGTTTATACGTCATACTTATATACTAAAATAGTACTACATCTCACCTTCCCCGCAAAAGGAAAATAAAATAACTGTTAGGTTATTTTATTTTATGAATATATAATACATGGTTCACTCTAGGTTAAGTAATATGAGTACATAATTAAAAAAAAAAAAATTAATTAATTATTAATTAAAAAAAAAAATTGGTTACACATTTGAAGTTGCTATATAGTTAGCATACAATAACTTTAAATAGGTAATATAAATCAATTACTATCAGATTGGTTACACATTTGAAATTGCTAAATAGCAAACATACAATAAAAGTTTGAATAGGTTATATACTTCAATCAATTACTATTAGATTGGTTACACATTTGAAATTGCTATATAGTAAGCATATAATAAAAGTTTGAATAATATAAATCAATTAAGTACTATTAGATGGTATGTACAATTTGGTTCTATTTTTATGTACTAAATACTTATTATTATCCTTAATTACTTCTACATTGGGTGAACATTCTTTAGTAACAATATATGGGCCTGAGTAAATACTTTGGAACTTGTTACCTGTTTCATTTTTTATTAAAATTAAATCGTTTGTTTTATATGATATTGGGTTCATATTACGATCATATTTGTATTTTCTTAAAATTTTATTATTAAGTAAGTTATTCCGCGCCTCTTTTTGTGACATTTGAATCCTATATTTCAATTTAAGGGGATAACTTTCAAAATTATATAACGGATCAACCTTACCTGAATTTAAGTTCGATGGTAAAACACATTTTTTCCCAAAAACTAACTCAAAAGGCGTATAATTAGTTTGAATGTGGACAGATGTGTTATGGGAAAAAGACCAAAATGGTAGCCAAGTACTCCATGACTCTAAATGCGTGTCTGCTTGTATTCTTAAATAATTGCCTAGTTGTTTGTGAGTATTTTCCAATGCCCCAATAGACTGATGATGATATGCAGTTGATTGTATTTGCTTTATACATAACAGTTTACTTACCTCATTCATGGTGGTCGATATAAACTCGCTCCCCCTATCAGTGGCAATTTCCTTCGGGATGCCGTATCTAAGGATAAAATTATTAACTAAACTCTTAGCTACCTCAACAGCTTGCTTAGAAGTTAACGGATATGCTTCAACGTATTTTGTTAATTCACACTGTATGGTTAATATATATATGTTATTATTATAATCTCTCTCTAAAGGACCAACTAAATCTAAGTAAATTTTTTCAAACGCTGAATGCGCTGTACTTGTAATTACCATAGGCTCCTTTGTGTAGTGTGAGGAATGTTTTTGCCTTTGACATTTGTCGCATTTCCTGACAAAATCTATCACATCAGTTTCAATACCTGGCCAAAAATAATATTTTTTAATATTTCTAATCATTCGCCTTATGCCTGCGTGGCCACTAGTTGGCAAAATGTGGAAATCATTGATTATTACACGTTGATCATCCTTACTATTCACACGTTCTATATCTTTTAAAATACACAAACGTGGCCCTGACCAATTACTTATTTTCCTTATTTCTGTTATTACTTTTTCTATAAAAATATTATTATTATTATTTTTAATAAAATATAACTCAATTATACCTATTCTCATACAAAATTTATTTAGTTCTCTCACAAATTCGCCTGGCGATAGTTGTGATCGAGAAGCTAAATTAATAGTAACGATATTTTTTGATGGTACAGAGGAAAAACATTTACTTTCATATTCGATTAAATTCAAGTGCCGATATCGATTATTTTCCTCTTCTGTTATAAAACGCAATTCAGTAAAATATTTGGGCTTATTTTGCATTTCTACGACTTTCAACTTCTCAGGTTGATTGTTGTCAATAGTATCTTGTACTTGCTTTGCCCTCTGACCCCTCGTCGTTACATTAATAGTTACATTTTGACCTATTTCTTTTAACTCATCAGAGCTTTTACACATACGCGACAGTGCATCAGCCGCAGCATTATTTTTTCCTTTTATGTATTCTACTACAAAATCATACTCTTCTAAAATTATTCTAAATTTCATTAATCTACTTGATGGATCGCGCATGCTAAATAAAGATATAAGCGGTTTATGATCCGTTTGAATTTTAAACTTACGGCCATATAAATAAGGTCTAAAGTGCTTTACTGCCCACACAATGGCAAGTAATTCTTTTTCTACAGTCGGGTACAATTTCTCTGCCTTGTTCAAACTTCTACTAGCGTATGCCACAGGTCTACAATTACTATTACACAGGACTGCGCCTAAGGCGTGTCCCGAAGCGTCTGTTTGTAAAATAAATTGGTTTGAGTCCGAAAAATTTGGGTATTGTAATACAGGATGAGAAATGATACTTTCTTTTAACAATTGAAATGATTTTTGACACTCGTCGTCCCATTTAAATACTGTAGTTTTCCTACATAAATTGTTTAGCGGATATGCTTTCGCTGCAAAATTTGGAATGAATTTTCGATAATAGGTTATAAATGCAACAAATCGTTTGACTTCGTCGGGATTTGTAGGCACGGGATAATTTTTAACAACGTTTATTTTGTTTGGATCTGGTATAAAACCCTCAGCAGAAACTACATGTCCCAAATAAAGTAATTCTTTTTCTAAGAAACTGCATTTTTGAGGATTTAATTTCAAGTTGACTTTGCGTAATCGCTCACATATATCCTGTAAATTACTGATATGCGACAGTAAATTACGTCCAAAACAGTTAAGATCATCTTGGTATACTAAGCATTTTTCGTAATTTAACCCTGTCATGGCCATAGTCATCATCCTTGCAAACGAACTAGGGCTAGTCTTAAGTCCCATGGGCATACGAGTCATTTGAAACTGCCCCGAACAAAATGCAGTGTACTTGCGACTATTAGGATCTAAGCCCACATTGTAGTAACCTTGATGCAAATCTAAATGTGAGAAATATATACTGCCAGATAACGAATCTAATATTTCCGTAATATTTGGGAGTGGAAATTTATCATTGTGTATGTTATTGTTTAATTTCCTATAGTCAATTACCAACCTCCATTTTTTATTTTCACTATCTGATTTTTTAGGCACTAATAAGATCGGACTAGACCATTCACTTTGACAAGGTTCTATGATCTCCTCTTTTAACATATTTTCAATTTGATTTTTAACTTCATTTTTCAAAGAGTGTGGTAATCTATACGGTTTTGAATATATGGGTCTAACGTTTTCTTTAATCTGTATAGAGTGTTGATAAATATCTGTGGTAGATAATTTGTCCCCTTCCAAATAAAAAATATCCGCATATTTTGCGCATAAATTCTCAATATAATTTTTTTCTTCTTTGTTTAAATGATTTAAATGTAATTTTGAAAAAAAATTGCTTTACTCTTATTGCATTATTTGAAATTTTATCGAAGGCACAAATATTGTAATGTGAAACGTCGTGTGTATCGAGATTCAATTCTGACAGAGTTACATCATCCTCTGTAGTATTTAAAACGCGTATAGGTATCCTGCCCTTAACCGGTGTCACTAGGCAGCTTGCTATAAAAATTCCCTCTCGTATTTCTTTCGAGCAAACTACGCATTCTTTTGTCAAACTTGTGTAAACATAATGTATAGATTCTGACCTAGCGGGTAACTTTATTAAATATTGTTTCAAAAACGTAAGCGATAAAATATTTTCATTTCCATTGCACCATAATCGTAATACATTATCGTTGTAATCGATAACAGCTTTATATTTGGATAAAAAATCCTGGCCTATTATTCCATGTGCTTTACAAGGTAGGGAATCAATTACAAAGAACTTGTGAGTAATACATTGTTCAGGTAGCGATACATGTAAACATACATATCCGATTGCGTGGACTTTGCCACCAATTCCATTTATGATTATGTTTTCTTTATAAATTGGAATGTTCAACTGTAAAACATGTTCATATTTTAAGGCCGATATTGAGGCGCCTGTATCAACTAAAAAACTATATATGTTCGAATTATTGAGACATAGTTCTACACAATAATTACTTTCACTAGCTAAAATAGTATTCATTTCAACTTCAAAAAGCTCATTTTCAGGCTGTTGTTGCACCTGTATTGATTTATTGGGGCATGACTCTTCAGTTAACCCCTGAATATTCGTTTTATACGAGTTATTATTTCTATTGATGCTACTATCATTATTTCTAAAATAGTTCGTACTTCTATAGACCGTTGCCGTCCTAGGTTGATGCCACTGCTGGTTCTCGATGCGAGGGTGCGACCAGTAACCAAAATAGTTGCGTTGCCTTTTATACGCACCTTTATTGCCCCTCTGCGTGTTGTAATAAGTCCTCTGCCTGAAATTGTTGGTTACATTGTTGTTAGTAAAACTACTGCACCTCATTGTCGACATGTCATCAGTTGCGTTTAGTGACGAGTAATCCACATCAACTGCTGCTTGAATGGCATCTATTAGGTAGTCAAATTTTTGGGCAGCAATAATGGTACCGATCCTACTACTAAATTACTCCCCTCACTAAATTGTTTAATAGCCTGAGTTTCGTAAACTGATTTTAATACATCGTATTTTATTGAATCTCCACCCGCCTGAGTAATTGTAAGTTCAACGAACATTTCAGAAAGTTTCTTCCCATAATCATCTATACATAAATCATTTTGTCGAAAGTTTAATAACTGTTTCTGTAACGCGAATGCTGACTTTTTTGGCAATAAAGTCCGTTTCATATCACTCAGAAGTGCATCGACAGTTTCATAATTATTAGATACTTTTAACTTAGCATGTTGTGATAATCTGCTTTTCAACACAAAAATAATCAATTCTCTTTGTGATTCGTAGTCAATAATCGAACTATAGTATTGGATATCATCTATCAATTGTTTTGTATTGGACACCTCGTCAGTCATTGCAGGTAACAAATTCAAAGCTACTTTCAAGTCGAACTTGGCCATTTTTTTTTTTTTTTTTTTTACAATTTGTTTCTCTTAACACTACTATAAAATTCAGAATAAGTTATAAAACCTCTCACAGTATTTTAATAACAATTTCAAGCATGTTATTTAAAAAAAATATTTTCTTACTTCTAGCAACTTTTCATACAATGTTTGTACATTCTCGTCCTCCATACAATGTTATTATTTCTCTTTGGAGTATATTAATTCATTATAGGAAACAAGTTAATTTTAACAACTCGACAATATCACAATCAATAAAAAGAATTAAAAAAATACGTACTTGATTACAAAATAAGATGATTCGTTCCATTTCATTTATAAGGTACTTACAATATTTGATGTTGTAAGAATATGCATAAGTGCATTATTTAGCTAGCAATATCACTGCAGCTGAAAACACAAACAACATATATTTAGTAAATAAAAGTTATAGATCTGCAAACCCCCACTGTACACACCACAACATCACCATTGCTTTCCACACTTGTAAATTGATTTTATACTCCGGTATCGTTTATCTTCATATCTGGGTACGCAATACGCCTACCAAAGAACGATCCTCTTCTTGCGCTACTTTGGAATTCCTGCCGTACCCAACGCAAGTGGCATTTCCGGTATATACGAAATACTATATACAACACAAACTACAACAAAATCGCAACTACAATATTATTTAATACGATCATTGTTAAAACTTTGCACTAACACACTAATGTTTATGAAGCACGCTCCATATTAGGGCATGCGTTCGTGTCGACCTCGCTCGCGCTAGCCGACACCTTTAGGCAGGGTCGCCATGTAAAGGGTCCACTTAGAGATGAGTGAAACAACAGACTGCTGTATAGATACTGAATATATTTGGAATAGTATCATCTTTTTATAAAGGTTTATACGTCATATTTATATACTAAAATAGTACTACATCTCTACTACAGACTACCAAAAATCGTTAAAAAATTATCAATATGAATTAGCTACCGAATTCGCAACTTTAACAATCGCTATCTATGTCGAGACTACAGGCCCTGAGTAAATCCTGCTTGTGGTGGCCATTGCGGCCTGTGTGTTGGTTGTTAGTAAACAGCCGTGTTTATTTATTGTGTAGTGGTGGTTGAGCGATACATAGACTGTGGAAATCTTGGGCGGTATGCGAACTTCGTGTCTATGCCAACAGTGTTTTGTTTTGTACGACATTATGACTGTCTCGTACCCCGACATTGTGGCACTCGTTGCCTAAACATGACCTTATTCCGTCTTTCATAGCTTCGACAGATGGACGTGTTCAGCGAGGGCAAGTTGCGGTGCGAGGTGCGGCTGCTGCTGGCGCTATGCACGCGGCCGTCATGGGCGAGCCCGACAACGACATGCTCAACAACGACAACGTCATCAGTGCTGAGCGACGCGGCGCTGGGCACGCTGGGCGCTATGGGCGCTTGGCGGCTGAGACGCGTGGCACTGCCACGCCTCCACGGAGATGCTGGGCTGGAGCTCGGCCTCGAGCGCGTGCTGGGCTACGCGATGAACGCATGCTGTGCTACGCGATGAGCGCATGCTGCGCTACGCGATGAGCGCATGCTGCGCTACACGGCGCTACCACGTCTTCACCGAGACGCTGCACCTTAGCGGCGTCCACTACGTCGCTGGGCGCTGTGGGCACTTGGCGGCTGCAACGGCATGTCACCTCTGTGAGCGGCGTAAAGCTTTGTCACCTTTCTGAAAGGCGAAAGCCATTTCACCTTTGTGAGTGACTCTAGCTGGTTATGTTGCGATTGTCATGTCTGTATCGTGCATGAGAGCGACTGGCTAGCGTGAGCTACGTCACGCGTAGCCCATGTACATTCATAACTTTTGTTGGGTGCGTTGTGGGTGATTGGAGTCCGGAGGCCAGTCCCCCGCAATGTTCCTTATTTTGTTTTTATAATCATGCTGCCTTTTAAATTGCAACTGAAGTTATTTAAATTATTAAAATCATCTGCTACTAGCATTTTTATTTCACGAAGCTATTGCTGGTGGAGGCTTGAGTGCACGCTTGCCTCCGCGAGTCCTAAACTGTTAAGCCTATGCGACGCAAAAAAAAAAAATACAAAAAAATACATAACTTCAGGTTGTAAAGTTAGTAGACCTCTATAAAACAACTCAAGTGTCGTTACTTTACAGATGACCATGTTAATGAGGACCAGGGACTTGGTGATCCTCCTGCAGAGATGACCGGCAAGGCAGTCTGCTGGACGAGGCTGCTCGAGGACGACCAGCTGTCAGGAGAGGCCGTGTTAGGTGTATCCCAACTCTAGCGATAAATTATGCAGTGCGAACCTATAAAAAGACGCTACTTGGCTATGCATTCTGACTTGTTGTTCGAGCAAAAGGTCGGTAAGGTGTTTTCATAGGATCGTAAGGCATACGTCATATATATCTTGTCGTTTAATGTTATATCGTTGTAAACCTATTGCATTATCGTTCTAATGTCGATCTGCATGTATTTCGTGAATTGCTTGTAATCATGAATTATAAGATTCGTTTGTTGTGAACTGTTGTGTTTTAATTATAAATGAGAACTGAGGTTAGGCTACCTCCAATTTGTTCTTTTATTTAAATCTCCTCCTAGTTTATAACAATATTATAATGCAAAGCCAGCAGATCTGCTTGTTAGTTAAGAAACAGTCCGAATATACTGTTCGCAAAACCAATTAAGAGGGTAGTAACTTTTCCGATGAAAACTACGCAAACCCAGCAGATAAAAGCGATTCCTGCATGTCTACTTATTAGTTAGGAAACAGTTCTAGTATACTGTTCGCAAAACTAATTAAATGGGTAGTAAAATCTCCGATGAGAAATACGCAAACCCAGCAGACAAAATTATTATGAAATTATGAATAATTTAGCCATTATGTTAACCGTTTTTTACTTTTCTAACCCGTTAGTTTCTCACTGCAGGGTTCTTCTCACACAAATAAGGCACGAGCAATAAGCAGCAATAATCTCTCTTTATGTAAAGGGAACACTTATGTAGGTAAATAAACTTGTTATTAACCTTGTGATCGGTCATCTGCTGATGTCGATGAATCACTTGAATCACGACGACGCCGCCGTAATTGTTTTTCTAGTTTTTTAATTTTCTTAAATATTTTTCCACAGTTAATATATTTTGACGTTTAGGCATTTTAAATTTAGCTATGATATAAAAGGAATAAACTAAACAAAATTACACTTAAACTGTGGTAAGTAAGACACGACGTGCGTTCGTGGCGAGCACTAAAAAGCGAATGACTGGAACAGCTAAGTGAGACTACCGCGCGCCTTGTATCTGAGATACTTTTAATATCTAAAAATATTACATGTATTTTTTTTAAATATAATTGTTGGATTTCGAACGTCATTGTAATGGCAACATTTTCGATTGTCATTTTTCTTGTTTGACGTTTTGAAGTGGCAAGATAGTACTATAGAGACGCTTCCCGGCCGAACACGTTTTCGCATTTGATTGTCGGTTTAAGCGAATTGAATTGATATTAAGCTAATTTCCCAAGACTCGGTTTTCGTCGGTCACCGTTATGATTGGTCTGGTTAGGACTCGCGAGTTTTTGTAGGCGCGTTCAAAAGGGCGTGATCCGTGATAGCTAATACGAGTTTATTGTAATTCGAATACCTTGAAAGATATACAGCACTTTGGAGCATGTTTGTGTGAACGTACCAAGACAAAGCAGAGAGGAAACTACCCAAGAGATCTCTTGGAACGCCGAGAACAAGGAAGCCACACAACTCCAGTAAGTGCTTGATGATTTTAGTTTAGATTAAGAACACGGTGAAACGCCGTGGTTCATTTCTCTTGCCAGTGGACTAGTAGCGATTTTATGCCTGTACTAATGGGCCTGCAAGCATTATAACCTTCAAAAGGTGATCGCTCCACTGGTGAGAGGATTGATCATTTTGGTGGCAGAGCGTGGTTAACCTCTGAGAGCTGTGAGCACTCCTTAGTGCACTCAGAAGGTGATATCTCGTTGTTAGGTAGGTAACTATACTGTTCCACTGTCCACATATCTTTGATTCCACTGATATAGTTGTTTAAATAAGTATTTAAAACAATTTATTAGCAAATTGATTAAATGTAGGCAGGTCACACATTTAATTTGGTTAAAAACTTATGTTACTAATTGTTGCTAATTTGAACTATATTGTATACTTGATATTAATTGTTTGGGACAATTGGTCCAATATATTAGTCTAATACAATTAGATTTTGCTAGCCCAGAGACATTATTACTAGAATAATATTGTTTTATTATTCTATTAATGTTATTGTTAAATTCAATTATTTTGAATTACTTGGGCATCGATAAATGGAAACTTGTAGGTAGATATATATTTGAGATTAAGTGACTGCACAAGCACTTAATAGTGTTTATATAAAGTTCCTAATAAATAAATAGTTTATTACATACATAAAATATTGTAACTTGTAAGTACCGTTCTGCGTCATGTCATTGTCATTGTACCGGGCTAAGATTAGCACGGGGTTGAGATGGTTTACATCGGTTCAAGGCCTCCTAGGCCGACCAGATAGACAAGATGCACTGTTGGCTCGAGCTTTGGATTTGGATGCGCCGGCCCGGCTGGAGGTTATGATGGAAGCGCTTACCAAGGCCCTTGAGGAGGAGAAGGTCAGCGATTAGATAAGGTCCGCGATGGAGGCTGATGTTGACCAGTGCCTCTCAATTGTTGATGACATTCAGCAGTGCATAGCAGAAATAAAGCGCCAGCGCAGAACTGGCTGTGATGAAGAAGCTGTGGAAGGCCCACACTCTCGCGGGGTTGTATCAAAATTGCCTCAGATACAATTACCCAGCTTTGATGGTGAGCTCGGTGAGTGGGTCAGCTTCATCAATTTATTTGATAGTTTGGTCCACTTAAGGGAGGATTTGCCTAAATCCTATAAGATGGCACAACTAATGTCAACTTTAAAGGGGGAGCCTAGGGAACTGGTAGCCCATTTGACGGTGACCGAGGACAATTATGACATTGCCCGTCAAATGTTGGTAAGGCGCTACCAGAACAAAAGAAGGCTGGTTGATGCTCAGCTCAAGAGGCTGTTAAGCATCCCTTCAGTGACTCGGGTCTCTGCCATACAGGCAGAAGTGTTGAACCCGTTGTTGAGTGTCACTAGGGCATTAGGAAATTTAGGCTTGCCGGTTGAAGAATGGTCTTACATGTTAGTATACATAGTACTGTCCCGGCTGCCAGTCGATGTGCAGACCAGATTTGAGCAGCATAACGGTCAGGGTGCAGACAACTAGCCCACCTCTTCTCAACTCATGGAGTTTTTGGAGGAAGAGTGTCAGAGGGCAGAGAACATGGGTTCGTTCTCGAAGCCCGCTGCGGAACCACAGGGCTCCGAGCAGCCTGCTGTGGTTCCTGTGAGCCCTGTGAGGAGGGGACTTCCGCAGAGAGGGCCAAGGACGTTGTATGGGCACATGGGTGCCTCAACACCTGTACGGGATGCCTACCTGTATTGTAAACAGGATGGCCATAGTGTGGCTGCCTGCCTTCGATTTAGGGACCAGAGAGTCCAAGGGCGACGCCAGATCACCAAGCAGCGTGGCTGGTGTTTTTTGTGTCTGGGTCCCCATTAAGCAAGGGATTGCGCTCGGTCCGCAATGTCCGCCATCATGAGTTGCTCTGCCTGAATAGGCCCGGCCAACATCATGCAGATGTACAGGGCCGGACTCAGGGACAGATGGGTTCAAGTACACAGGGCCGGACTTGGAACCTGGGTCCACGGGACCAGGGCCCCCATAGGGAAGATTTTGGGGCCGATGTTCAGGCCAATATCGGTTCCCCGACCTATTGGCAGGCCAGTGGCTCAGCTGGAGCTGGCGTGGCGGGTGTGCGGATGTATCCTCGAGTACGGAGCGGTTAGTTAGAACGCCGCCTCGGGTGTCATCGGGGGCCCCCGCTAGGAAGTCGCAGCCCAATCAAATTCAGGTCCCCCACCGGAGGCTATAGTCTTGCCCACTGCCTCCGTGTGTGTTTGGGGGTTGAATGGCAAGTCGACACACGTTCGCGCCCTGTTGGATTCCGGTGCCCAGGGCTGGGCTGATTTGGTTGGGCTTGAAAATTACTAAGTATAATAGGACCATTCGAGGCGTGGGGAATATCGCGGTAACGAACATCGTTGGGCAAACGACGATTACGTTCTCCTCACGTTTTGACACGATGCGTAGGACATCCGCCCCGGTACTGGTGATGACTGATGTGATGGGACGATACCCTTGCTGTCGGATCGGCGAGTCTTGCAGCATGATCGACTCATGGCTGTGGAGACATGGGCTAGGAGAATTGAACCCGTCGGATTGTGCATCCAGGGGATGCCGGGCTCCTGAGTTAGTTAACCATCAGTTATGGTGGGGCCCTCCTTGGCTGGCAAAGAAGGAATCGGATTGGCCCCTTAACAACGTGAAACTGCCTATCGACTGTGGTATAATGGCAGCCGTGTATGTGACCCAGGAGGTCCAGGAGACTGACGCGAGTTTCCTAATTGAGCGGTATAGCTCTCTTGATAAATTGATCAATGTCAATTGTTGGATAAGGAGATTCGTTCGGAATTGTCGCACTCCCCGCGAACAGCGAACGCTGAGCCCAATTCTGTCACCGGCAGAGCGAAATGAATCGGTTCTGAATTTGATCCGGTTGGTACAGTCGTCGAACTTTGGAGCAGAGTTGGAGAGTCTACGAACTGGGCGTTCTAAATTGAAGGGTGCTGTCGCGCGTCTCAACCCGTTTATAGATTCGGCCGGGTTGCTTCGGTAGGAGGAAGATTGCGCAATGCGAATCTGCCGTATTCGGCTCGTCACCCCCTACTGCTCCCCAAGGGAGGGCAGTTGGTTGAGTTGTTGGTGACTGATCGGCATGTTAAAAACGCTCATGCAGGTTGTAACGCCTTGTTGGCTACATTCCAGGATCTGCCCCCTGAACGGGTGAATGAGGCTAGGCCATGGGCTGGTGTTGGTACAGACTTTGCGGGCCCATTCATGGTGAAAAGCTCGCGGCTGCGGAACGCGAAACAGTACAAGGCGTACCTTTGTGTGTTCGTCTGTTTATCCACCAAGGCGGTGCATCTCGAGCTCGTTGCTGACCTCACGACGGAAGCTTTTATAGCGTGCTTGGACAGATTCGTTTCCCGAAGGGGACTGCCAGCACTGATTCGTTCCGATAACGGAACCAACTTCGTAGGTGCAGAACGATACTTGCGGGATGTAGTTAAGATTTTAAATGAAAACAAAGTGGATATTGGAACAGCCCTCTCCCGTCGGGGTATACAATGGACCTTCAGTCCACCAGGTTGCCCCCACTGGGGCGGGATTTTTGAAGCCTTAGTTAAGTCAGCTAAGACGCATTTAGGGCGTATTGTAGGTCAGACCGCGCTGACATTTGAGGAACTCGCGACGTTGTTTTGTAAGATCGAAGCCGTTCTCAACTCGCGACCGTTGTGTCCGCTCAGCTCGCTTCCAAATGACCTGGAGGCGTTGACTCCAGGCCATTTCTTAATTGGTCAGCCACTTAACGCGCTGCCCGAACACCCGTTCGAGGGTGTGAAATTGTTTCGGTTGTCTCGGTATCATGTTGCAGCAGTTTTCACAGAATTTTTGGAAACTATGGTCTCTACAGTATCTGCATATTCTGCAACAGCGCCTTAAGTGGACTGACAAAACTAGCCCCCCTAGTGTTGGTGACCTCGTGCTGGTTAAGGATGCTAACCTACCGCCACTGCGTTGGCGCCGGGGGCGCATTGTTAACTTGTTCCCTGGTAAGGATGGGACCCCCCGGTCCGCAGAGGTTCTAGTTGGGGACTCAGTTATCAAACGAGCGGTAGCAACGTTATCTCGCCTGCCTGTAGATTAGGGAACAGGTACGGACCTGTTCGGGCGGGTGACTGTTAGAAATTTAACGTCATTGTAATGGCAACATTTTTGATTGTCATTTTTCTTGTTTGACGTTTTGACGTTAGTAGTACTTTGAGATGCTTGGATCGGTCGAGCTGGAGCTTCGTTAAAAAAGAACCGTATTAATTGTAATTTAGCTAATTGTCAATTCAACCCGGTCCCTTTAGTGGTTTACCGTTATGATTGGTCTGATTTGGACTCGCGAGTTTTGTAGTCACGTCATAGGCGCGATCCGTGATAGCTGAATCGGGTGTCTTGTAATTACGAGATTTCGGGAGCCCGCAAGCATTTAGGAATACCTTGGAGGTGTACAGCACTTTGGAGAATGTATGTGTGAACGTACCAAGACAAGCCGCAGTGGGGTACCCCGTCAACGGCCGACAAGATCAAGGACATCACGCATCTCCAGTAAGTGCTTGATTACATTAGTTAGAATAAGAACACGGTGAAACGCCGTCGTTCATTGCTCTTGCCAATGAACTAGTTTTAGCGATTGTATGCTTATAACATGGGCCTATAGGTATTTCAAACGTCACATGGTGATCGCTGCATTGGCGAGAGGAATGAACACATGTGTTATCTTCATGTTCTCTGCGCGCGCGCTCTGCGTACGGACGAGTTGAGAATACGCTCCGATAATTTTACAAAACGTTGCAATAGTAGTAGATAGTGTATACCAAACATGGTTCAGTGTAAAAAGTGCAAATTATTCGTGTCGCTTGCGAAAGATGATGTGCTGAAATGTAAGGGTCCATGTGAAGGGGTGTTCCACAAAAAGTGCGTGCAAAACATCAAACAGTTTCAACGCAGTGAAATGTGTGAAGTATGTTCTGGAGCAACGGGAAGCGAAAGAAGTCCTAAGACAACCGTACCACAAATTGTTGTTGACCTAAAAAAAGTGACCGTGGAATCGTTGTTAGCCGAGGTCAATAATAAACTGGAAATAATATACCAAACTCAGAAAAAAATCGATGACCTGACCGAAACTGTCGACTTCTACGCCGAACAATATCAGCAGATGCTTGAATTTAAGGAAAATGCGAATAAAAAGATGTTAGCATTAGAAAATAAAAATACCCACCTACAGAAAGTTAACAATGCTTTAGAATTGAGAATATCGGTCTTAGAACAAAAAGAAACTGAAAAATGTATAGAGATTTTTGGGCTCGATGAAAATAAAAACGAAAATACAACCCAAATCGTGAAAAAAATATCCCAAAAATTAAAACTTGAAACCGATAATATTGTGGAAACAAGAAGGGTAGGCAGAGAAAAAGTCGAAAATCGCCCGCGCACAATCGTAGTGACCTTGCGGTCAAAAACCGCAAAAAAGGAGTGGGTTAAAAGTAGACAATCATGCCTCACTAACGATGATATTTTAGGAAATAAAAATGGAAAAAGGATTTACATCAATGAACATCTAACTAAGCATATGCGTCAAGTACTATGGAGTTCTAAACAAATGCTCAAAGACAAGTACAAGTATATCTGGGTTCAAGACCATAAGGTTTTAATAAAAAAAGATGAAGGTGCAAAAATTCATGTCATTCGATCGGAGGATGATATTAATAAAATATGTTTCAATAGCGAGCTGTAAGCAAACAAGTCGCAGCCATCTGAGGCTGTGCGCGTACACACTGGGCGGTATCTTTCTCACCAAAATTCGATGACATACTATCCATCGTAGATAACAATATTACATACCAAAAGTATACGGACACTTCTAAATGGAGTATATACTTAAAAGATACATATAGAGAGATACAAATAGTTCACCTAAATATAAGATCTTTAAGACAAAACTTTAATGAATTGCTTATTTTATTGAAACAGTGTGCATATAGTATTGATATTATTATACTGAGTGAAATAAATGTCAAACAAGATGAATTAGCAATGTACAAGATTGACGGCTATGTCATGCATGGAAGTACTCGAGAAGATCGACGGGGAGGTGGATTACTTATGTATACAAAACCTACCTATAACATTTCGTTTCCAACACATAAGAAGTATCGTTACATGGAATTAATACAGAGTCAAATTATGCAAGGAAAACAGTTATTACACATTATAGCCATATATAGACCGCCTAGCTCTAATAAGCTGCTCTTCATTGAGGAACTAACTAACCTGTTGAAGCAAATACCAGAAAAAGAACATCTGATCGTCCTAGGTGACATGAACTTAGATCTATCGAGTCATAACACTGTTACGGAGAAATATAAAAGCAACCTGTGTGAACGCGGCCTACAAAGCGTTATCAATGAATGCACCCGCGAAGAAATAGTAGCCGGCCGTTTGGTGACGTCGTGCATCGATCATGTTTGGGTGCGTAGCTCCTGGCTCGTCTCCGCACACATGCTTACCTGTAAGCTGTCCGATCACTATTTAATAGGCGTGAACTTAGCGGCTAATGGAAAGTGTAGTGAGTCAACGGGTAACGTAAATGTAAATAGTGCAATAAGCGTGTTAAGTAATAAACTAGTGCAACAAAACCTTAATGAGGCCGACTGGATGAGTGTTTATAAATTGGACTGTCCGTTGGTAATGTACAAAAATCTTCATTGTTTATTTAGTAATATTTATGAACGATCAAAAATTACTGTAGCCTGTAAGAAAAATAGGGAACCACAGCCTTGGATTACAAAAGAATTAAAACAATTGTTGAATCGTAGGGATGACCTTTTTAGGAGATGGAAATCATGTCCTCATAATCAATATTACAGATTAGAGTATACACGGTGCAGAAATAGAACTAATAAAATCATAATTAAAGAAAAAAATAAATATAGGCAATTGAGATTAAAACAATGTAAGGGTGATATTAGAAAAATTTGGAACAACATTAACAGCTGGATAGGTAACTCAAAAGCTAACTTGGATTGTGTGATAATGCAGTTTTTGGGTAAGACAGACACAGTAAGTAACATATGCACCAAATTCGCACGAACATTTACTGAAGACATAGACAAAATCAAGCATCATTGTAAGTCATCATTCTTAAATCGTGACGACTATGTAAAGCCCTGTGATATATCTCTCCGATACCAGGAAGCGACTTCCAGTGAGCTCGAAAGAATTATAATCCAATTAAGTAGTAAGAAATCACCCGGTATAGATGGTATAAGAACACAAGATGTAAAATATATTAAGGACAAAATCAGCCCCATACTAGCCAAGTTCATTAACCTATGTATCCAGAAGGGAGTGTATCCAGATTACTTGAAAAAGTCTATCATTCGGCCTATTTACAAAGGAGGCAATCATTTGGACTACTCAAATTATAGACCAATTGCCATTTTACCTGTAATTAACAAAATAGTTGAAAAAGTTTTTGTAAAAAGAATCAGTAATTTTCTAGAATCCAACAACATAATTTCAGACACACAGCATGGCTTTAGAAAGTCACGTAGTACAGCGACTGCCTTGTCAAAATTTACAGATGATATAAATGTACAGTTAAATAATAAAAAGTATGTTGCTGTTTTATTCATTGACTTCAAAAAAGCTTTTGAAACTTTGGACCACGAGATTCTTCTAAAGGCCATGCAAGAATGCGGAATTCGCGGTCCTCTTAACAAATGGTTTCAATGTTATTTAAAAAATAGAACACTTTGCACCAGTTTATGTGAACAGAGGGGGCAAGAAGCGGTCGTTAAGACAGGTGTGCCAACCGGATCAGTATATGGGCCTGTTGGGTACATTATGCACGTTAATAGCATGAGCAGAGTAATAAAGAATTGTAGTGTATATATGTACGCGGACGACACGTGCCTAATGTACGCAGACACCAACTTAGATATTATAGAAAAATGTATGCAAATAGATTTCGAAAATGTTATCAAATGGTCCCATGATAATGGCATTATATTAAATGTATCCAAAACTAAGTGCATGCTCCTTCATTCACCATATAATAGAAAGTCGATTAGAAAAATATCCATTATTGGTCACTCGTATGAATGCTTACATAATAATATGCAATCCTGTATGAATTGTGAACATATAGAATTTGTGGAACAATATAAATACTTAGGTTTAACAATAAATTGTCATTTTAACTGGAAATTACACATCGATATTGTTTGTAACAAATTGAGGTCTGTTTTGTGTAAATTCAAGCAACTTAAATATGTAACAAACCGAGCCACGCTGTTTATGTTATATCATGCACTGGTTGACGCAATTTTGAGCTATGGTCTGAGTGCTTACGGGCGTACTTTTAAAACGTATCTGGATAAAGTCTTGAATATACAAAGTAGGTTCCTAAAGATTATGGTAGATAAAAACACTAAAAATAAATGTAATAAAAACTATATGAAATTGTTTAAAATATGTAATATATTACCGGTGCATCAAAAAGTCCAATTTATGTTAACTGTCGAACAATATAATAAAGCAGAGTTTAGGATACCTAAAGCTCCACATTGTATGCTCAGACAAGCTGTAAGAAACAAATACAAAGAGCCTGTTTCATGTAATTACTATGGTGAACGAACACGTATGTATATAATACCAAGGCTATTTAATAAAATAATGATTGAAGAAAATTGTTTAAACTTAAATATATTTAAGAAAAAGTTAAAAGAACTATTGTTACAAATGTTTAATGAACAAATTGAAGATTAAAAGTATTCCTACTATTAAATGTATCTCAAAGCCTACTTAGATTCTAAAAAAGTATTTTAATGTATTTAATTTGAAACATAAATATGCATATTGTTTTAAATGTGTTTACATATTTAAAATTGTAAAATGAGCGCACAGTATTCGCCAACAAACTGTCATGCAGTTTGGCGAAATCAATTAAGATGTACCTACATGTATCACATTTGTAATTAATAAATTAAAAAAAAAAAAAAATATCTATGGCGCGCGCCTGCCCAAGGAGTTTTTATATAATTTAAATATGGAATCTCTGGGCCACTGACATCCTTTTGTGAAGAATAAAAAAAAAAAAAGAAGCGCGAAATATCGGTCAAATTCTAAGTTAAATTGTGTCTTTTTTTTTTTTTTTTTTTTATGTATGGCCCGCCAAAATGACTCTACTCTGCCTGATGGAAAGCTTAAGTAGAATCCAAGAGTGGCGGTCACCATACTCACTGCGAATGCAGACAATGCAGTATGGCGACCCACACCATGGCGGCCTAGTGATGCTTCTGCATCTTTTAGTCTAGTCAACAAGTATGGAACTTGTTGACTAGACTATTTGGGCCTCCGGTCTCGCACTCACCAACGAAACACGACAGCACGAACGCTGTCATTTTACGTTGATTTTCTGTGCGAGGGTAGTACCGCCCCGGTCGAGCCGGCCCATTCGTGCTGAAATCAGCGTGGCTCTGCTACCAATTGTAGCATGGCATGTCTTACATGGTGTCTTACGTTTTGATATTAAATACTTTCTTTAATACAAGGCTTTAAATGTTCCTCACAGGTGTAGTGTAAAGCACTGTGTAGCACTCGGCTGAAAGTCCCATTCCTACCTCGGGAGTATTGTGGTCCTAGGCTGCGCCTCACAAACTGCTCCCTCGCTAGTAGTCGGTCCCTTTCCTCCCTCGGTGAACAATGTACTATTCTATTTACCATTACGATTTTAACAGAAATTTTCACTTAGTAAAATCAAAACCAAAATGTTCTTAAACAGTCGCGATGCAAATCGTCTGTAACTAACGTCGACACTTTACCAGGTGCCGAATGTAAATCTGATCATAACTAAATACTTTATGGTGATGCAGGCGTGAACAAATAGCACTTTGTAACCTACCGATAAAGGAAGATCTACCAAAACTACTTTTGTCACCACATGCGGCGTAGTCATTGACAAAATGTTGCTACAACAATACACAAATCATTTTGATTCTGATTCTGACGTAAGTAATTTGTAAGCCTTTAAGTACGAGTTATAGAGCGGGTACACATTGAGCACTCGACGTTGCGTTGGGCGCGCGCTTGTAGCATACATACAGCACGGCGTTTAAAGAGCGTTACCAAGGTGTCCATACTACTAGTTCAGTTCGGAAATGAACGTCGAAGTGATCGCTTGTGTGTGGCTTCTATACCGTCGCTATAAAAGACGACGACAGAGGCAAAGAGAATATTGGCTGCACCAAATATTACGAGATAGACTGACGCATGGAATGTTTGTAACATTGTATCCAAAATTAAGGCATTACTAAGCATGCCTTTTAAGTTCTGTCGTTTCCATATTTCCAGGCAATTTTGAATTTGGAACTGTTCTATATTCGAATGTGTTTAAATTTTGAATCTCAAAACAGTTGAAAGTATTAGGATTAATGCTATTGTTTAGTCACAGCGTCGATTGGAATCTGTCAGGTTACGTACAAAAATTAATCTTTCTACTGAAAATGTTCGTGCAATAATTTTCTAAACTTTAGAAGAGGCTTGACACGGCTTCAGTGCTTTGAAGAGCTAACATCTGTGTTCAGTGATGAAGCCCCATGTTACTGTCGAACGCTGGTATTTAGAATTCCAGCGTGAATATGAATATTACATTTGGCTTGGCACCGATTTCAAACCTATGAATAGGTAGCACAATCAAATAATAGTGTTTCATCAATATTAAAGGTTTGCATATGAGGTGTATTTAATTATATCTTTATTAAGTTATTTTATACCACAGAGTACATTATATATATAGGAATAGAGTTGTCAGTCATTTTCATTGTGTAGCGACATCTAGTTTTTTGAGGGGGAACTACACCTTCAGTAAAAAAAAACCGCCTTGCACGTTATATCATCATCATCATCAGCCTATCGCAGTCCACTGCTGGACATAGGCCTCTCCAATTGCGCGCCACTTGGTTCGATCCTCGGCTTCTCGCATCCAGCTCGTGCCAGCCGTCTTGCGCAGATCATCACTCCACCTGGCCTGTGGACGTCCTACACTACGTTTGCCGAGACGCGGTCTCCACTCAAGAACCCGTTTACCCCAACGGTAATCAGTTCTGCGGCTAATATGGCCAGCCCACTGCCACTTCAGCTTGCCGGATTACCTCATTCCTGATGCAATCCCTCAGAGAAACGCCGAGCATAGCCCTCTCCATAGCACGCTGAGCGACTTTGAACTTGTGGACCAGCCGTGCCGTAAGTGTCCACGTTTCGGCTCCGTATGTCATGACGGGTAGGACGCACTGATTGAAGACTTTCGTCTTAAGGCACTGTGGGATCGACGATGAAAAGACCCGACGAAGTTTCCCAAACGCTGCCCAACCCAGCTGAATTCTCCTGTTCACCTCATCCTCAAAGTTGTTTCTACCTAACTGCAAAGTCTGCCCGAGGTACACATAATTTTGAACAACTTCGAGAACGGCACCGTGTACTGCGATCGGTTCCGGTAGTACATGTTCATTGAACATGACCTTGGTTTTGTCCAAGTTCATCCGTAGGCCGATGCGCACAGAAGAGTCAGCCAGGTCGTTCAGCATCTGTTGTAGGTCCTGCAGCGTCTCTGCCATAATGACGATGTCGTCCGCAAATCGCAAGTGAGAGATGTATTCGCCATTGATATTTATGCCACGTCCTTTCCAGTGTAGCGTCTTGAACAGATCCTCCATTGCATTTGTGAACAATTTCGGGGAAATAACATCCCCTTGTCTCACTCCTCGATGCAATGGTATGGGCCTTGTTTGCTGATTCTGTACTTGGACGGACATGGTGGCGGCTTCGTAGAGACATCTCAGCACTTGGATGTATCGCCAATCCACTTGGCAACGCTGCAGGGACTCCAGAACAGACCAGATCTCGATCGAGTCAAAGGCCTTCTCATAGTCCACGAATGCTAGACACAGGGGCTGATTATACTCCTCTGTCTTCTGTATAATTTGCCGCACTGTGTGGATGTGGTCTATGGTGCCATATCCGCTCCGAAACCCAGCTTGCTCTGGTGGTTGAAATTCGTCGAGTCTTCGCGCAAGACGGTTCGTGATGACTCTTGAGAACAGCTTGTAGACGTGGCTTAAAAGCGAAATGGGTCGATAGTTCTTCAACCTGGTCTTGTCACCTTTCTTGAAGAACAAGATGACCACACTTCTGCTCCACGCCTCTGGAGTTCTCCCTTCGAACAGGACAGCGTTAAAAAGCTTTTGGAGCTCCCTCAGTACGGGCTTACCTCCAGCCTTTAACAGTTCTGTTGTAATGCCGTCCTCTCCAGGGGCTTTTCCATTTTTAAGCTGTCCAAGAGCCATCTCGATTTCGTCAATGCTGACTTCTGGCAGATCTTCGGTGTAGTGGCGTGTTAATGTGGCTCTAGAGTCCTCATTTTCGGGATCAGGTCGAGATGCATGCGAAGCGTACAAACCGCCATAGAAACGTTCCACTTCCGAAAGGACGACCGGCTTGGAGGTAACGACTTCTCCACTTGCTGTAGTCAGCTTCGTCAGGTGGCTTCCTCCGAGAGATTGTACAAACACCTTTGACCCCCGATTCTGCTCGATCGCTCTTTCGATCGAAAGAGTATTGGAGCATCGGAGGTCGTGTCGTACTAGTTTGCTGATCTCTCGGTTTAGAGTCCGTTTTGCCGACGAAGTGAGAAGTGGGTTTTCACGTCGTTCCTTCATTAGCCCTAGGGTCCTTTCCGAAAGCTTAGATTTCCTGCCCTTACGCTGCATTTCACAAAATCTCGTACCTTCTTCCCTGAGGATTCGAACCACATTTTCAAGGTTCTGGTTCACGCCTGTTGTGGTTTCCATAGCAGCAAATCGGTTTTCCAGATTTGACTGGAACTTTTCAGATCCCATTGCGGCTTGGAGCAGAGTTGGTCGGAGCCTGGATTTCATCAATCGGACACGTTCAGCTTTAAAGTTGATATTCAGAGAGCCTCGGACGAGTCGGTGATCACTACCGGTGTTAAAGCTATTGATCACTGAGACGTCTCTGAATATGTGCTTTCTGTCCGTCATGATGAAATCGATCTCATTTTTAGTCATAGCGTCGGGGCTTCGCCACGTCCACTTCCTTTGGGGCCGTTTCTTAAAGAATGAGTTCATCAAGAACAACCCCTCTCGTTCGAGAAAGTTGACGAGCATTTGCCCCCTATGATTTCTGCTTCCAAATCCATGGGATCCTATTACCGATTCGCTGCAATTTTGTACTCCCACTTTGGCGTTGAAGTCACCCATAACAACGTTGTAGTGGGTTTTAGTAGTGAAGTGGAGGGCCCTCGATATGTCATCGAACATACACTCCACCTCATCGTCCGAGTGGGCCGAGGTCGGTGCGTACACTTGCACTACCTTGAGGCTATACCTCTCGGTGAGCTTGATAATGAGGTACGCTACCCTGTTCGACACACTAGACATTTCCACAACGTTGCTAGATAGGGACTTGTTAACCAGAAACCCAACGCCACCTTGAGACTGTTGGTCTCCCTCACGGAAGTACATGAGATGGCCGGAGTCAAGGGTTATGGTGTCCTCCCCCTCTCTTCGGACTTCACATAACCCCAAAATATGCCATCTAATTTTCTCAAGTTCCACCTCGAGTTGTGCCAGATGCGAGTCTAGCCGTAATGTGCGGCCATTAAACGTAGCCAGGGTCAGTCGGTTGTGGTGGCCTGCCGTAACCCGGAGATTCTTAGCACCCCCCGCCTCGCCGTTACCATGGTCGCCACCATGACCAGGAATAGCGAGACTACCGGGAACTGGGGGCCGTGGCTTATTTTTCAGCTGCATGGAGGTTAATGCCCATAATCACCACGCTGGGCAGGCGGGTTGGTGATCGCAGGGCGCAGTTCCTTGCACCGGTGACGCTGCTGCCCGTCACCGGCCTATTACATTTAACTACGTCTATTGGGATGGGTATACCGCCATCGGTATACGTTATATACAATGCTTGTATTTCTATAGGGCAAGATTATTAATTCTGCAATTAGTTAGGTACTGTTCCTGATATGATATATTATTTGGATCCAGGAAACAGTGCTAACTAACCGCAGCATTAAAAATCTTGCAGAGTTCCAATTTTCATTACTATAGTAGTAGAGTTGGTTAAGGAACTTTAGGTTTTATAAGTTTGAAGTTGGTAGGGAATGAATATGACAGGTAAAGTCCAGGGTGGATAGGACCTAATTCAGCAGATTGCAAGTAAAGCGTCAGTTTCTCTAATATCTCAAAAACTTCAGCAAAAAAGACATTAAATACACAATAAATTAAATAGATTTATTTTGCTAATAAGCTACAAATTTTTATTTATTAAAAAGTTTTGTTTTCTGCCAACTTCAATGTTTTTTTCAATCTTGTAGAATTTTTTTTTTTAACGGCATTTACTTTATTAATTTCTTTTTGTAAATCAACAATTTTCTTATTTAAGAAAACCTTCGTTGATTTTTTACTTTTTAGATCTGAAATAGAAATTAATATGTATGTATATGTGTATTGTATTTGGTTTGTATAATCCTTATTTATGAGATCAGATAAAGTAGTGCTACATCTATTAAATTTCACAGACAAAAAGATTTTAAAGTATTTAAAAAACTACCAAATATACTTTTAATATTTAGGAGCATAAGTACTCATGGATGCTTTCAGTATTCTGTAGCGGAACAGCTGACTACAGCTGTCTGGCGGAGGTGTGGCTGTCGGCAATCATCGGATCTACTCGGCGCCGCGCGCGCCGCTTCGGTTTGAGTCTACTCCCACCCGTCAGTGCATTGTCTGCTCGCACCCGACGCACACTCCGCGCTAGTTCTCTGTAGCTCCCAACAATTGATTTTGCTTGACGCTTACCGCTATCGTTAATTTGTGTTTATATTGTTATTTCTATTTCTCATAAACTGTTATCCTTTCGCTATACTCTTGCTATACTTTTGTTGTCTTTGTGCGTGTCTAAACTTCTACTCTTAAGTGTAACTACCGTGTGTAAACTGTATGTGAAGTGTGTGATTACACGAACATTGTTAAACTATATCTACTCGTTTTTATTGACTCCAATACCCGTGGACAGATACACCTACATTGGTGACCCCGACGTGATGCCGTTACAAAAAGAAGTTACAATGGAAACTTCTCGAGTGGGTGTACGTCCACCCCCTTTTTGGCCGGATGACCCTGAGATGTGGTTCGCCCAAATGGAGTGCCAGTTTGCTATAGCAAATATAACGGTGGATTCAACAAAATTTCAGCACATCGTTTGCGCGTTGGAGCCTCGCTACGCAATGGAGGTAAAAGATGTCATTACAAACCCACCCACAACCGAAAAATATGTAAAATCAAAAGCGGAACTTATTAAGCGTTTATCAGCGTCTCGGGAGCGTAAGGTGCAACAGTTGTTGAGGTATGAAGAATTAGGCGATAGAAAACCCTCACAATTTCTAAGGCACCTACAAAATCAGGCAGGCCCTTCCATGCCTGATGATTTTTTTAAAACATTATGGTCTAGTCGGCTACCTAATAATTTGCAAACAGTTTTAGCGTCGCAGCCCGAACTTTCCTTGGAAAAGGTGGCGGAGTTGGCCAACACCGTGCACGACATAGCATCCGCCGCACCCCAGCAGCTGGCGAGTGTTTCAGAAGCGAGTCAGCCGTTACTCGTACAGGAGATGGCCGCTCAGATAAGTGAACTTACTAAGCAAGTGGCATTACTCTCTACTCGGTTGGACGCACAGCAACAGGTACGTAACCGTTCACATAGTCGTACTGGGACAAGGAACTTCAAGGGTTCCCGATCTCGTTCACGGCCTCGCCAGCCACCCCCTGACTACCCGCACTGTTATTATCACTATACGTATGGATCGAAAGCCCGTAAATGTGTGCAGCCTTGTGAATGGCGAGCGGAAAACTCCAAGGGCAGCCGGAATTAGCGGCGTCTGACTGCCCAAATGGTACAGGCCGACTGGTTATACTCGAGAACCGATCTAAGATGCTATTCCTTGTTGATACTGGTTCGGATCTATGTGTGTTTCCTCGATCCGCAGTGAAGGTTCCGTGTTATAAGACTAAGTATGGGTTGACAGCTGCAAATGGTTCCCTTATAAATACCTATGGCCCCATACAACTGAGTCTGAACCTGGGACTTCGCCGAGACTACAAATGGAAGTTTACGATTGCGGATGTATCAAAACCCATAATAGGCATCGACTTTCTGAGTTTTTATAATTTATTAATAGACTGTCGTAATCACAGGCTTATTGATGGCACCACGTCACTCTCCGTGTCCGGTGCATCACAACGAGTCCCAGACGACGTGGCATCTATTAAAACAGTGACAGGAACTACCAAATTTCACGAACTGCTGCGAGAGTTCCCGGAGCTTACCCGTCCTGCAGGTACCATTTCTGAACCTAGACCTATTAAACACTCAGCCACGGACCAGCCGTAGCCTGTAGACCTAGACGTTTAGACCCTGAGCGTCTTAAGATAGCTAAGAAGGAGTTTGATGAAATGGTTGCCAACGGTACAGCTAGGAGATCCGAGAGCCCATGGTCATCAGCCCTGCACCTGGTGAAGAAGAAGGACGATGGTTGGCGGCCATGCGGCGACTACCGTGCACTCAACGCCCGTACTATACCCGATAGGTATCCAGTTCGACACATACAGGACTTTGCTCATGAGCTGACTGGATGCACTATGTTTTCTAAAATTGACCTGGTGAAAGCATACAATCAAATCCAGGTCTATCCGCCTGATATACCCAAAACTGCTATAACCACGCCGTTTGGATTATTTGAATTTAAAAATATGAATTTTGGTTTACGCAACGCTGCTAGCACTTTTCAAAGATTTATTGATGAAGTGCTTACAGGTCTTGACTTCTGCTACGGGTATATAGACGATCTGCTCCTGTTCTCTCCCCCAGGACTCCATGAGGTTCACCTAAGAGCGCTACTAACACGCTTATCGGACTATGGCGTGTTAATAAACGAAAGCAAATGCGTCTGGGGACAGCTACAGGTAACTTATCTGGGTTATCTAGTCTCTTCTGCTGGCCTTCAGCCCCTGGACACCAAGGTCCAGGCCATCCAGGAGTTCCCTGTACCGAAGACAGTAAAGGAACTTCGAAGGTTCCTTGGCATGCTGAACTTCTATAGAAGGTTTATGCCGGGTGCTGCTAAAGTTCAAGCACCGCTTCACGCTATGCTAGCAGGAAGTACCCTCAAGGGATCAGCACCAGTACACATGACGCAACAGGAATTAGCCGCCTTCAACGACTGTAAGAGAACTCTGTCTAATGCCACTCTTCTGGTACATCCTCTGCCTCACGCTGAGCTGTCCATCCTAACCGATGCTTCCGACGTATCTATAGGTGCTGTACTGCAACAACGTAATGGGAAAGAATGGGAACCCCTTGCTTTCTTTTCTAAGAAATTAAATAGTGCTCAGAAAAAATATAGCCCTTACGATCGTGAGCTACTAGCTATATATGAAGCTATAAAATATTTCAGACACATGATTGAAGCAAGGAATTTCGTTGTGTTTACTGACCACAGACCACTTACCTACGCCTATAAAACACCTAGGGAAAATTGTTCTCCTCGACAATTTCGGTATTTTGACTACATTGCACAGTTTACAACTGATATAAGATACATACCTGGAACTGAAAACGTCGTTGCTGATAGTCTATCCCGCATAGAAGAGGTTGCAAAGGCTATCGACTTCAATGTACTCGCCAAAGCACAGGAAACTGACACAGAGCTTCAAACGCTCCTCTCACATGGTTCGTCGCTAAGATTAAGACCTATTACTCCGGCAGGCTCAGACACCAAACTATACTGCGACGTCTCAACTCAAACGCCTAGGCCTTATGTTACACCAGCTTTACGTAAGCAAGCCTTTGATGCACTTCACTGTCTGAGTCATCCCGGACGTACCGCTACCGTGCGACTAGTCACACAAAGATTTGTGTGGCCAGGGATCCGCAAGGACTGTAGAGAGTGGTCAAGGCGCTGTCTCGATTGTCAGCGAAGCAAAATTACCCGTGACACTTCTACCCCACTTTCCCTATTACCTCGTCGAGATTTTCCCATATCCATCTCGACATCGTAGGGCCACTAACACCATCTAATGATTTCAGGTACTGCCTCACCATCGTTGACAAGTTCACACGGTGGTGTGAGGCGGTCCCTATGAAAGACATGACTGCTGACACATGCGCGGCCGCCTTGCTATCCGGATGGATAGCAAGATTTGGCTGCCCATCGCAAATTACTACAGACAGGTCGTCAGTTCGAGTCCGGCCTGTTTAAGGCCATCACTTCCCTGGTTGGCGCGCAGCATTTTCGCACCACTGCTTATCACCCTTCGGGAAACGGGATGATAGAACGGACGCATCGCCAAATCAAGTCGTCTATCATGTGCTACAACACCACTCAATGGACGGAGGTCTTACCACTGGTTCTTCTGGGCATGCGAAGTGCTTGGAAAGAAGACGTCCAAGCCTCAGCAGCCGAGCTGGTCTACGGGGAGCCATTACGCCTACCGAGCCAATTCCTCGCACCTACTGATGACCATAAGCTGGAGGACATCACCAGTTTCGCCACTCGTCTCGCTCAACACATGGCCAACCTTGCTCCCAAACCAGCATCGTGGCATAGAAAGGGACCCTTTTATGTACCCAAAGAGCTACAACATACGTCTCATGTATTTGTAAGGCAGGATCGCGTCCGGAGGACATTGGAGCCGCCGTATACAGGTCCCTACAAGGTACTACGACGAGGCCCGAAATATTTTTGTATATCGTTCCGTGGTAAGGAAGACAACATATCAGTGGATCGGTTGAAACCCGCTTTCACTGCTAAAGACGTCGCTCCACCTGAGGTAACGAAACCACCTACGCTCTCTACTGTTAGACAAGAGAAGACTACAAGAAGCGGTAGAAGAGTACGCTTCCCTGATTTTTATCGACCGTAGGAACGGTCTCGGGGGGGAGTACTGTAGCGGAACAGCTGACTACAGCTGTCTGGCGGAGGTGTGGCTGTCGGCAATCATCGGATCTACTCGGCGCCGCGCGCGCCGCTTCGGTTTGAGTCTACTCCCACCCGTCAGTGCATTGTCTGCTCGCACCCGACGCACACTCCGCGCTAGTTCTCTGTAGCTCCCAACAATTGATTTTGCTTGACGCTTACCGCTATCGTTAATTTGTGTTTATATTGTTATTTCTATTTCTCATAAACTGTTATCCTTTCGCTATACTCTTGCTATACTTTTGTTGTCTTTGTGCGTGTCTAAACTTCTACTCTTAAGTGTAACTACCGTGTGTAAACTGTATGTGAAGTGTGTGATTACACGAACATTTTTAAACTATATCTACTCGTTTTTAACCGACTTCCAAAAAGGAGGAGGTTCTATGTTCCACTGTTTTTTTTTTTTTTTTTTTTTTTTTTTTTTTTTATGTATGTTACCTGATTACTCCGTCAGTTGGTTACCGATTTTGAATATTTTTTTTTGTATTCGACAGGGTATGCTTCCGTGGTGGTCCCATTGCCAGCATATCAGGATCTGATGATGGGATCCCAGGGAAATCGAGGGAAACCCTCATTTTTTATAGGCACATACTATGTTTTTCGTATATTTTCTGAAGTTACACCGGTATTTGCGTCTGGTAGTCATCATTTTATGATGATGAGCTGATGATGTAAGGTACCACTCCTTAACGGTTAGGAGTTGGAGGATAAATCTTTAAATATCATATGTATATAAGTTACCTTTAGTCGTATTCTCACAAATTATTTAGGTAAGCTGATGATGGAAGGTGGAAGGTACAACTCCTCAACGGTTAGGAGTTGGAGAATAATTCTTTCAATTTCATACGTATCTAAAGACCTTCAGTCGTATACTTTCAAGCTATTTAGGTGAGCTGATGATAGAAGATTAAACTCTTCAACAGTTAGGGATTAGATGATGATTTTAACATTACACGTACCTTAATTTGTATTCTTGATGATGAAATTTGATGAAATAATTCAACTAACTACTTACCTACGATTGTTTGCACTAAAAACTGTAAAATAAAAACTTTTTATAAAAAAAAAAAACCGACTTCCAAAAACATCCAACGAAAACTCTGTCAAAAAACACTTAAAAGCGTAAAATAAACTGGTTCTTCATAAATTGCCTATACCTAATTCTTTATTCATTTAAATAGTAGTATTATAATGGGTGCTAGGTACCTAAAATCTGTTTGAAGTCGGTGCTAAGCCAAAAAGAATACAAACGAACAATTACAAAAGTCTAAGCGATAGTCACTTGGCACCGACTTCAAACAGAGTTAAGGTACCTAGCACCCATTATAATACTACTATTTAAATGAATAAAGAATTAGGTATAGGCAATTTATGAAGAACCAGTTTATTTTACGCTTTTAAGTGTTTTTTGACAGAGAGTTTTCGTTGGATGTTTTTGGAAGTCGGTTTTTTTTTTTTATTGACTCCAATACCCGTGGACAGATACACCTACAATTCTTTTATTCTTTCAAACTTAATATACATACTTGTACATATATATAATTACTTGTGTTATGTAGTACCAATTTAAAATCAATATTTATATGTACTTCTACTGTTTGAAACAAAACAAAATTATTTTTGATAAATTAATAGCGAGTGTATTACTTTCAAGGAGTATGTATAGTGCTCTGTAATTACTTTAGAGACAGACACAGGGGACTAAATTTCAACAACCACAGTTGACATTTTATAGGTTATTCGTTTATGATGGCACACTTAAGCTCTGATATTTGTTAACAATAAAATTACTTACGGGTATTGTCACAGCCTGGTGCACAATATTTTTATCAGAAGGCATCGTCAAATCCGTAAAACGAGAGATAGGGTCCAAAATAAAAAAGCCGGGTCAGCGATTGTGCAGAGATCGGTGTCCAAATATAATGCCAGGGTCAAAGTATTTCTAACAGGAATAATCGGTGTCCCGGCACGAGCTATATCTAAAGAAAAACCACGAAAATACAAAAAAAAAACAATACAAAACTAGAACCAAAACAAACAACATGGATGACGGGGTGTGTTCAAAAATTATGAACGTATGACGTATGTAGGACGTAGTATCGTACATTTTGAAACAGTAACTTTGCCTTTAAAACATAATGGACATAACAAGCTGAAAATAATAAAGTCTTGGTAAAAATGTAATTTATAAATACAACATGTCACAAAAGCATGTTAATCTGAACGGCACTCGACTGTGGCGCCGCCTTACGCAAGTTTGTTGAACTTTTCTGCAATGTGAATTTTGTACTGGAGTAAAAATATTCAAAGCTTTATCACCCTGTTTTATACTTTTAGTTTTTGAAGTCGGTTTTTTAAACGAAGTTTTTTTTTAAATTATTTCGCTTTTTAGTCTTTCTCAAGTCTATCATCATCATTTCACCTAAATAACTTGAAAGAATACGACTAAAGGTAACATACATACACATGACATTTAAAGATTTATCTTCCAACTCCTAACCGTTAAGGAGTTTTATCTTCCATCATCAGCTCATCATCATGAACTGATGACTACCAAATTATAATACCAAAGACTAATTAACTGCACGTTTTGCCTAGTGGTTTAACGGTCACCACGCCGTTTCCTACTTCGTCAAGTGTCGTGGGTTCAAATCCCACGTAGGACAACACTGTGTGATCCACAAATTGTTGTTCTGAGTCTGGGTGTTCTATGTGTCCATTTCATGTATGATTGTAAAGTCTCTCGCGACACAGGTGTGGCGACCTCCACATACAGCGCAACAACAACATAACATACTATAGCGCCATCTACCGAAGATACATCGAACTACGGAGTAACGAAGGAAACTAAGAAACTACCAATTACCAATCCTGAATCGCGCAGTGAAAGTTCGCGCGCCAATTAAGATACATACAACATCCCAACATCAACCGTTGGGCAGTTGGCCCGCCAGGCATGATCACCTCGCCTGGTCGGAGGATCCTCCCTTTGTGTTGGTGGGACATGACACACCTGTCCCCCACAGTGATGACCCCGACGTGATTGAAAGCAGCCTTCGATGCAGCATCAGCACGCCACCATCATGTTCACTCCCACAGCAAGTATTACAGCCAGCCAGCAACCTCGGCCTCAACAGGATTACACCACACGCAGGAAGCGACCGCTCCAGCCTGGTTACCCCTACGGCCTCATCAGCGTCTAGGTACAGCACACTGCACCTACGGTCCATGTAAGCAGAGCATATCTCTCCCGTCTATGCAGCAGCCAGCCACTACGCAGCAACCGCCCCGACTCACTGGGGACCTCACCGCAGCACCGCGCACCGCACACCATCCCGACTCACTGGGATCAGCGGACTTCAGCCCCGACTCACTGGGACTAGCGGCATTCAGTTCCGACTCACTGGAACTTGCGGCACTCAGTTCCGACTCACTGGAACTGCTCACTCCTGGCACTGGCAAGCTCCACAACAGAGCACAGACAGCTGACTCAACAACGTATCGACCTCCGGTCTTGGAGGGGAGTGATGTGGCGACCTCCACATACAGCGCAACAACAACATAACATACTACAGCGCCATCTACCGAAGATACATCGAACTACGGAGTAACGAAGGAAACTAAGAAACTACCAATTACCAATCCTGAATCGCGCAGTGAAAGTTCGCGCGCCAATTAAGATACATACAATATCCCAACATCAACCGTTGGGCAGTTGGCCCGCCAGGCATGATCACCTCGCCTGGTCGGAGGATCCTCCCTTTGTGTTGGTGGGACATGACACACCTGTCCCCCACACAGGATTTATTCCTAGTGCGGGAGTTGTCTTAAAAAAAATATGTAAATATTGTAATAGCTTTAGAAAATATATGAAAAACATAGTACGTGCCTAACAAATTTGAGGGTTTCCTTGGGATCCCATCATCAGATCCTGATATGGTGGCAATGGGACCACATGAGCATACATTCGAATACAAAAATAATTTTCAAAATCGGTCCACAATTGACGGAGTAATCAGTGTACATACATAAAAAACCGATGAAATTGAGGACCTCCTTTTGAAAGTCGGTTAAAAAATAGAAATTCATCCATCCAGTCCAGACCATCCTCCATACAGTCCTGATCTAAACCCTAAAGATTTCTTTACATTTCCTAAAATTAGGAAAAGTCTTCGTGGTCAAAGGTTCCAGTCCAGTGAAGAAGCAGTCGACGCTTTCAAGTCAGCATTTTGAACACCCCCACTTTAGAGTGGAATAAATGTTATAATAACTGGTAAAACCTTCTTAGGTTTTAACAAAATAAAAACACTTAATATTCTTGTTATAAAACACTTATTTACTGTTTCACTCCTCGACCAAGACTACCTGCTTCCCTGGCAGCCAATCTGGACTATAGCCAAACACTAATCACTACTAAACGGATACGAAGTAACTTACATACAATCAGCAACCCCCACGAGGGGGTTGGGGCAACGCTCACTCCTCCGCGGTGCCCTGTGGAATTCGTCACCAGACTTGTAATTCCCCCACAGGTAAATATCGCCTCGTACACACGATATAAAATACAGAGATACAATAAACCACAAATCAAATAATAGGAAACTACTTACGACTCAGGAGTGACTCATGTCACAATCAAGAGATGTGGTCGTCCCGAGATCTGAAGAGAGACTGTCCTGTTTCCGATCGCGCCGCTTTATATACTACCTCGCCCGACTCACGGAACCACACTTTTATTATTCGGATACCCTCATTCTGACAAGTTCAATAATATGTATTCAATACTCCATTGCATCTAACTATGAGATGTTCCGGAAGTCAACTGCACAATCACAACTGTATTTAGAATTACCGCTAACAGATTCGGCTATCCTGCTATCAACACGTCCTCGTGGTTGCAATTATGTATTTTCCGAGATATAATGTATTATAATATATATATTTAAAACAATTTTGCATCAATTAACTAATTATACATGAAATCACAATTGTATTATGCAACCTATCCCATTTCTAACTAAAGTACACTTATAATTTATTATAAATTTTACATAGTTACAAGTTACATTGAAATAATATCAAAAAATTGAAATATTCATTAGGCTTACAACAATTCTAAACATTGATTATTTTTGGTGTAATTTCACATTATTTGGAGTTAATTATAACTTTGAGTACTACACATTGTATAGGGCTAATTTCTCAACCCAGATTGTAAATAAAAGACATAGTTAATTTCAACTCGGACTATCATTTTAATGTTATATTGGGTGAATTTCAACCCTTTTTACTCATTTGTAGGTGTAATTTCATACCGATTTTGAGCTAACTTCAATGCAGACTAATAATTTTAATAAGTTATATCAGGCTATTTTCAACCCTTTTATTCATTTGTAGGTGTAAATTCACACCGAAGTTGAGTTAATTATAACTTTGAGTACTACACATTGTATAGGGCTAATTTCTCAACCCAGATTGTAAATAAAAGACATAGTTAATTTCAACTCTGACTATCATTTTAATGTGTTATATTGGGTGAATTTCAACCTTTTTTACTCATTTGTAGGTGTAATTTCATACCGATTTTGAGCTAACTTCAATGCAGACTAATAATTTTAATAAGTTATATCAGGCTATTTTCAACCCTTTTAATCATTTGTAGGTGTAAGTTCACACCGAAGTTGAGTTAATTATAACTTTGAGTACTACACATTGTACGGGGCTAATTTCTCAACCCAGATTGTAAATAAAAGACAGTTAATTTCAACTCTGACTATCATTTTAATATGTTATATTGGGTGAATTTCAACCCTTTTTACTCATTTGTAGGTGTAATTTCATACCGATTTTGAGCTAACTTCAATTCAGACTAATAATTTTAATAAGTTATATCAGGCTAATTTCAACCCTTTTATTCATTTGTAGGTGTAATTTCACACCGAAGTTGAGTTAATTACAACTCGTATTGTAGCTAATTTCAGCCAAATATTTGATTATAATTTTACGCGTAATTTCACACTTAATTTGAGTTAATTTCAAGTCAGACTATAACAATTTTAATATTTATATTTTATCGGGTTAATTTCAACCCTTCTATTCATATATAGGTGTAATTTACACCGAAGTTGAGTTAATTACAACTCGTATTGTAGTTAATTTCAGCCAAATATTTGATGATTATTTTACGTGTAATTTCACACTTAATTTGAGTTAATTTCAACCCAGACTAACAATTTTAATATTTATATTTTATCGGGTTAATTTCAACCTTTCTATTCATTCGTAGGTGTAATTTCACACCGAAGTTAAGTTAATTACAACTCGTATTGTAGCTAATTTCAGCCACATATTTGATTATAATTTTACGTGTAATTTCATACTTTATTTGAGTTAATTTCAAGTCAGACTATAACAATTTTAATATTTATATTTTTATCGGGTTAATTTCAACCCTTCTATTCATATATAGGTGTAATTTACACCGAAGTTGAGTTAATTACAACTCGTATTGTAGCTAATTTCAGCCACATATTTGATTATAATTTTACGTGTAATTTCATACTTTATTTGAGTTAATTTCAAGTCAGACTATAACAATTTTAATATTTATATTTTTATCGGGTTAATTTCAACCCTTCTATTCATATATAGGTGTAATTTCACACCGAAGTTGAGTTAATTACAACTCGTATTGTAGTTAATTTCAGCCAAATATTTGATTACAATTTTACGTGTAATTTCACACTTAATTTGACTTAATTTCAAGTCAGACTAAAACAATTTTAATATTTATATTTTTATCGGGTTAATTTCAACCCTTCTATTCATATATAGGTGTAATTTACACCGAAGTTGAGTTAATTACAACTCGTATTGTAGTTAATTTCAGCCAAATATTTGATTATTATTTTACGTGTAATTTCACACTTAAAATGAGTTAATTTCAACCCAGACTAACAATTTTAATATTTATATTTTATCGGGTTAATTTCAACCTTTCTATTCATTCGTAGGTGTAATTTCACACCGAAGTTGAGTTAATTACAACTCGTATTGTAGCTAATTTCAGCCACATATTTGATTATAATTTTACGTGTAATTTCATACTTTAATTGAGTTAATTTCAAGTCAGACTATAACAATTTTAATATTTATATTTTTATCGGGTTAATTTCAACCCTTCTATTCATATATAGGTGTAATTTACACCGAAGTTGAGTTAATTACAACTCGTATTGTAGCTAATTTCAGCCACATATTTGATTATAATTTTACGTGTAATTTCACACTTAATTTGAGTTAATTTCAACTCAGACCGACCTAATTTCAAGACAGATAATTTCAACCCGTAATAATTATTAATTACAATAAATACATACTTAGGGCTAATTACACCCCAACGTGATTTACTTTTAGTGTAATTTCACACTGCAATGTTATCGAGCTAATTACAACTCGCTAATATATATTCAATCATAAATACACTAGGTAAGTACTAGATAAGTAGGAAACCATGTAATTAATTTCCCTCGTGAAATATCATTCATTGTTATTACTTGCATCTGATAATCTACTATCGTCATGGGTATTTTCATTACAAAATAAGTTAATTTTATCATTCTCCATTTCAAGGTCAGACCTATTAAAATATATACCGGCTCAGACCACTAAAGAAAGCCAGATAGACCGTAAAGAACACGACAATGAATCTTCAAAGTAAATATGAATTAGAAAGCGAATACATTCTCGCGGCAGTGTTTGACAAACCGCCATATTGTGTACACGTCACGTGTTTTTTTTTTTTTTTTTTTTTTAATGTCGTCTTGCATCATTAAACACCGATAATTATATTGTTGTGTCGGAACACAAAACCTCAACCGTAGCTCGACTGTGATACCAGTTTGTCTATTTTTTTTTTTCAATTAGGGAGATTACTTGTTAGTCCAGACATTAGTGAACCTCATTTCTATATTTAGGAACTTGGTTCCCAACCTCATCTGAAAGTATTCTTTGGTGATACACACAATAATTTGTAATAATTATTACATACAAACAATTTGTGGATATTTCTACAATTTTTTTTGTGCTTCACATCATAATCCAGGTACTTACGGTAAAGTAATTGATTTTAGCTTTTTATAATTTTTACACGAAATTTACACGCAAAACGACAATATTATAAAAGTTAGTGCAAAATAAAGGTTGCTTAGAGTTTGCATAGTATGTAACAGTAACTAAAATAAAAACCATAATATTTAAAGTTCTTTAATATTAAAATACCCTTTTTTTCAATCTTAATATTTATCAAAAAAAATAGGGAATTTTTTTCTGCGTATGGTATCATTACCTACACAAAGATGTACGTGTTCCTATAGTGTCGCACGGACTGTCACGCACACTAAAATAAATCAATCGGCGTCATGTTATTTGACAAGAACGTTCCATTCGGCCCCTCTTTGCAATCCGAGTCTACCGGTAGTCATTCATCTTGAAGGTAGATTTAGATTTATTTTATTTTATATCCCACTTCTGAACTAAAACCTTCTTAGGTTTTAACAAAATAAAAACACTTAATATTCTTGTTATAAAACACTTATTTACTGTTTCACTCCTCGACCAAGACTACCTGCTTCCCTGGCAGCCAATCTGGACTATAGCCAAACACTAATCACTACTAAACGGATACGAAGTAACTTACATACAATCAGCAACCCCCACGAGGGGGTTGGGGTAACGCTCACTCCTCCGCGGTGCCCTGTGGAATTCGTCACCAGACTTGTAATTCCCCCACAGGTAAATATCGCCTCGTACACACGATATAAAATACAGAGATACAATAAACCACAAATCAAATAATAGGAAACTACTTACGACTCAGGAGTGACTCATGTCACAATCAAGAGATGTGGTCGTCCCGAGATCTGAAGAGAGACTGTCCTGTTTCCGATCGCGCCGCTTTATATACTACCTCGCCCGACTCACGGAACCACACTTTTATTATTCGGATACCCTCATTCTCACAAGTTCAATAATATGTATTCAATACTCCATTGCATCTAACTATGAGATGTTCCGGAAGTCAACTGCACAATCACAACTGTATTTAGAATTACCGCTAACACTGGTTTGAGCGAGTGGAAAAGTGTATTAAGCTACGTGGTGAATACTTTGAAAAACAATAAAAAGTACTACGAGTATAAAATTCTAGGTGTGTTTTTTTTTTCAAACGACAAAACTTAAAAGGCATGCCTCGTAGTCGTAATACACGTGCACCCTACAAGAAAGCGCGCTATCAAATGTACAGCAAAATGGCGGTGTATGTACAAACACGCAGCTGACGCCCGCGCAACGTGCGCTTGATCAGAAGCGTGCGCTTGCATGTGTACACTTCAATAAGAACTTTTGTATTTCAAAACGCGCGTTAGTAAATCGCGCGTTCAAAACGCCCAATGTGTACCCGCTCTTAAGGTTTTTGAAAAAAAAAAGACTATTATTATGTTGTTTTATATTTCCAAGGTCGTATATTTCAAACGGCAAACAAAAAGAGCGTCCGGAAATCCTTTAGCATACATAAATACGAACGTCTATCTTTTCTTATTTTATGCTGTACAGCCAAACGTTACTGTATCGGCGAGCGGTCGAATAAGTCTCGGCGTGCGCGACGTTTGAATGCTGTTACGCAGCACGCCAGCCTCGGGGCCGGACGGGGGCGAGGCAGGGGGCGGAGGCGAGGCCTGGGCCGGGGGCGGGAGCGGGGCCGGGGGCGGGAGCGAGGGCGGGGGCGGAGGCGAGGGCGGGGGAGGGGGCGGCTCGCGGCGCCTGCGGCGGACTCTCCGGCGACGAGGGCGCGCCGCGCGCTGATCGCTGCACTCGTCGGTGGCGCCGTATTGCGCCAACAGGACCATTGCTAGTCTTTTTCGCTCGCTTAGCTCGGCGCCATCGTCGTTTTCTTGGGCGACTCCGAAAGGAGTTAGCGTTTCGTCGACACCGGCGTAGACCTCGCTGGTTTCTCGATCTATGGTGGGACAGTGGCGATTGTCGACCGTGTCGGAGCTTTTCGAATCGATTGTACCGAACACTGGAGCCGAAACGCCGGTGCTGCAGCCGGAGTCGACATCGTGGAATTTATCCCGTTGTCCTTCGAGATCTACACGAGAAGGCACCACACTGAAAAGAAATAATAACTACATTAAATACCAAGAAAGAAACGGTAGTATTTTAATAAATAAAAATAGTTTGACACATAATTTTAACATATTAAACTTCTACCTACTGATACTGAACCCAAATTAGGCCACAGGCCTGTATCTTGGGAGCCAGTGTTCAGTCGCACAAAAGGTAGACCGAGCTGTCCGTTCATTATCGTGCATGTGTGTGTGTGTGTGTGTGTGTGTGTGTGTGTGTGTGTGTGTGTGTGTGTGTGTGTGTGTGTGTGTGTGTGAACGTGTGTGGTGTTGTGCGTGTGTGCGTGGGAGTGGGTTCAAAGTTTATGCGATTGATATCTGAAATGTAAGCAGATTTTCAGTTTTTTTGTAATCAAATTGTTTTAGCCAATCAGTAACCTTCACCTTTACTTCTATAATTTCTTCTTTACTAATAAGAACCGTATACCGTCGCTTATACAACAATACCGCGCAAGTGTATGTTGACAAGTTTTCAGAACGCGACATTAGGATCTATGCAATGATGTATGCATTTTTCGACTTGCGCGGTATTGTTGTATAAACGACGATATGGGCTCTACTGTGTCTAAAAAAGGTTAATATGAAAAATAGATCACGAATTAGATATCAATTAACGTTTTCTAATATTTTTTAACAAGCACCGTGGGTAAAACTGCAGGGCGAAGCTAGTATGAAAAAAGTAGACTAATTTACTCCTTATATTATCAGCTACCTGCCAGTGAAAGTTCCGTCAAAATCAGTCCAGACTGGACCAGAGATAAGCTTGAACAAACAGACAGACAAAATGTAATTATAAAAAAAAAAACCGACTTCCAAAAAACATCCAACGAAAAATCTCGGCCAAAAAACACTTAAAAGCGTAAAATAAACTGGTTCTTCATAAATTGCCTATACCTAATTCTTTATTCATTTAAATAGTAGTGTTATAATGTGTGCTAGGTACCTAAAATCTGTTTGAAGTCGGTGCCGGTGGTTTTAAGTGTTTTTTTGGCAGAGAGTTTTCGTTGGATGTTTTTGGAAGTCGGTTTTTTTTTTATAAAAAGTTTTTATTTTTCAGTTTTTAGTGCAAACAATCGTAGGTAAGTTGAACTATTTCATCAAATTTCATCATCAAGAATACAAATTAAGGTCTATACGTACGTGTAATATTAAAATCATCCTCTAATCCCTAACTGTTGAAGAGTTTAACATTCTATCATCAGCTCACCTAAATAATTTGAAAGTATACGACTGAAGGTCTTTAGATACGTATGAAATTGAAAGAATTATCCTCCAACTCCTAACCGTTGAGGAGTTGTACCTTCCATCATCAGCTTACCTAAATAATTTGAAAGAATACGACTAAAGGTAACATACGTACATATGATATTTAAAGATTTATCCTCCAACTCCTAACCGTTAAGGAGTTGTACCTTACATCATCAGCTCATCATCATAAAATGATGACTACCAGACGCAAATACCGGTGCAACTTCAGAAAATATACGAAAAACATAGTATGTGCCTATAAAAAATGAGGGTTTCCCTCGATTTCCCTGGGATCCCATCATCAGATCCTGATATGCTGGCAATAGGACCACCTCGGAAGCATACCCTTTCGAATACAAAAAAAAATTCAAAATCGGTCCACAACTGACGGAGTAATCGGTGAACATACATAAAAAAAAAAAAACAGTGGAACATAGAACCTCCTCCTTTTTGGAAGTCGGTTAAAAAATAAGACTTAAATGTAAGAACCATATATACTTTGAATGCACATAGTGAAAAGTTAATTTCAAAAAAAATACATACAGTGGAACATAGAACCTCCTCCTTTTTGGAAGTCGGTTAATTACAAATAGACATTTCAATGTTATTTATTTGTATAGATGAAAAGATTTAAACGTGCCCTCGGTAAGTTCATTAAAAATATCATATTTGAGAATGACTATTGTAGAAACAGATAAACTTAAGTGGTTAACCTACGTCTTAATATTTGTCCGTTCTCCGTTAGGTTACATATAATGTTCTCCTAGCCGATTACGGCCACGGCGCCCAGTCTCAACGGAGACCAGCCAACTACGCAGGAGATATTATAGTGCACAAGTGTGTGCGCAAACACAGGTGCACTCTCTGTTCCCTCTCTCTCAGAATCCGATGGGACAGTTAACCGACACGACCGGGGAGAGATCAGGCGCAGGAGCTTTACGTGCTCTCCGAGGCACGAGGGTTCAGACCCCAACTTCCAAACTCCGAGCTGTTATTAAGTATTTCTATAATCAGAAAAACTCAATAACACTTTTGGCCCGACCCGGGATTCGAACCCCGAGACCTCTTGATCGGCAGTGGCATACGTCAACCGCAAGAACAACAAGGCAGGTTACATATAGGTACATATTAGTGCCTGTGCAGCGTGCACATATTTTATTCATTATCTATTTCAGCCTAGTTTGTAGTAGTCAACTATCTAGTAACGTTACAACAACAGTAAGAATCTATCTATCTATCACATCACACTAATATATAAAGGCGAAAGTTTGTGTGTATGTTTGTTACTTCTTCACGCAAAAACTACTGAACGGATTTGGATGAAACTTTACAGTAATATAGCTTACTAGCTGACCCGGCGAACTTCGTACCGCCATATTTACATATCAGTCTCAGCTTCCCACAGGCAGTGTACAGTCGCGGACAATAAAAATCAATTTTCCCGTTATCTTTTATTTTTTTTCTTTCTAGCAAAAAAAGAATGAATGAAATCGGACTATGTGTTATTGAATTACAACTAAGTACATATTTTGACTTTCATCCCCTCTCTCCAGGCAACCGTGCTGAATTTCGGGATAAAAAGTATCCTATGTCCTACCTCATAGTATGAACTCAAATCATGCCAAGTTTCATTTGAATCCGTTCAGTAGTTTCGGCGTGATGCGCGGCCAAGATACAGACAGACGGACAGACAGACAGACAGACACACAAACATGAAATAATTACAGTTTTGGCTTCAGTATCGATTATAGAGAGGCCTCCAAAAAAAATTTTCTAAATATCTTTAATGTACAGAATTGGACCTGTTACATTTTTATTATAAGTACTAGCTGTTGCCCGCGGCTCCGCCCGCGTGTATGTCGGTTATCGCGGCAAACAGTAACCTATGTGTTAATCTGATGTATCTTCTATACTTAAAAAAACCGACTTCCAAGAAACATCCAACGAAAACTCTCTGAAAACTACTATTGAAATGAATAAAGAATTAGGTATAGGCAATTTATGAAGAACCAGTTTATTTTACGCTTTTAAGTGTCTTTTTGGCAGAGAGTTTTCGTTGGATGTTTTTTTGGAAGTCGGTTTTTTTTTAATAAAAAGTTTTTATTTTTCAGTTTTTAGTGCAATCAATCGTAGGTAAGTAGTAAGTTAAACTATTTCATCAAATTTCATCATCAAGAATACAAATTAAGGTCTATACGTATGTGTAATATTAAAATCATCCTCTAATCCCTAACTGTTTAAGAGTTTAACCTTCTATCATCAGCTCACCTAAATAACTTGAAAGTTTATGACTGAAGGTCTTTAGATACGTATGAAATTGAAAGAATTATCCTCCAACTCCTAACCGTTGAGGAGTTATACCTTCCATCATCAGCTTACCTAAATAATTTGAAAGAATACGACTAAAGGTAACATATATACATATGATATTTAAAGATTTATCCTCCAACTCCTAACCGTTAAGGAGTTGTACCTTACATCATCAGCTCATCATCATAAAATGATGACTACCAGACGCAAATACCGGTGTAACTTCAGAAAATATACGAAAAACATAGTATGTGCCTATAAAAAATGAGGGTTTCCCTCGATTTCCCTGGGATCCCATTATCAGATCCTGATATGCTGGCAATGGGACAATCTCGGAAGCATACCCATTATTATACAAAAAAAAATTTCAAAATCGGTCCACAACTGACGGAGTAATCGGTGAACATACATTAAAAAAAAAAAAAAAAAAACATACAGTGGAACATAGAACCTCCTCCTTTTTGGAAGTCGGTTAATAAAATAACATGTCCTGACTGACTGACTGACTGATTCATCATCGCCGAGCGGAAACTATTAAACTTGGGAATACAAAATTTGGTGAGTATGATCGTTTCATTAAGTAGATACCCATTAAGGAAGGAATTTTGGAATTTCTACCCCCAAGGGGGTGAAATAGGGGTTGAAAGTTTGTATGGAAGTCCGTCATTTTTTAAGTTAGAAACATGAAACTTTATTTTTGGGCTACTGATTAAAAATGAGTAAACACGTATTAAAGCGTTTCTGATAGATAGAGCGGATATTCTACTCCTTAAGGGTGAAATAGGGGTTGACGTTTTGTATGTAGGTTGGTCTGGAAGTCCGTCATTTTTGAAGTTAAAAACATGAAAGTTTATTTTAGGGCTATTTAAGAAATATGAAACTTTATTTTTGGATTACTTATAAAAAATTGTAGATATGTATTTCAACGTTTCCTAATATTCTACCCCTAAGGGGGTGAAATAGGGGTTGAACTTTGTTTGGAACTTCGTCATTTTTAAATTAGAAACATGAAACTTTTCTTTTGGTTTGGGCTACTGATTAAAAATGAATAGATACGTATTTAGGCCTTTCTCGATATTCTACGCTGAAGAGATGAAATAGGCGTTGACATTTAGTAAGCGGGTTAGTCTAGAAGTCCGTCAGTTTTGAAGTTAGAAACATGAAAATTTATTTTAGGGCTATTGATAAAAAAATAGAAGATACGTATTTAAGCGTTGCCCAATATTCTACCCGTAAGAGGGTGAAATAGGGGTTGAAAGTTTGTATAGAAGTCCGTCTTTTTTAAGTTAGAAACATGAAAAATTATCTTTGGGCTAATAGTTAAAAACGCGTAGATACTAAGTGTCTCTGGATATTATATCTACCCCCTTTTTTGTGCGGAAATTCCCTCGGATATCAGCAACTGGTGGTTATGTCGGACTCGAACCGACTAAAAACCGCACACCGTCTCGGGTTCTAGAAACCAGGGAACCAGAGCGCCCTCAAAAGGAAATCCCGTAAATGATATTTCTACCCCTAAGGGGTGAATTAGGTGTTGAAATGTCGTAAGTAGATTAGTTTGGAAGTCAGTCATTTTTAATTTAGTAGCCTGAAACTTTGTCCTTAGGCTTTTAAGTACAAATAAATTAATACCTATATCATCATTTATGGGAATTCTATTTCTAAAGGGGTAAAAATAAGGGTCGAACGTTAGTATGAAATCCTTTTTAATGGGCTATTGATTAAAAATAAATAAATAGGTACGTTTAAAAACATGAATAAATTATTCATACATACTTACACAGTTTTAATTAAATATATTGTAAATAATCAACTTCCACGCGAGCAAAGCTGCGGGCAACAGCTAGTAAGCTATATTACTGTAAAGTTTCATCCAATTCCGTCCAGTGCTTTTTGCGTGATGAAGTAACAAACATACACCCTCACAAACATTCGCTTTTATAAATTAGTGTGATGTGATAAAATCGAATACGAAAAACAATGTTAAATTTATCACTACAGTTAAATAAAAAATTAGACATAACGAATGAAGCTTATTTTCAAAGCGTAAATAAAACTAAATTAATTAAGTATCTACAACTAATTCAACGAAAAAAATGGAAGGTATCTACAACTTACTAAAAGAAATTAAAACACTAACAAATAAGGCTAAGTAATTAAATATTTGCAACGAAAAACATCTGCTTACCTATGCCTATACCAATAACCTAACAAAATCCTATAAAAAAGTAAATTATAGGTACCTAGGTACCTATGCTATAATCTTACAAAATTCTAAAAATACCGAGAAAACCAATTAGAATCTACAAAAGACTATTTGCTAATTATCGAGGTACAACAAAAATCGCCTGCTTATACCTATGCTATAACCTGACAAAATCCTAAAAAAAAACTTCGTTTAAAAAAAACTGACTTCAAAAACTAAAAAGTATCAGTTAACTTAATTTGCATGTGCTACCTAGGTTTGAAGTCAGTGCCAAGCCAAATGTAATAGTAGGTATCACACTCGCTACATTTCGAGACGAACGTCAACGACGTCACCGACGCGGCGACGCTTCAGTTGTTTTGTTCTACGCGAAGAGCAGCTATCCCGCTCAAGGTCACGCGCGGCGAGTGCGGTACCTACTATTACATTTTGGCTTGGCACCGACTTCAAACCTATGAATAGGTAGCACATACAAATTAAGTTATTAGGTACTTTTTAGTTTTTTCGGTTCGGTTTTTTTAAAAGAAGTTTTTTTTATTTTTCACTTTTTAGTCTTTCTCAAGTCTCTCGTCATCATTTCACCTAAATAACTTGAAAGAATACGACTAAAGGTAACATACGTGCTGTATAAAATCGAAAGGACTTCAGGTATTTTTTTGTAATAAAATCTCAAATGGACTATCTTCTATAGGTTACTATAATTCAAGTGATTTGAGGTAAACTGACTATCTGAGGTTAACTCTGATATCGTTAAGACCCGTTTTATATATTATGAAATTAAATGATGTCTACAGAATATGAAGGCATGCAGATAATTGCTTTAACTTCATTGCAGGCGCTTACATAAATTTGAGGGTTTCCTTCGATTTCCTTAGGATCCCATCATCAGATCCTGATATGGTGGCCATGGGACCACATGGGGAGCATACCCTTTCGAATACAAAAAGAATTTCCAAAATCGGTCCACAAATTGACGGAATAATCCGTGTACATACATAAAAAAAAATATACCGATGAAATTGAGAACCTCATCCTTTTGGCAGTCGGTTAAAAAAAATATACCGATGAAATTGAGAACCTCCTCCTTTTGGAAGTCGGTTAAAAATACAGAAGAAATATTATAATACCAAGTAATATTTATATTAGGTAGAACAAAAATCAAGTAAATAGTTCCAAAAATAACTTTTTATCCGAATTTACATTCAAGAACTACTACTGGGTTTTTAAGTCGATTTGGGTGCGTGTGTAGCGTAGGGAGCCGACCGACCGCGCGGGTACTGCTTTTTAAACAATTTGGACGTGTTTGGTAACCTACGCAGGGCAGTACTATGTATTAGTTATTCTGTGGCAGGGCGCAGGCCACGCGCCGCGCTGCCTTTCGGGTACCTATCATAAAGATGTTTTGTATCATTTTCTGGTAAATTATGATGAACTATTATGTTATATGTTTACTCCTCTTTCAAATATTTTAAACTTAAAATAAATATCATAATTATAAATGACCATTTAAAGTTTATGGCATTCTAGTTTTTGGTTCAGTATCAATAAGAGCGTCCTCCCAAAAAATCTAAATTTCTTTAATGTACAGAATTGATCTTATACACTTTTCTTATGCGTTTAAAAGTAATCATATTACGTACCTATTGTAAAGTTAGTTACTTGATTCCAAAAGATGTCGCTGTTTTAAGCACAGTTCGTCAGTGAGCACAGAAACAATTTTCAAGAAAATGTAATTGCTTTAGTATCGATTAGAGAGCCCTCCCAAAAAATCATCTAAATTTCTTTAATGTACAGAACTGAACTGTTACATTTTTATTATACGTTAAAAAGAGTAATCATATTACGTACCTATTGTAAAGTTAGTTACTTGATTCCAAAAGATGTCGCTGTTTTAAGCAAATAAATTTTTCAAGAAAATTTAAAACAACCCTTTCTATGGAAAGAGAGAACATAAAACAAATAACTACCTATCAAATACTAACTATATACCACATTAATCACAATGCTTGTGCATAAAACGTTCCCACGATTATTTTGAATATTTAAGTCATGCGGGCACAACCAAACACACAGATTCGACGTCTACAGAGAGATATAGATATTCTTTTTCCTATGGATAGAGAGGTTGCGATAAATCAAATACTTAATGCTACACCGAATTATACGTAATACGTTCTACGATTATTCCACGATATATTAATCAAAGTGTTATTAATTACGCATGGTTGGCAATAGATGTCACTACATGTAGTTTCACGTAATGATAAATTCTTTATAATTTTTTTTTCCAATAGATAGAGAGATTGTGATAAATTAAATACTTTATGCTACAATCTTCAGAGTATCTCCTTTCTAACAAAAAAAGAATTATTGCGATCGGACTACTCGTTAATGAATTACAATTAATTACACCTTTTGACTTTCATCTCCCCTCCCAAGGAAACCGTCCGAAATTTCGGAATAAAAAGTATCCTATGTCCTACCTCGGAGTATGAACTCAAATCATGCCAAGTTTCATTTGAATCCATTCAGTAGTTTCGGCGTGATGCGCGGCCAAGATACAGACAGACAGACAGACAGACAGACAGACAGACAGACAGACAAAAATGAAAAAAAAAAGTTTTCGTTTCAGTATCGATAACAGAGTGCCCTCCAAAAAAATTTTCAAAATATCTTCAATGTACAGAATTTGACCTGTTACATATTTATTATAAGTATAGATACATCAGAACAACACATAGGCTACTATTTGCCGCGATAGCCAACATTGACGCGGGCGGAGCCGCGGGTAACCTAGTACCTAATACTAACAAAATTTTTATGACTGCACAAGATTGGCCTGAAGCATTTTGTTGCTTGGTAGTTTCTTGTAGGCTCTAAGGCCGCGTTTTCGAACTCAGCGGGCAGCGGAGCGGGAGCGGAGCGGCAGCGGGAGCGGGAGCGGAGCGGCAGCGGGAGCGGAGCGGGGACGCTAACCCGTTTTCGAAACCAGCGGGCTAGGAGCGGGCGCTAGAGCGGTTTAGTGATGTGTTATAAAAAACAATACCTCGTAAAATATAGCTTGATACGGATGACAGATTTCACAAAAAAAATATTAGTGATTTTAAATAATTAGTGAAAACGATTAATGTTTGATAATATTTTGTTTAATCATGATATCTACTTATGTAATAGCGTCATAAATTAGTATTTTAAATTTATTTTTCTAAAATCGTATAACCCAAGCCTGACAACCTTAAAAAATCTTGATTAGTCGTAATTGTGTTTACAATATAATAAATTATTGTAAACACAATAATTTACTATATTGACAAGTTAGGGTAGGTTACTATACTCAATCATTATAGAAAATAACAGGGGGTGCAATGAAAAAAAATAACATCAACAAAGCGAACAAATTAACGAGTTATAAATATGATTAAAATGTTTTAATAACAACAAATAAATATAAGTTATACTCTCGATTGTCGGCACTTGATGGAACTTGTTGCAATACATTTTAGAATGAAACTCACTTGTACTTGTTCCACTATTTTTATTTTTTCTTTACACCTGACTGGTTTCGCCTTATGGCTAACCTTTGAGACCTTAACCTAACCTTTGAGAATGCCATAAGGCGAAAGTGGTCAGGTGTAAAGAAAAAATAAAAATAGTGGAACAAGTACAAGTGAGTTTGATTCTAGAATGTATTGAACAAATAAATAAAATATAAAATATTAATAATTAAATTAACTTGCAAAAATCACAACATTGACTAAATTAAAAATCATTAATCACAGGTGATTGCTATTTTATTCCATCCCTAGCTGACGCCGCGACACTGGTGCGCACCGCCATAGATATATTATAGATAGAGCAGAGGAGCCGTGCGAGTCATAATATATGTTCGATGAATGGCAGGTCGTCTGAATGTTACTTCTAATACTTTTTACCGATAAACGCTTCTTCTACTGAACGATTCATCGAATATTTTTGAATCGAATTAATCCTTTTTCAAATAAGTTTAAAATGAAAGTAAAAGTATAAAGAAAACATGTGTGCTGTATTATTTCATATATAATCGAGGAAATCTAATAACTTTGTGATATCATACGTTCCTGTTCGTTGTGCGTTGATCTCTCTCTGTCAGTCACCTTCCTCTTTTATATAAATTGAAGATTTTAGAGTTAATTTTATTTTATTATTCGAGGTTATCATAATAACAAGCAGTCCTTTACTGCGCATGCGTCAGTAGAGACAGACAGATGGGGTACCGCGATCTTCTCTCTCTTTCTAACCGTTGGACGTTTCCGCTTACCGGCAGCCGTATGTCTTCCCTACTCTATCTATAATACCTCTATACGCACCGCTCGTCCGCCGCTCATCGCCCGCTCCCGCGCCGCTGCCGCTCCGCTGTGTTCGAAAACACTCCCATATAAATCCATACATTTGAATGTGCCGCTGCCGCTCCGCGCCCGCTCCGCTCCCGCGCCCGCCCCGCTCCCGCTGTGTTCGAGTACGCGGCCTAACTGTTACTTCAGAAATTTAAACACACTAAAACCAACTCGTAATCTCAATTCAAACTCAAATTCAAACTCAAAAAGATTTTATTCAAATAGGCACTTATGAATAGTCAATCTATACTAATATTATAAAGCTGCAGAGTTTGTTTGTTTGAACGCGCTAATCTCAAGAACTACTGGTCCGATTTGAAAAATTCTTTCAGTTTTGGATAGTCCATTTATCGAGGAAATCTATAGGGTATATTTTATTTTCAAAAAAAATAAGGATCCGTAAGAAAATTGCTATTTTGTAACCCAAGGTGTGAAATCGAAAACCTATTTTTGCGTGCGCTGCAAAGACTATTGACAATAGAACAAAATAATGTAGTACGGGTTTGTAGGGCCCATTACGATCTACAAAAAAGTCCACGAGAGCATATATCTAACTATCATGGTTTAGTCACAATAACCGCTTTTGTGTTCGAAAAAAATATTAAATCGTATGAAGAAAGAAACTACGTTAAATGTGTATCGCAATATTAATCCTCATCCAAATTAAGCATTATGTTATCAAGGGTATTTATGTAGAAGTAAAATACTTTTTGTTTCATCCCAATCGGACATTTCGTTCAGAAGTTATCACGTGGTTATCACGGAGGCCCAAATAGTCTAGTCAACAAGTTCCATACTTGTTGACTAGACTAAAAGATGCAGCAGCATCACTAGGCCGCCATGGTGTGGGTCGCCATACTGCATTGTCTGCATTAGCAGTGAGTATGGTGACCACCACTTTTGGATTCTGCTTATGCTTTCCATCAGGCAGAGTAGAGTCATTATGGCGGGCCATACATAAAAAAAAAAAAAAAAAAAAAAAAACGAGTATAAGACGCTATGAGTTGGTACCTAAGAATGAGTTATTTGCCAAAGAGTTTTTATCAACATAATACCTAATATTTATCTTTATCCAAATAAATATGTTGTTGATTATGAGTATTAGATCTTAGAAGAGTATAATAAATACATCTATACTATTATATAAAGCTGAAGAGTTTGTTTGTTTGTTTGTTTGAACGCGCTAATCTCAGGAACTACTGGTCCAATTTGAAAAATTATTTCAGTATTAGATAGCCCATTTATCGAGGAAGGCTATAGGCTATATATCATCACGCTAAGACCAATAGGAGCGGAGCACCAATGAAGAATGTTTTAAAATCGGGGGAAAATTATCACTAGGAGACGCAAACAACGTTGCGTGGGTCAGCTAGTACTTATAATAAAAATGTAACAGGTCTAATTCTGTACATTAAAGATATTTTGAAAATGTTTTTTGGAGGGCTCTCTATTATCGATACTGAAGGCAAAACCGTTTTTTTTTTTTCATTTTTGTCTGTCTGTCTGTCTGTATCTTGGCCGCGCATCACGCCGAAACTACTGAACGGATTCAAATGAAACTTTGAGTCCATACTACGAGGTAGGACATCCGAACTCATCTGCTCAAAAAAAGTTTAACTTGCAAAAGTGTTCATGTAACCTAATTGCAGAATAAATGATTTCATTTCATTTCATTTCATTTTCATTTCGATACTTGTTATCCCGAAATTCAGCACGGTTTCCTGGAGAGAGGGGATGAAAACCAAAATATTTACTTAGTTGTAATTCAATAACAGATAGTCCGATTTCATTCATTCTTTTTTGTTAGAAAGAAAATAAATAAAAGATAACGGGAAAAGTGTTTTTTTTTTAAAGTTGTCTAAATTTTGGAAAAAGTAATAGTCGGTAGGTGCAAGGTCTGGTGAGTATGGCGGATGAGGGAGAGCTTCCAACCCCAGCTCTTGCAGCTTGGAGACTGTCTGCTGCGCAGTATGGGGTCGCGCGTTGTCGTGAAACAGCTTCGAAAATTTAGACAACTTTTTAGTGGGTAAAAAATTCAACTCCCGAGAGGCAGTACAAAATGCCTTTGAAGAGTTTGTTGCCTCCCGTCCAGCAGATTTTTACAAGAAGGGCATCAATAAACTGCCAATGCGTTGGCAAAGATGCGTCGATTGCATGGGTGATTACTTCGAATAACAGAAATAAAAAAAGTTTGAAAAAATAAGTACTTTCACTTATTGCATACAAAACGGCAATTTCATAGGTAAAGACCTATTATTAACATTAGGTGTTATCTCATATTACGGTGAATGTTATGTGCACCTGCAATGGACATTCATACAAGGAGTCCCGGTGGGACCACCCTCAGTGGTGGCATTGTGTCATAAACCTCACGTCAAATTTTATTCAGATACTCACCGAAGCAACCATGCCCGGTGAGTATCTGAGTCAATCGACAGGTGACAGTCGGTCCTCTCTATCAAAGCTTAGAAGCGTGGCAGAACGGCTCCGACAGCCCTGAATTTCGGGCCGGAATTTCGGACGCAGCACGGCGAGCGGCTCGTCGGGCGGCAGCAGGTGGCCGGCGCACAGCAGCGCTATGCGCGGCGGTGTAGTTACGTATAGTGGGGCGGTGGGGTGCACTCACGTGACGAGGTCGTCGGGGCGCAGCACGGCGAGCGGCTCGTCGGGCGGCAGCAGGTGGCCGGCGCACAGCAGCGCTATGCGCGGCGGTGTAGTTACGTATAGTGGGGCGGTGGGGTGCACTCACGTGACGAGGTCGTCGGGGCGCAGCACGGCGAGCGGCTCGTCGGGCGGCAGCAGGTGGCCGGCGCACAGCAGCGCTATGCGCGGCGGTGTAGTTACGTATAGTGGGGCGGTGGGGTGCACTCACGTGACGAGGTCGTCGGGGCGCAGCACGGCGAGCGGCTCGTCGGGCGGCAGCAGGTGGCCGGCGCACAGCAGCGCTATGCGCGGCGGTGTAGTTACGTATAGTGGGGCGGTGGGGTGCACTCACGTGACGAGGTCGTCGGGGCGCAGCACGGCGAGCGGCTCGTCGGGCGGCAGCAGGTGGCCGGCGCACAGCAGCGCTATGCGCGGCGGTGTAGTTACGTATAGTGGGGCGGTGGGGTGCACTCACGTGACGAGGTCGTCGGGGCGCAGCACGGCGAGCGGCTCGTCGGGCGGCAGCAGGTGGCCGGCGCACAGCAGCGCTATGCGCGGCGGTGTAGTTACGTATAGTGGGGCGGTGGGGTGCACTCACGTGACGAGGTCGTCGGGGCGCAGCACGGCGAGCGGCTCGTCGGGCGGCAGCAGGTGGCCGGCGCACAGCAGCGCTATGCGCGGCGGTGTAGTTACGTATAGTGGGGCGGTGGGGTGCACTCACGTGACGAGGTCGTCGGGGCGCAGCACGGCGAGCGGCTCGTCGGGCGGCAGCAGGTGGCCGGCGCACAGCAGGGCGAAGCGCGGCGGCAGCGCGAAGAGCGCGCGCAGACGGCGCTCCAGCCAGCGCACGCGCCGCGCGCCTCGCACCAGCACCAGCGCTAGCGCGCGCTCGTCGTCGAAGTACTGCTGCATGTTCACCCGCACGCGGAACCGCGCGCCCGCCTCGTCCGCTCGAACCGGCGACGATACCTCTACGGATCTTTGACGTTTCATGGTACGACTCACGATGTTGTGTCGTCGGCGCCCCGTGCACCGGTCACTCGGGTGTGTATCTATAATTAACAAACGTCGTCGTGAGCGCCTTCGGTAGGGTACATAGTTCAACTTAGAGTCATGTGTTTGATTAATGGAAAGTAAAGTAAAAAAAATAATCACTAATCATCAAATGTAAAACAATCATTTTTTCATTGTTTGAAGTTTCATAAGCCATCCTTGGTGCTTCAATCATATGAATTTCAAAGTAAAATTATAGTACATATTAGATTCCTGTGGGAACAGACACCATCCAGTGTTTTTTTTTTTTAAATAACTCTGTATATTTAGCATTAGTCCTTAGCTTTAAAAGGCTTCAAATATTTTTTTCCTAATTCGACAATCTCTAGGTGCAGCCATACTAGACCAATGTCGATAAGTTTTAAAACCAAAAAAAATAATAGTAGAATGAAACCCATTAGAAAAGGAGGGGAATATTATAAAAATGAAAGGAAAAATAATTTACGGGCGATCTGAGGTCGGGAAGGGGATGGGGAGAATTTTTAAGGGTAAAAAACGGTTTTTCTCGATTTCCGGCAAAACTAAAAGTCCTATGGAAAAAAGTCTAATTGCAAAGTTGTAGGTAATAAAAAGATGTAAATTTTTGTATTTACACTTTTATCACATAACCTCAATTTTTTTGTGAAAAATAAAAAAAACCAAGTTTTTGGTTTTTTATTTTTATCTTTTACAATTTTCTTTTTGTTTTCACGAAATTTGGTGAAAACTTACCTTTTTATGTCCCAAATACGCTGTAATATATTTGATTAGAAATATTATTTTTTTCACCTTATATTGAATTAATATCGAAAAAGCATCCTAATTTTCAATCGAAAATTCACCAGTCAAAATATCAGCTTTTTTCAAAAAGTTGGTATGTTTTCTATTCGTTGAAATCTCTACTTTCCGGTGGTGAAAAAAATATATATGTTACCATAGTAAATCTTCTCAGAAAATGCAAAAAATCGAAAAAATCTCGAATTCGAAAATTTGTTTTAATTATTATATACAATTTTGAGCTACACACATCAAAAGTGTCTAGGGATCAACATATATTTTTGCAATAACTTTTCTCCTGATTGATATTAATTAAAATTTTCTTTAAGGATTCATCAAATAAAGTGTTTTCGTTTGTCACAGTAACGATAAACCAAGTCACCTTTGCATTAATAAAGAAATTTGCCATTTTCCTAATAAAAGGATTTTCGACATTTGAACCACTAACATTAAAGTTCGAAAAAAAGACTGAAATAACAGTTTTCTTTAAAATTTTATTAGGTAACTTAAACAATTAATAATCCGTGTTTCTACCGCGAACACTAACACAAGAACATCGGTTTGGCATACTCAAAATGAGTTCATCCAAATCACGCTGTGGAATGGCCGCCCATGTTCGTTGCAACAACAAAAAAAGGTCTTCTTGCGACTGGATACCCTCCATATTCGGCAGAGCTCTTCTCTGTAGCATATCCCATGCATGCTCAATCGGGTTCAAGTCTGGCGACTGAGCAGGCCAGGGCCAAAGCCACATCTCAATCTCAAGAAATCCGCATAAAAATGCTTGATCCCTAGACACTTTTGATGTGTGTATTTATGAAAATTTACACTTTAATTACTCGAAAAACGTAAGATTACATGTTACATTGATAAAAAAAAATGCAAATCAAAATATACTACTATAATTAACAAACAATTTAATAAAATTAATATTTAATAAGACATCTACAATATTAGGAGAAAGTTGTCGAAACTTCTTTAAATTATATGCGTAGATGCCTATTTATAACTATTTTTAACCGACTTTCAAAAAGGAGGAGGTTCTATGTTCCACTGTATGTATTTTTTTATTTTTTTTTATGTATGTTCACCGATTACTCCGTCAATTGTAGACCAATTTTGAATTTTTTTTTGTATTCGAAAGGGTATGCTCCCGAGGTGGTCCCATTGCCACCATATCAGGATCTGATGATGGGATCCCAGGGAAATCGAGAGAAACCCTCATTTTTTATTGGCACATACTAAGTTTTTCGTATATTTTCTGAAGTTACACCGGTATTTGCGTCTGGTAGTCATCATTTTATGATGATGAGCTGATGATGTAACGTACAACTCCTTAACGGTTAGGAGTTGGAGGATAAATCTTTAATTATCATATGTGTATATGTTACCTCTAGTCGTATTCTTTCAAATTATTTAGGTAAGCTGATGATGGAAGGTGGAAGGTACAACTCCTCAACGGTCAGGAGTTGGAGGATAATTCTTTCAATTTCATACGTATCTAAAGACTTTTAGTCCTATACTTTCAAGTTATTTAGGTGAGCTGATGATAGAAGGTTAAACTCTTCAACAGTTAGGGATTAGAGGATGATTTTAATATTACACGTACGTATAGACCTTAATTTGTATTCTTGATGATGAAATTTGATGAAGTAGTTCAACTTACTACTTACCTACTGTTCAATCCTTTCGCCAATGCAGCGTTCACCTTGGGAAATTTGAAATGTCTATAGGACCCATGGTATAGGCATTCAATCGCTAAGCTTGTTCACTGGCAAAAAAATTCAACCACGGCGTTTCACCGTGTTCTTATTCTAAGCTAATGTAATCTCAAGCACTTACTGGAGATGTGTAGATTCCTTGATAGCGGCGTCCAAGAGGCCTCTTGGTAGTTTCCTCTCTGCGTCGTTACACATACATACTCCTAAATGGCTTACGGGCTCCCGAAGTCTCGTAATTACAAGACACCCAATTTAACTATCGCGGAACGCGCCTAATTGACGTGACTACCAAAACTCGCGAGTCCAAACCAGACCAATCATACCGGTAACCAACGAAACACCGAAATTGGATGAACAATTAGATAAATTTCAATTAAAACCCGGCACTCCTTTACGAAACTTTGCTCGACCGGTCAAAGCGTCCATAAGTTCTACTGTCACTTCAAAACGTCAAACAAGAAAAATGACAATCAAAAATGTTGCCATTATAATGACGTTCAATTTCTAACAGTCACCCGCCCTAACAGGTCCGTACCTGTTCCCTAATCTACAGGCAGGCGAGATAACGTTGCTACCGCTCGTTTGATAACTGAGTCCCCATCTAGAACCTCTGCGGACCGGGGGGTCCCATCCTTACCAGGGAACAAGTTAACAATGCGCCCCCGGCGCCAACGCAGTGGCGGTAGGTTAGCATCCTTAACCTTCAAAGACTTCAAACAGATTCTAGGTACCTAGCACACATTATAATACTACTATTTAAATGAATAAAGAATTAGGTATAGGCATGAAGAACCAGTTTATTTTACGCTTTTAAGTGTTTTTTTGGCAGAGAGTTTTCGTTGGATGTTTTTTGGAAGTCGGTTTTTTTTTATTTATAAAAAGTTTTTTAAGATAACTTATATACCTGAGTGACCTACGAAAAATTTTAGCCCATCAAAAGGTATTTCATAGAGAAGTGGGGAAGGGGCTAGGCGGGTCTGGGTCTTACTACATACACACCTACTATTTCGTAGCAGCTGTAACAACCGTTAGCCTAGCCAGTATTCGAAATACAGTACAGTATACAACATCTATATATATATATAAAAGAGTAACGTGACTGACTGAGAGATACCCAGAGATCAACGCACAGCCCAAACCACTGAAGCTAGAATCCTGAAATTTGGCATGTAGGTTCTTTGTATAAATAACGTAAGTGAGCACTAAGAAAGGAATTTTTGAAATTCCACCCCTAAGGGGGTAAATCAGGGGATGAAAGTCTGCGTGAGCGAAGCCGCGTGTAAAAGCTAGTCGTTTATAAAATTACACGTGCACGCTGAGTTTCTTTAAGATAATTGTGACAAGTTTACTTAAAAAAAAACTATTCGGATCTGCATAGGAAGGTAAATACGATCTCTATTTTTATCTGTATCAATCAACTCAAACATAAAAATAGTAATATTTTCTTTAAAAAATTGTATGTTTAACCTAAAGATTAAAATTGAATGACATTTTAGTACAAGATTAAAAAATAATAATCTCCTTAATTTTGCACAAACAAATTTAGTTACTCCCATGAAAAAAAAAACATTCAAAATACATATCGTAAATATATTTTTAATTACAAACTTTTGGCTGATTTTCATATATTTATGAATGGTAAGATTAATGTGCCTAAAATATTGTAATGAATAACGTAATCAGAATAAAGTATCTACATTTAATAGTACGATTTACATTTATATTTTTATATAATGAGATTTTCTATGACATAATTGTAATAAGCATTAAATAAATCAACTTTTTAATTAAAACAAATTGCAGCAATCTCATTTTTTAGATTAAATTATTTAAAATGATTAAAAAAAAATTTTCGAATTCGAGTTTTTTTCGATTTTTTGCATATAAACAAACAGACAGACGACTTCAAACAGATTTTAGGTACCTAGCACACATTATAACACTACTACTTAAATGAATAAAGGATTAGGTATAGGCAATTTATGAAAAACCAGTTTATTTTACGCTTTTAAGTGTTTTTTTGGCAGAGAGTTTTCGTTGGATGTTTTTTGGAAGTCGGTTTTTTTTTTTTATATTTTTTTTTTATTTTTCAGTTTTTAGTGCAAACAATCGTAGGTAAGTAGTAAGTTGAACTATTTCATCAAATTTCACCATCAAGAATACAAATTAAGGTCTATACGCACGTGTAATATTAAAATCATCCTCTAATCCCTTACTGTTGAAGAGTTTAACCTTCTATCATCAGCTCACCTAAATAACTTAAAAGTATACGACTGAAGGTCTTTAGATACGTATGAAATTGAAAGAATTATCCTCCAACTCCTAACCGTTGAGGAGTTGTACCTTCCATCATCAGCTTACCTAAATAATTTGAAAGAATACGACTAAAGGTAACATACGTACATATGATATTTAAAGATTTATCCTCCAACTCCTAACCGTTAAGGAGTTGTACGTTACATCATCAGCTCATCATCATAAAATGATGACTACCAGACGCAAATACCGGTGTAACTTCAGAAAATATACGAAAAACATAGTATGTGAGTATAAAAAATGAGGATTTCCCTCGATGCAAAAAAAAATTTCAAAATCGGTCCACAACTGACGGAGTAATTGGTGAACATACAAAAAAAAAAAAATACATACAGTGGAACATAGAACCTCCTCCTTTTTGGAAGTCGGTTAAAAATATACATAATATATGTTTACAAATAGTGGAGGATGTTCAAATTATGGAGTGTAGAAATAAGGAGTACAATCTAGAAGTTAAAAAAGTGTCCGCCAAAATGCACTAATTAGGTAACGCCACTGTGCAAAGAGTGTAAATTTAAAGATTTAAAAAAAAAAAAACAATATCATACTCTCTTCTCACTCTAGCGCCTACATGGTCGGTTCTCGAACTATTATTTAGTCATGTTTGACGTAAATTTTTCCCCTTAGGAGCCCATCTAAGATTGTACTTCTTACCTCTATACTCCGTGGTTCAAATGTTCAAGTCATCTGTGAATGTTACACAGTAATAAGTATGTAGTATGCCATTCTATCAACATTCAAAGTTTTTCTTCGAATGCAGCTGACCTGCCCTCTGTGCAGGGGATGCCTACAGGCAGAAGAAATGCTGCAGCACATTCTCACAGAATGTAGAAGTGTGGCAGATCAACGGCTGCTGAGCTTCTGGGATGACCTAGGATGGTTGGAGTAAGAAGATGACAAACTCTGGTACAATGGACAAAAATAAAGCTAAAGTAATGCAAAGTACATAAAGTAAACATACGCCTAACACCTGACACACACAAAATTTATACCAGCAGTTATAGCAGTTAGAAACAAGTTCACTACCTACTTTAAATAAATTCAGCATTGATTCAGCAAAGCTTTCTCGTATAATATAATAGGCTGTCAACTGTACAGTTTGATGTGATTGAAAACTACAAACAGGTGCAACATGTATTCAATATTGACTGATACAACTTACAATTATTGTTAGTTTTTGAATAAATCTATTGTTTGGCCGGCTACTGAAGATAGCACAAGCACTAGAGCTTGTTCTGGATCAGAATGTGTGTATGTATGAGATATTATGTTCATTACTATCGTATCTGTATTATTACTACAGATTATACTTTATAGTATCGAGAAGTATTCAAGGAACTTTTGGAAATAATAATAAACATTTCGGACATCTAAAATACAACACCATCTAATCCCTAGCTAAGCAGAGCGGATATGGGTACTAGTCAACTGATATAAATACATACACTTTTTTTGTAAATACATAAATATTATACATAGAAAACCCCCAAACTCCGAAACAAATATTTGCAGATCATACAAATATTTGGTCCGACCCGGGAATCGAACCCGAGCCCTCTTGCACAGCAGTCGCATACGCTATCACTGCGCCACCGAGAAATGATTCAATACCTTTTGCAATAACATGGTCCTCTATGGACAATGAAAACTAAATATTCTCGACAAACCCATCGTCGACGCCCGTTTAAGCTAGTACCTTACTGATAGTATCTAGATCACACTTAGGTACCCCACCCAAGTGTGAGCTGTGGGTGCGCATCATGCAACTGAAGGACACAATCCCTCATCATAAGATTTGCAGGCTTGTCAAAGCCACAAGACGAAGTTGTTGAGCCAAAACCGAGCGAAGTACAACATACCAAAAATGGTCAAGTAGTTGTAAGCTCTTAAAACCAGTAATAATAACAGCATTACACGACGGTGAAATTGAGCTCCCGGCAAAATTTTGGGTTGGATGAGATGAGACCTTCAGATGATCGCTAATCACTTAAGTAGTAAGGGGTTTGTTAAGCAAATATGTTGCAAAGTTTGTTTCATACTTACACTTAGTGGTTTTTATCTAGCGGAATAACGACAACAGTCACAAAATCCACAATTTAGCTATACTTTTCCTTTCCTTTCCTTCAGACCGTATTTCGTAACTTAACGGTGACAACACAACGTGACATTGACAATAACAGACAGATGTTGAGTTGTTGCTTGACACTTGACACAACTAGGTACGTCTTTACTCTTTGCATTGACCTACAGTACATGGACTACGCATACCTACAAAATTATTGTGCCTACCTAAACAAGAAGTTGGCACATAAAATGGCTGCCTTTAGGGTTGTACCTATGCAGCGATGTAGAGCGACTCGAAATGTCAATATCGATTTTAAAATGAAATATTTAATAAATTGAAAAAAAAACAATAAAATTAAATAAGTGTAGTGGTTTGCGATTAGTTAAGTATTTATGGTAGGAATATAAAAGTGCGGATCCGGCAGGATGGATTAAATTTTAAATGATGGACTTAACAATAAAATCAAAAAAGTGAGCCGTCATGGGATGCCTGGCAGATGTGAAACATCGAAATTGTTTTGTATAAAATAAAATGACTGCTTATTACATTAATATTCATTTTTATTAAATATAAAATTCAAATACAAAGAAAAAACAATTAACAAAACAAATACAAATTAAAACAAAAATTCAAATCGCGGCGCTTCGCTACCTATCAGTGAAAATCCCGTCAAAATCGGTCCAGCCGTTCCAGAGATTAGCCGGAACCAACCGACAGACAGCCAAAATTATAAAAAATACATTTCTGGTATATGTACCATGTATACATACATATTATTATGCATTTAGTAAAAAGCGGTTATTTTAATATTACAATCAGACACTCCAATTTTATATATTTGTATAGATGTAAATGTTGATAAAAACATAATTCATATACATCGATATGTCGTTCATAAACATCGATGCTTTTGACATCGATGTTTTTCATGAGCGATGTTGCATCCCTAACCGTTTTACAGCAGATCTACCTCAAAACTTGACACTTAAAATGGCGTCACCGGTCACGAATTGACAAATACATGACGTCACTCAAAAGTGTTGCCAATATTAGTGCTCACTAAACTATGTTTATCTCTCTTTTCACACCAAGGTAAACATAAGTTAAAAAGAGACAAAATTCTTTTTTGTATATAAGTGTCGATTTTATATATATTTGTATAATGAATTGTTCGTATCGTAGAATAGGGCATCTCCTTATATTTCTTTACTCATTGACTCTTTGTCCATTTCTATTTTTCTTCATAACTAGTGATGCGATTTTGTGATTTTTACTGTCCGAGACAAATGAAAGGCAAATAAATATTTCACTAAAATATTGACGGAAACTGGTATAGCAATAAAAATAAGCAGAGCGGTCAATTTTTACGTTCTCAAATTTTGTTCAATGATTAAGATCTTCTGGAGACATTACAATATTCTGAAAATTGACTGATTATTAAGAAATGTATGGATGCATGGCATTGCGTTGTAAATGTATAAAAAAATGTTAAAACAGACAACAAACAACTCTGCCGAGAGCCACGCTTCGACATGAATGGGCCGACTCGATCGGAGGAGTGATACCACGGCCTCACAGAAAACCGGTGTGAAATAGCGCTTGCACTGTGTTTCACCGAGTGAGTGAGGATACTGGAGGCCCATACCCCCAACTCCTCCCCCATCCCGCTCCCCATTCCCCAAAAGCCGGCAACGCACTTTTGACGCCTCTGGTGTTGCGGGTGTCCATGGGCGACGGTAATCGCTTACCATCAGGCGATACGTCTGCTCGCTTGCCGCCTATTCCATAAAATATATATAAAACAGATCTCAGCTGCCCGAGGATTGGAGCTGTCTACGGCAAAAAAGTGCATCGGTTTTGTATTAAATAAAATGTTTAACTTTCCTGGTGTAAAAAACTGGAAAAGGCATTTTGATATTGAGAAGAAGTCATGTAGAACACAACAATAATATATAATTTATATATTTATATAAGACTCCTATCACTAAAAAAAGCGGGATGTACGAACTCACATGTGCAGTGTGCAATAAAAAATATATTGGCCAAACAGGAAGGTCTTTCCAAACCAGAATAACAGAACAAACTAGGGGTTGGAGGCTAAAAAAGACAGAGTCCAATTTCGCAGAACATTTGCTATTGGAAAAACATTCGTTCGATCCTAAAGTAGACTTTAAGGCACTACACGTATGTGACAAGGGCAGAAAACTAACCGCTTTGGAGGCTTTGGACATTAATAGGTTGTTAATAGGATCGTGACAAGGTTCTGAATCAGCAATTAGACATCAATAATTCACCACAATATTTCAAGTAAGTAATGTCATCTACCTCATTTGTGAGTTTGAATAATTTGGACGGATTGTAGTGTATAATTTTAATGACTTTATTAATTTTTTAACATGTAATTTAATAGACATATATGTAGTTTAATAGACATAAAGTATAATATAAATTTAGTGTCCAAATGTATATAGGACATGACATTAGCATTTCACATCTAATTTTTAATGATTATCGATTTATCGAATTTACCTATTAAAATAATATTTCAGATTTTGAAATTTCATATCATTACTTTACTTTATATAATTTTATAAGTTTCCATTTCCCTATTTTTCGGGGAGAATTTCTTACACTGGCACACTGATATTTCTATGTACCCACAGTTGTTAGGTTTTAGATGTAAAAATATTTTATGTAACCATAACCTTTGAGAATGCCATAAGGCGAAACCGGTCAGGTGTAAACAAAAATTAAAATAGTGGAATAAATACAAGTGAGTTTGATTCTAGAATGTATTACAACAATGATAATATTGTGGATCACAGATCCTGAATCGAAGTTAAGAAGTTCTGTACAGAAAAACATTCAATGACAAGATTTTCGTGTGTTTTTTATGGCTTAAGATCTGGGTGTTCTCCTTCAACTTCTTCCCCCTTTGCACGAAATATAGCTGAACACTTTTTTTAGGTGAAATTAATCCACCCTATGTTCCATCTTTAGGAGAAATTTCGTACTCATTTATGCCTATCGAATCTCCTAGGGGGCCCACCCATACACAATGAAACTACTAAACAATGCCTTATTACGCAGTGTAATTGAGTAAGGTTTATTTTCGAATAAATATTCCTTGAAATAAGTGAGTGCTAGCAGCTCTTGACAATTTTCAACCTGAATGCGTATATTATAACGCCATTTGTTACGCCAATGACACTTTAATCACGGCCCGGGGCGCAAACTTCCAAGAAGCGGCGCGCCTGGCCACCAGGGGTGTCTATTTGGTTGTTGGGCGCTGGGACTACGGGTGGCCCTAGGTAAGACTGAGGCCCTGATGTTTCATCGGCCTTGTCGTTGTCCGCCACCCGGTGCCTCTATCGTGGTCAACTCGGTCCTCGTACCGGTTCGTTGACGGTAGGTGGCTCTTCGACGAGCACTTGTCTGCCTCGTTGGTCTTGCGGTTGGCGTGTGCGACTGCTGATCATGAGGTCTCGGGTTCGATTCCCGGGTCGGACCAAATGTTTGTATGATCTATAAATATTTGTTACGGAGTTTGGGTGTTTTCTATGTATAATATGTATGTATTTACAAAAAAAGAAGTATATATGTATTTGTATCAGTTGTCTAGTACCCATAACACAAGCTCTGCTTAGTTTGGGACTAGATGGCGTTGTGTGTTAGATGTCCGAAATATTTATTATTATTTACTTCCGACAGTTTGCTCCGAAGTTGGTCAACACTGCCTCTTTCTGACAGCGTCGCAACAAGACGGTTCGACATGGGGGTTGTCCGGTCGATGGCGCTGTATGGTGCACCGGTGTGGGTGGCGGCTCTAACCACCCAGAATTGGAGGCGTCTCTGGTGTCCCCAGAGTATATTGGCTGTTAGAGCCATACGCGGTTACCGCACTGTATCGACCGAGGTGGCGTGCGCCTTGGCCGTAACTTTCCCGTGAGATTTGGAGGCGGAAGTGTTCACCGAAGTTTATCGACGTACGGTTGACTTTCAGGCAGAGAACGTTTTCCTTTTTTTTTTAAAGACAACTCCCGTCCTGTATCGCAGGGGACTTTTCAAACATACATGAAACGGACACAAAGAACACCCAGACTCAGAACAACAATTTGTGGATCACACAAAGTGTTGTCCTACGTGGAATTTGAACCCACAACATTTGGCGAAGTAGGAAACGGCGTGGTGACCGTTAGACCACTAGGCCAAACGTGCAGTCTCTTTTCGCCTTCCGTTCGAAGATATACGCGAATGGCGTGAAGCCGCTCGTCGAGCCACTATGGTTCGCTGGTCATCCCGACTGGAGACTCTACCCGCTGACTTTGCCACCTTGGAGGCTATCCTGCCTCCTCCTCATCCTCCAGGTCAACCTCAAGCGGGCAGGGCAGCAGCACGGGACCCTTTCTTTCCGACTAACGCAGGTCCTTGCCGGGTACGGTTGCTTCGGGAAGCACCCGCACTTGGTCGCTAGGAAGGAACTGAGTCCCGCCAGTCAGCACTGCGATTGCAGTGATCGCATGGGCAACGTAGCGTCGGGCACTCACTGCAGTCATTGGAGTCACTCAGACCCAGCGTATTCCCTCATGCCGCCCAGAGATGGGACGGGTTTCCCCCTTCATCCGCTTAAGTGGCCAGCCGCGAGGGGGCGACGTACACGTGTGCCGTACGTCACCTAATTAGAGGTCTATCAGCAGGTGGTGCCTCAAGTGTTTGTTGTTGTGGGCCCGCTCTGTTGATGTGCCTTTTCTATATGCATGTTGTTGGGGATGTAGTAGAAAGTTCTTGAAAACTCCATCCCGTAGGGGCCGTTGGTTTCTGTCTACTCATCTTTCCAGTGGTTTCAGGAGGAAAGATGAGACTGATGGGCCTAAATGATTTGGCTAGAGTATAGTCCTCCCTGCCTAGTTTTGGTAGGAAGACTACTTTCGCCTCTGTCCACAGTATCGGTATGTATTTATATGCTGTAGCCCTGTAGATAGGTATTATTACGCCAGGCCTCCCTTCTCCGGAATCTGATCGCTTCTTGTAGTGTTTTTGTGCTGCCTTATAATTATCCCAGTCCTCTATGGTGCTGGAATTTTAAGCTTGGTTGAAGAGTGCCCTAAGTCTCTTACGTAGTCTTTCAAGTTCTGGCCAACACCATGAACTTTTATCCTCGTTTTTTGTAGTTATCAAGGGACACACTGATTTGTAACTGCTTTAGGGGTTTAGTTAAGGACTGTACGTTTAATTCTATGTAGGAAGTACCAAGTGCTATGTCGGTCATATTTGTGTCACTTTGTGCTTTGGTTAGAGATTTTGTGTACCTTGTTATATCGGTTTTCGGGGGTAGCGATGTGGGACAGGATCTGGTGGTTTGTATCTTAATTTAAAACAAACACGGCGGTAGTCCGCAAAGGGTGGCTCGCATGATACGTGCCAGCCCTTAATGAGATTAGCCGCCATATGTGTCGCTAGAGTTATAATAGGTCTTTACCTATGAAATTGCCGTTTTGTATGCAATAAGTGAAATTACTTATTTTTTCAAACTTTTTTATTTCTGTTATTCAAAGTAATCACCCATGCAATCGACGCATCTTTGCCAACGCATTGGCAGTTTATTGATACCCTTCTTGTAAAAATCAGCTGGACGGGAGGCAACAAACCCTTCAAAGGCATTTTATACTGCCTCTCGGGAATTGATTTTTTTACCCACTAAAAAGTTGTCTAAATTTTGGAAAAAATAATAGTCGGTAGGTGCAAGGTCTGGTGAGCATGGCGGATGAGCGAGAGCTTCAAACCCCAGCTCTTGCAGCTGCTTCACGACAACGCGCGACCCCATACTGCGCAACAGACAGTCTCCAAGCTGCAAGAGCTGGGGTTGGAAGCTCTCCCTCATCCGCCATACTCACCAGACCTTGCACCTACCGACTATTACATTTTCCAAAATTTAGACAACTTTTTAGTGGGTAAAAAATTCAATTCCCGAGAGGCAGTACAAAATGCCTTTGAAGAGTTTGTTGCCTCCCGTCCAGCTGAGTTTTACAAGTAGGGCATCAATAAACTGCCAATGCGTTGGCAAAGATGCGTCGATTGCATGGGTGATTACTTCGAATGACAGAAATAAAAAAGTTTGAAAAAATAAGTACTTTCACTTATTGCATACAAAACGGCAATTTCATAGGTAAAGACCTATTATCAATAATGGTTTGATACCTCGAACTTACATACTAATAGGTGGGTTCCGTACCTCTGTTCATGATCTTCAGGTTTGTTTTGAATAGGTATTCAGTTAACGACTCACCCCTTTTGTTTGAATTACTTACTTCCCCACAGCGGATGGTATGCGTTGCAGTCTGCGGAGATGATAAGTTCGCAGTTCTGAGTGTCACAGTGTTGTATTAGTTCTTGGTGTTCTATTTAGTGCCCCAGGGCTGTGTCGGCCTATGGTCTGGTTTTGCGCCGCCACAGAGGCCATTTTTTCAAGAGAGGGTTAAGGCTATACCAGTTAAATGCCATAATAATGTCGTAAAGGTGAAACCATTAAATTTTACTAAAATCTATATTGTAGCATAATACAAGAGTAATTGTTGATTCACAATTATTAAGATTCGGATTTAAAGAACATGTTTTGCCCAGAAATATGAAGTCGTACAGCTTATTATGTACCTACTATTTCAAAAAGTAGGTTTAGAATCGATACTGCCTGCCTGCCTGTCTGCAACACTTTGAAATTTGACACACTACACCACTAGCCACTATCTGGTTGAATGATTGAATGAAGCTTGAATAGAATGAATGGTTAGAATTGAATGTTTTGTTTTACAACATTATCTCTTAATAGTCTGTGACAACATTAGCAGTCATTCATTAGCTGGCTCTAATAATTAATAAAATTAAAATTAAAATAGAGTTTATTTTCATAGAAGGTTTAAGTTTTACGTGGTCAAATTTGATAATTCGTGACTGCGTTGTATGTTTGTACATGAACATATCTGATACATCAGTGTACGAGTTCATTACTATGTTGATCGACCGTTACAGCTTCAAGTATTAATTAAACGAACTCTTACCAGAACGCGAAGTGATGCTGATGATATCTCCAGAGTGTCATAGCTGGGCTTGAGCTTACGAATCTGCAAGACGTCGTGGCGGCAACGGCATGTCGAACGTGGAGAACGTATGCCCGCAGGTTCTACGCGGCGTTTCGCGGGAACTGCGGCGTCTGGCAGCCAATCCTCCCGCAGGAATCAAGCTCGTGCTGCGGGATGATGATCTCACCGACGTCGTGGCTCATATCGAAGGCCCCGGTACTATTTCTTGTTTTTATTTTTGAATGCACTACCTATAACACTTCTAAGCAACGATTTCTTAGCAGTGGCCAGGGATATTTTAATCTAAAACACCTCGTGCCACTGCAGAGTAGTATAATCCCTCTTTCGAAAGTCACATTTTACAATTATGTGTTATGCAAACACATACTTAATATACATACATCCATAGCAAATGCAAGTAATTGTTATTGTTAACCAGTGTTGTACTGTTCTTGTTTATGTTTTTATTCGTCATTCTATTTCTTTCTCTGGTTATTTTTGGTTGAGCGCACTAATCTTAGGAAGTACAGTTCGATTTAAAAAAATCTTTCAGAGGAAGGCTATCACTCTACCACCTTAAAGAAACGAGTATCAATGCAAAATGTTGCAAAAACAGTAGAAAATTATTCCTTTTATGAGCTTCAATGGCATGCGCTGCGAAAATAGTTAAAGTCTTACAAAACAATATACTAAAGAATAGTTCCCGTTTAAAAGTTCAAAAAAAGTCTGTAACAGCATATGTTTATCTTTTTAAGTTGGCTCACTATAAACTTTTAATGGTTAAAAACTTTTTATAAAAAAAAAACGACTTCCAAAGAAACATCTGAAAACTCCCTGCCAAAAAACACTAAAAAGCATAAAATAAACTGGCTCTTCACAAATTGCTATGTGCCAATTCTTGTGTATACCTAATTCTTTATTCATTTAAATAGTAGTATAATGTGTGCTAGGTAACTTGAATCTGTTTGAAGTCGGTGCCAAGCGACTATTGCATAAATTGTAATTGTTCGTTCGTATTACGCTTTTAAGTGTTTTTTGACAGGGAGTTTTCGTTGAATGTTTTTTTGGAAGTCGGTTTTTTATTATAAAAAGTTTTAGTGCAAACAGTCTCGTATGTAAGTAGTAAGTTGAACTATTTCATAAAATTTCTGCTGATGCAAATAACTTTAGTGGTTTAAAAAGACGTATTAAATGTGAACTCCTATTTCACCCCTAAGGATAGAATATCCAGAAACGCTACGCTAATTCATTAATACTCATTTTTACCAGTAGCCCAAAAATAAAGTTTTACGTTTCTAACTTAAAATAATAACGAACTTTTACACAATCTTTCAACCCCTATTTTATCCTCTTAGGGGTAGAATATCCAGAAACGCTTAAATACATTTCTATTCAATTTTAAACAGTAGCCCCAAGATAAAGTTTCATGTTCCTAACTTTAAAAATGACGGACTTCCACACAAACTTTCAACCCCTATTTCACCCCTTTAGGGGTAGAATATCCAGAAACGCTTAAATACATATCTACTCATTTTTAATCAGTAGCCAAAAGATAAAGTTTTATGTTTCTAACCCCCTTATGGGTATAAATTCCAAAACTCCTTCCTTAGTGGGTGTCTACTCAATAAAACGATCCATATGAATAACTGAAAGAATACTAATTAAGGTCTATACATACATGTAATATTAAAATCATCCTCTAATCCCTAGCTTTTGAAGAGTTTAACCTTCTATCATCAGCTCACCTAAATAACTTGACTAAAGGTCTTTAGAAACATATGAAATTGAAAGAATTATCCTCCAACTCCTAACTATTGAGGAGTTGTACCTTCCACCTTCCATCATCAGCTTATCTAAATAATTTGAAATAATGCAACTAAAGGTAACATATATGTATACATATGATATTTAAAGATTTATCCTCCAACTCCTAACCGCTAAGGAATTGTACCTTACATCATCAGCTCATCATCATAAAATGATGACTACCAGACGCAAATACTGGTGTATCTTCAGAAAATATCCGAAAAACATAGTATGTGCCTATAAAAAATGAGGGTTTCCCACGATTTCCCTGGGATCCCATCATCAGATCCTGATATGGTGGCAATGGGACCACCTCGGAAGCATACCCTTTCGAATACAAAAATAATTTTCAAAATCGGTTCACAATTGACGGAGTAATCGGTGAACATACAAAAAAAAAATCATACCGTGGAACATAGAACCTCCTCCTTTTTGGTAGTCGGTTAAAAAATAGTTTTTACATTGTTACAACATCATCCTACAGGCAATAGGAGATGTGTCTCCTATTGCCAGCTAGTATTATAGTAATCACTGTTGACTTATTTTGCTGGATGTGTGTATAAGATTAAACATAAAGAAAATAAACATAAAGTCCAAATGTCCATTTCATCATTAATGGTAATGCAAAGCTTAACAATTCTCATTTACTTTCCGTTCAGCTGAATTCTAGATGATTGGTGTGAATCCCCTCAGATAATGGAAATTGATTTAAGTTAAATTCAATAAAGTATACACCACATAATGTAATCACCACAATGTATAGGTATGTATTATGTTAAATATTCATGATCATATTAGTTTTAGACTGTCATTACACTAGGATGAATTATTGTGCCCGTGTACTCATTTCTCTCCAGTATTTAATTAAGCAAAACAGTAATGCTTGTCCTTGTAAGCAAGGTAAACTCATAAAATAGTCTTGTGCTGTATTTGACCGCATCGTGCATCTTTCATCTGATGATCGTTATCAGAAAACATTTCTAATATCTTTAACAGATCAAATTTTTTGCACAACAAATGATTTTCAAAAACCATTATGTCAATTATTGTATTGCTGTGCTTGGTTTTGGTTCTGAGCCTCACTTAGAACTGAAATCTATTTCTTATGTTTTTCGTTGATATTCCAATATGATTCACTTCACTTGTGAGTGATAAACTTGCAGTCCTTTTCTTTGTTGCACCAGATATTCCCCAGTATTGGTTGAACAGCTACATCTATCACCTATACCCTATTCAACTTCCTCTGAGACAAAAGGTAAACAAAGAAACCAATGTTTCTCAAACGAGTTGATCGAGAGTAAAGATGGCCGGTGTAACCAAACTAATTACAAAATTTCACATTTCTACGTAAATTATTTGCCTTATCACTACTCTTAAATTTAGTAGTGTAATAATACGTTCAAAGTTTGGGAACAGCTACAGTTTTAGGTGTTTTTAATGTCACTTTTTAGTCAGTCCACTGTGAACTTGGAAAATTTGGACAGTTGCAATTATTTTATTTTGTAACACACATATTTCCGTTGTACTTGACACTGGCAGAATTGACGACATCGGCACAGTTTGCCATTTTCCAAGAAAAAGAAAGAAAATGACACTTTTTTATTGATTCTAGATGCATATAAAATTTGACCTATTAAAGAACCTTTTTCCGGTTTGTTTACCTTTTGTCTCAAAGGAAGTTGAATAGACGTTAGCTGACCCACGCGACCTCGTTTACATCTCCTTTTGCCCGTAGCGTAATAATTTTTCCCTGTTTTTAAAACATTCTTCATTGGTGTTCGGCTTCTGTTGGTTTTAGCGTGATGATATATAGCCTATAGCCTTCCTCGATAAATGGGCTATCTAACACCGATTTTACAAATCGGACCAGCAGTTCCTGAGATTAGCGCGTTCAAACAAACAAACTCTTCAGCTTTATAATATTAGTAAAGATAAACTGAGTCTACTCCTTATTTCAGCGGATACTCCATACTTCGGTGGCGTATTCCGCGTGCGGCTGGTTCTGGGGAGGGAGTTCCCGACGGCGCCGCCTCGCGCCTATTTTCTGACAAAGCTGTTCCACCCCAACGTGGCGCCGGACTCGGGCGAGGTTTGCGTGAACACGCTGAAGCGCGACTGGCGGCCCGAGCTGGGCCTGGAGCACGCGCTGCTGGCTGTCAAGTGCCTGCTCATCGCGCCCAACGCCGAGTCGGCGCTGAACGCGGACGCGGCGGCCCTGCTGCGCGACCGCTACGACGACTACTTCGCGCGCGCCAAGCTGCTCACCGACATCCACGCGCGCCCCGCCAAGCCGCGCGCCAAGCCCTCGCCGCGCCCTGTGAGTCAACCACACGCACCACCTATACACACTTTCCTTTCTTCAATCGCAGGCCTTGCATTAGTCAACAACAACCTTTAGTTGACACCTTCGTCAAATTACTTCGACATAATATATGTATTACTAAATTGATGTGAAATGTCAATTAAAAAGGTTTAATCTTAGAATAATAACGCATAGAAAGATAGTCTTGATACCAGCGCCCTGTCAAACACGAAGCACTGAACCGATTCACATAGGTGTGACGAATACGTAGGTACGCGCGGCGATACGCACACATGCAAACGGAATGTTGAAACAAAACATTCTAGTTTGACCTAATTATTTACAAAATACTGTGAAATATTAAAAACTTACCTGTGAAAACTGATGTTATCACACTCCTTTTGTTTTTCAGATGCGTTGTGACACAATTTAATTGAACAAACCGTCATAAATGGAAATCCTTTTTATTCCTATTTTCCACGCCCGTGTGCTCCCCGAGTGCTTGTTATCCATAGATGGACGCTGTTAAGCATTCGTGTGTTAACCCACACCGAGCTAGTTTTGAGTAATCAGCCTTTAAAGTTTTTTTGAGAACAATCTTCTTTTTCCGCTTACGTTAAGCAAAAAAATAGTTATGCGGTCATTTTTTTTGTTGAAATGCACAGATTAATTAAATTAATGTATATTTTATAAAAAAATCATTATTAAATAGAAAGAGCATAAAAATGGTTGATGCTAAAATTGCTGAAGGGTTTATTACGTTTACCATTAAGGTGTTATGTGGCTTAGCACATTAATGCAAAATTCTTTCTTTTATTTTCCACCACGCATCGGCATGAATGGGCTGGCTAGACCGGAGTGATACCACGGCCTCACAGAAAACCGGTGTGAAACAGCGCTTTTGCTGTGTTCCCCAACACCCACCCCCCTCCCCCCCTATGATGGTGCAGTTGAAAGACAGTATAATTTTATTTATATTATGTTATCCCAGATGGTACCAATTGCTGTTGGAGAATCTCTCTCCGAGAATCTGGGCGTCCGTTTAATACACATCGTTCCTGAACGTGGATGCCCAGGCTGCCTCTCGTATTCTAAGGAGAGCAAAATTGCGCTCAATCAAGCTTGGGATAAGAGCAGTAACGTCACGGCACCGCCTACCATGCTGGTCGTGGACTTCTGCAACGTCAGGGGATTACATAGTAATCTTATACTGTCCATTACTATCTCGAGAAAGCAAAGCCAGCATTGCTCTTTTTGACCGAGACGCAGATATCGTCTCCAGCGGACACATCCTACCTCAGCTACCCTAAGTACGGACTAGAACATTCCTTTATGTCTAAAGCCGAAGTGTGCGTGTATGTCAGAGACAATATCAGCTCTCGTCGCCTCAGCAACCTTGAAGGTAGGGACCTCTCCATCTTATGACTCCGTGTAGAAAGCGACGACCATCCCCGCGTCTATGCGTGCCTCTACAGCGTCCCAAAGCGGTGATACAGAAACTGACCTACTCATGGAGCACATCCAGGTGGCTACAGACCTCGTGCAGAAGCAGATCCCTTTCGCAGAGATCATCGTACTTGACGATTTTAACGCTCATTACGCCGGCTGGCTGAGCTCCAGTAAAACGGATCATGCAGGGAGATTTGTTCACTACTTTGTCCTGGCATATGGCCTGACTCAATTGGTTACCACGCCCACGCGAGTCCCAGATGTGGAGGGCCAGAATTCCTGGTTGTTTGAACTTCTGCTAACTTCTCATCCGGACGGATACCACGTGTCCGTAAACGCCCCACTTGGCTCCTCAGACCATTGCCTTGCCCGGAGTACAGTGCCTCTCACATGGTTGCCGCGATCGCGAGTTACACACAGCCGTCGTGTGTGGCGCTAAAAGTCAGCAGATTGGGATGGGATGCGGTCATTATTTGCGTCCTACCCTTGGAGACGGTTGTGCTTTTAGCCGGATAATCCCAACACTGCTGCTGATGTTGTGCTACAGGGTATGGATGCTGATGCCCATTGGTGGTAAGTGTCGGCCCTGGTTTGGTTCATCTTCCAAAAAAGGTTCTCGCGGGAAGCCGGAAACTTACCAAGCCTGGGCTGATGCGGTGGCGGTACGGGATAAAAACACCAGTGCTCTATAAAAGGAGTACAACTTTGCCTCCAGGTCCTTCAAAATGACATTGCAAGGGTGAAGTCGGAGCACATTGCTAGGATTGGCGAGAGGCTTGAGCGTCTTCCTTCGGGAACTCGAACATTCTGGTCTCTTGCCAAGGCTAACTAAGGGGAATTTCTGTAAGCCATCCCTACCAACTTTGCACTTGGGAAATAATCCGTTGGCCTATGAAGCAAAGGAGAAAGCCGATCTTCTGGCATAACACTTTGCGTCCAACTCGACCTTGGATGATAGGGAATAGGAGCCGCCTACCATATCGCGGTGCAAGTGCCGTATGCTGGATACCCAGTATCACCAACGCTTAGTGCGTTTAGCACTTTTATCCCTGTATATCCATAGGTCGAGTGGCCCTGATGGAATCCCTCCTATAGTGTTGAAGATGTGTGCTCCAGAGTTGGCACCGGTCTTAACGCGTCTTTTTCGGCTCTCCTACTCTTCTGGCGTAGTTTCGATATCATAGAAGGCAGCATTGGTCCACCTGATCTCAAAAAAAGGCGATCGCTCTAATCCGTCCAACTACAGGCCGACAGCTAGATATAACTTCCCTCTTCTCAAAAATAATGGAGTCCATTGTCAACTGTCAACTCCTACGGTATCTAGAAGATCATCATCTGCTTAATGATCAGCAGTACGGCTTCCGTAAGGGTCGATCGGCTGGTGATCTTCAGGTATACCTGACACATGGGCACAGGCGATTTAGACTAAGGGAGAAGCCTTGGCAGTTAGTTTGGACATTGCGAAGGGTCGATCGGGTCTGGTACATAGCGTTTTTTTCGAAGCTCCCTTCCTATGGGCTTCTCGGGAAATTATGCGATTGGGTGACTAGCTTCCTAGCAGATAGAAGCATAAAGGTCGTAGTCGATGGTGAATGCTCTGACTCCATATCTTTAAATGGTGGTGTCCCGCAAGACTGTGTGCTATCGCCTACTTTGTTCCTCCATATCAATGACATGCTGCAAATTAGCGGCATTCATTGTTATGCGGATGACAGTACCAGCGATGCTCTCTATACTAGCCACGCCAATATTTCTCGGGAAAACGTCATCGAGAGTTGAAACAAACTTGCGTCTGAAGTTGAGACCTCTTTGGAAAAGGTCTCAGATTGGGGTAGACTTAATTTAGTCCAATTTAACCCCACAAAGATACAAATTTGCGCGTTGACCGCCAAAAATTGCCGTAGGTCGTATGTCCTCGTTTTGGAGACACTCCCCTATCTGACTCAGCAAATATTGGAATACTAGGCGTCGACATATCGAGCGATGTCCAGTTTCGTGGCCATTTGGAGGGTAAGGCCAAGTTGGCCTCGAAGAAGCTTGGTGTGCTCAACAGATCGAGACAGTATTTCACCCCGGCCCACCGCCTTTTGCTTTAAAAGGCGCAGGTTCGGCCTCACACGGAATACTGTCCCCATCTTTGGGCGGGGGCACCCAAATACAAGCTCCTCCCTCTGGACCGCATTCAACGGTGAGCGATACGAATTGTCGATTGCCAAGAACTTTCAACTCGGCTAGACTGTTTGGCGCTTCGCTGTGCATCTTCTACCGCATTTACTATGGGGAGTGCTCCGAGTCCTGCGACAGAAGTCTCATCCCCAGCATCTAGATGGTTGGCAGTCCACAATTATGCGCTTTTCCAGGAACTTTCTGCCTCGCAGAACAAAACTGTGGAATGAACTGTCGCCTGCGGTATTCCCGGACCAATACGACCTGCAAACCTTCAAGAAAAGAGCGTACTCCGTCTTATAAGGCCGGCAACGCACTTGTGATTTTTATGTTAACCGCAGTATAACACTTTATTGCTTTTTGTTGTAGTCTCATTAGATTTTGGCATTAATAATGTAAGGCAATTAGGACATAAATGCTAAATACAAATTTTAATTTAGGAAATCAGCAATAACAATTTTTGTACTCTAGAATATTCTGCGATTATTTTTTCAATGAAATGGATTGCACTATCGTAAACCTTATGATCTAAAGAATAAGACTGCATTCATAACTCAATACCCGATTTTCTGTGGGTTAACACACGAATGCTTAACAGCGTCCAGATATACGCTGACATTCGAGTGTATGAATATTGAAATGTTCTGTGGGATCGGTTAAAATATGTTTTATAATTTCGTTGGTCACCCGAAATGAATCTCTTTTGTTTGTAATAAAATCATGTCATCATTTGTAATGAAAGTTAGTCGTCATAGACCTTTGTGTCGATAATTTGGGTAATATTGACCAAATTATCAATAGTGCTGAAGTAATGCCGAGAGTTGCCTACAACCCGACTCGTAAACTCGTAGACGACTCTCTAAAACGTAGACGTTTAGGAAGGGATAAAATAAAAAGTGATCTAATAAATGTTAGAGTTCTTAGCTTTAAAGCTCCACTGTTATCGGTTAAGTTCGCTCAGTCGGGATTCCTTTTGACTGTTAATTTTTATGAACGATTTAACTTTACGCAGGAGAGTAGCGGCTCGGAAACCGACAGCGTAGCGCGGGACAGCGCGGCCTGGGAGGCGCGCGAGGGCCCGAGCGCCAAGCGCGAGCGCCGGCCCGCGCCGCGAGCGCCCGGCGGCAAGGACAAGCGCCGCGTGCTCAAGCGGTTATGAGCGCGGCGCGGGAGGGCGCGGCGCGGGGCGAGGTGGGAGGGCCCGAGCGCCAAGCGCGAGCGCCGGCCCGCGCCGCGAGCGCCCGGCGGCAAGGACAAGCGGCGCGTGCTCAAGCGGTTATGAGCGCGGCGCGGGAGGGCGCGGCGCGGGGCGAGGTGGGAGGGCCCGAGCGCCAAGCGCGAGCGCCGGCCCGCGCCGCGAGCGCCCGGCGGCAAGGACAAGCGGCGCGTGCTCAAGCGGTTATGAGCCGAGCGGCGCCGCTCGCTCCGGGACGCGACGGCTGCAGCGAATGCTTGTGAATAAATATTACTGTATACTTACATTAATTGGTGTTCTTTTGCCTTCCGCGACTGTATTTATTGCTTTAGACAAAATTGATGCACACGAAGCTGTTACATAATAAGTAGGTTACTTGTAATTATGAAGATTTGTATTAGTTTAGAATAATCGATACCATAGTTATTTAAAAAAAAAGAACGTCTTTTATTTCGCCCGAAATCGAAGAGAGTTACGACATTTTCTCATCACATAGCGGAACGTCCAACACTCAGATTACCCGCTAATAGATACCGCACCGTTGAGACTAGATGGAGTTTGTCTCAGGTGAACAGAGATCACGTCTGTCAAAATCTATTCCTGAGAGGAGATTTTGACATAAACATCGTTCTAAAATAAGCTATAGACAGAGATTCATTGATCTTTACTCACTTGATTAACGATCAGTGAATCTTGTTTCAAGAGACGTTCAATAATAAAATCTCTTCTTAAAACAAGATTGACGACTGACGCTTTTTAAAATTCAAACTTTAGTGTGTTGTTAGTTTTTAGTCTATATTGTTGGGAAGTATGAACGCCTACGCTAACTTATATAGCAATTAATACACATGACGTGTATGTCTCCCGTATATAGCAGAGGCGTTGCTTCATTTAAACTTTAAACGAGTCTGGGAGGATGTTTAGCCCGTCAGATTTGTCTGGATCATTGGAAAATATTTTAAAATGGTAAACTTAATGATACATGTCACCGTAAGATTGTATAAACGGTTAGATTACAATCTACCTAGCGAGCTTGTAAACTATCGAAAGATTGTCAACTGTTACATACTGCTTACAGTTAAACGTACTGTTTCATTATATTATAATATATCGAAGTAAAACCGTTAAATCACAATCTGTCGCGCGTCAAATTGTCAACTGTCCCTGATTGGTCGGTTTTACAGTAGGCCGTTCTATGGCTATTGAGTTTGGTTAGGTCAGAACTACTTTGATTAATTACAAATTCATTTTACTGCCACAACAATTTTGTGTAACTAATTCTAAAGCTGTGGTGAGGTATTTTCAACATAAAATCAATTTACAATCACAAAAATACGTTCGAATTAACAAACAAATCTGGCGGCACGAGACATATGCTGTTCAACCAATCAGCGTGCCAGATGTGATCCGTCGCATACCATATTACAATTTAATGGCTTAACTTTGATAGATTATAATCTAACTAAAAAGATACGTTAAGTTGTAAGCAGTATGTTATGGTTCACAGTTTACAATCTCGCTAGATACAGGGTGAATTTTTGAGACGGGACTGTATGGGCAGGTACCTTAACCTTTATAGTTACAGGAATACGCTTTTAGGAGACTATCCATATATTTTTAAGATATTCTGAACTGCATTTACAGATTTTGTAAAAAATGTACAGTCAGCAAGAAAATGGTAATTTTAAACAAAAACTTTTTTTGATGTCAATCGATCCTGTTTCTTATAAGGATCGAAAGTCTCTACTGGACCGACTGAGGTTTGAGTACTAGAAATGTCAGAAATCGCAAAAACTTTTCCCATACATTTGTACGGAAATACAGGGGATAAGCATAAGATAATTACAGTTTTTGTCAAGCTGGCCTCGTGGCTGTTCTTATAAGCAAAAGCGCCTACCTAAGTAGACAATCATCATAGTTGCATCGTTAATCTTCTACAACATTAGAACCAAATCAAATAATAAATAAATAAATCATTTTAATATGTATTTTAGACACAGACAAACATAACTTACATTTAGATGATCTACTAAATAAATTGCTCAAAATGTCCGCCGTTTTCACGAATACATAAGTTCACTCGTTTTTGTACTGAGTTAGTAGCAGCCGATAATTTTCTTGGATGCATATCATTTAAAATCCTTGTTAATGCATCTTTCAGCTCCTGAATACTGTTGTATTTATTTTTGTATACTTCGTTTTTTAGGTAGCCCCACAGAAAAAAATCGAGAGGCGTTAGATCGGGGCTACGAGGTGGCCACTTAATTTGACCATGTAAACCTATCCACTGTGACCCGAACTGCCTATTCAAACTGGAACGCGTAAGGCGGCTGTTGTGTGGCGGAGCGCCATCTTGCTGAAAATAAACTTTTCGCAATTCTGACAGGAGCCATTCACCCAACTGGTTTTGAAGATTCTCTAAAATGACGTCGTTATACACGGCAGAATTAAGAGTACCTTCATAAAATTCCACCATTATCACTCGGTTTGACATCACACCACACCAACAGTTAAAAGAGAATCGAAATGTAAAAAATGAAAATGAATGAAATGTAAATGCGGATTAGAGATTAGATTAGAGATAGATTAGATTTTTAGATTACAAAGAGTTAGGCTAATTTAGAGGTTTGACTCTTCTTCCGTAATGTATGGGAAAAGTGTTTTGCGATTTCTGACATTTCTAGTACTTAAACCTCGGTCAGTCCAGTAGAGACTTTTGATCCTTATTAGAAATAGGATCGATTGCCATCAAAAAAAGTTTTTGTTTAAAATGACAATTTTCTTGCTGACTGTACATTTTTTCCAAAATCTGTAAATGCAGTTCAGAATATCTTAAAAATTTATGGATAGTCTCATAAAAGCGTTTTCCTGTAACTATAACGGTTAAGGTACCTGCCCTTACTGTCCCGTCTCAAAAATTCTCCCTGTATATTACAATGTAACGGTTGACAATCTGAATGTAACATATATAAAATTCAGCCTTCCTAAAATGACAATAGTCCAAGATCCCAGAGCGATCAGACTTTACTTACTTTCACATAGATGAAACCTTGGGTTCTCAGTAGCGTCTCATGTTCTTTGAATAAATGCGTGCTTTTGAAACCCCCCCTAGTGACACCTGGGCAGGTACCAGGTAAGAAAAGTAACTAAAATTAAGAGCTACTTAACCTAAATTTATATGGCTGATTTTTATATATGTTTTGTAGAATATTATCCTAAAATAGTATCATAAGTTTCAGACACTTCCCATGGACCAAAACTTTTGTCAGACGCTATATAGTCCACTGTTCAAGCGTCTGCCAAATTATTAACGGTAGCGTTTGATAGGAGTAATTATTGCTGTCTTCCAGTACTGCTCACTCATATATTTTTAAAAACTGCATATAATTTTTAATATATGTACCTACGTAAGGTCTTGTCATAAGAAACACGTCTAATAAGTTACCTTATAACATATTAAAAATTCAGACATGCAATAATAAGTAAAGTTAATTTATTTTTTGTGGATGCCTTGTCAATGTTGCCAAGGGCTAGCATGTCATTGATATGCAGAAGAAACAGTGTGAGAATCTAGTCCGCTTTCTACTAAATAGTCCCAATTCCTTCCCACTTTTCAGAACACTCAACTACCACTACAAGGTTAGCTCGATATCCTGGGTATGGATTTTTTATTTGGGGGCAAACGAGCAGACGTATCGCCTGATGGTAAGCGAATACCGCCCCCCATGGATGGATATCTGCCGAGATCTCAACCTGCACGAAGCCTTGCTTCAGCTAGGCATACTAAACTAGGTGAGACGGTTCTTTTGCCCAAGCATCTCCGTCATCTTTATAAAACTCAGGTTGGCTCCTGTGTGGATAACTGTTCTCACCTGTGCAATGGAACCGCATAGTAGGTAGGTACTTGCTTGACGCTCTCGATCGGTTGCAGTGGCGAGCAGTTCGCATTAGCCACAGTCGCTTGAGCTTCTGAGTTGCGAAGAGATGTCGCCTCTTAAGCAGTCTTCTATCGCCTTTATCATGGAGAGTGTTCTGCGAAACTTTTCCAACTGGTCCCACCTCCCTTCCTCTACAAGACACACGTGCTGGCCTTGGATGTCATCGTTTTAGAGTAGTTGACATACGCTCTCGAACTAAACGGCTCTTCCTTCCTGTCCCGATCAGTTAAAACCTAGAACTGACTACAAGCGCACGAGTTTCCATGCCACTATCTTCTCGGGTCCCTTAAGCGGGGCTTGAAAAAGCAGCTCAGTAGGCCGCTAGGTATATGGTCACCGTGCTGAATTGTACACATTCGCAATGAGGATAGTGACCACCACTCTTGGATTCTGCTCATGCTTTCCATCAGGCAGAGCAGAGTCATTTTAGAAAATATCTAATTATTTAAAACTGGTGAATATTTATTTCGGTCAAAATTAACAAATAAAAAAATACGTTGATATGCGAAGATTCGTAAAAAAGAGTCGCATCATAGGTTTCGCACACAGGCGCTGCCGGGGTTCGGCGCGGCGCTAATGCAATCGGCATCGCTGCAAAGATCATCGAGATTCATTACTCGAAAATTACGACACGAAAGTATTTTATATATTTATCCAGAATCGAATGTTCCAAAGAAATGAGAAGTGTGAATCGAATCGAATGCAAAACAGTTTCGTCACTGTCACCTCAAGTGCGCGCAGTCACAAAGTCACCGTGACAAAGAATTTATTGTCACGGTGACAAAAGTCACTAGTGCGCGCCCTGTCTTAAAACAAAAAGTAAAAAAGCGGCCAAGTGCGAGTCGCACTCGTCCATGAAGGGTTCCGCAGCAGTAAGTAACATTTTTTTTTTATTTGTTTTGATTGAATGAAAGGTAAATTGCAGTTTACGATTTATGACGTATTAAAAAAAACTACTTACTAGATTTCGTTCAAAACAATTTTCGGTGGAAGTTTGCATGGTAATGTACATCATATTTTTTTTTTTTGATTTATCATGCTCTTATTTTAGAAGTTACAGGGGGAGGGGGGACGCATTTTACCACTTTGGAAGTGTCTCTCGCGCAATCTATTCAGTTTAGAAAAAAATGATAGTAGAAACCTCAATATCATTTTTGAAGAAGACCTATCCATAGAATACCCACACGCATGGGTTTGATGAAAAAAAAATTTGAGTTTCAGTTCTATGTATACCCCTATGTACCCCCAAAATTTATAGTTTTTTTCTTATTTTTGTGTGAAAATCTTAATGCGGTTCACAGAATACATCTACTTACCAAGTTTCAACATTATAGGTCTTATAGTTTCGGAAACAAGTGGCTGTGACATACGGACGGACAGACAGACAGACAGACATGACGAATCTATAAGGGTTCCGTCTTTTGCCTTTGGCACGGAACCCTAAAAAAGGCGTAACGAGCGATTTATCTCCAGTCCATTAGAAAAATTAAGTTGGGATTTAGATAATGAAACCCTACTTACGATGGATTCCATTTGATACCTAATTAAACAATGTTATGTATCATATGTTAGACTAGCTGACTCACGCAACTTCGTTTACGTCTCCTATTGCCCGTACCGTAATAATTTTCCTCCGTTTTTGTAACATTCTTCATTGATGCGCCGCTCCTATTGGTCTTAGCGTGATGATATATAGCCTATATTTATAGTCTTCCTCGATAAATGGGCTATCTAACACTGAAATAATTTTTCAAATCGGAGCAGTAGTTCCTGAGATTAGCGCGTTCAAACAAACAAACAAACTCTTCAGCTTTATGTATTAGTATATAGATATATAGTATAGATAGGGATATCGAGTAGAAGGTTAATACAGACCGTTTTCAACGTATCTCTAGAATTCTAGATAAAACTGGTGATAGGTTATTGAAAACGGACGTAAGTAACTCAGAGTATATAAGGGCCAAGTCCCGTATATAATGTCAAATATTTCATTTCTATACAAATAAATAAAAATGGAGTGTCTGTTTGTAATACAAAGAAAATCGCTTGTTACTAAATGCATACATAGGTACCTACCTATGTATGTGGGGGCCTCCCGCTGGGGGACACAGCCACTTTATTCCGAAACTATTAGAACTACACTGTTGAAACTTGGTAAGTAGATGTATTCTGTGAACCGCATTAAGAATTTAACACTAAAATAAAAATAAAAAAACAAAAAATTTTGGGGGTCCCCATACTTAGAACTGAAAGTTAAAAAAAAAAATTCATCAAACCCATACGTGTCTATGGATCTATCTATGGATAGGTCTTTAAAAATGATATTGAGGTTTCTAACATCATTTTTTCCTAAACTGAATAGTTTGCGCGAGAGACACTTCCAAAGTGGTAAAATGTGTGTCCCCTCCCCCTGTAACTTCTAAAATAAGAGAATGATAAATCTAAAAAAAATATATGATGTACATTACCATGCAAACTTCCACCGTTTGAACGAGATCTAGTAAGTACTTTTTTTTTAATACGTCATAAATGGTAAACCGCAAAAACAACTACACGAACTTTTATATTATGTTACTTGCTGCTTCGGAACCCTTCATGGGCGAGTCCGACTCGCACTTGGCCGCTTTTTATTTTTGTACGTACTTGCATACCTGTAGATTGGACTAGGTACTATTAGTGGCATATTACTGATATAACGGCAATATTAGGGTACGACATGTGCGTGGATACCTGTAGACATTGCGTTGATTATTGTACGATTGGATTCTTTAGTCCACAGGTAGGGCACACGTTCAGGTCACAGGTTGTCATGGTCAAACACACACATACACGGTGGCGGCTTAACAATTTGTTGCCACGCGCTTTACGAAATCACATTTGGCATTGTTCTTGACTTTATATACCTGATAATTGCCAACAATTAACAGCGTAATCGATAAGAAAATAAAGTAGTTAAATGTTTACAGTGACGTCGCCGGTGACGTGCTAAGCTACTTACAATACCTACTTTAATTCGTCTCTTTTCGCATGATAGAGAAGTACCTACACTGTAGTCAGCAGCAGCAACGGTCGGTTTGGGAAACGAATAATAATAAATAAGACTCTACTCTGCCTGATGGAAAGCATGAGCAGAATTCAGGAGTGGTGGTCACCATACTCATTGCAAATGAAGACAATGCAACGATACAGCATAGTTACCAACACAATGAGATGCTTCTGTATTATTGGGCCTGCGGTCGCGCACTCACTGCCGAAACACGACGAATGCTGTCAGTTTAGGTCGATCTTCTGTGAGAGGATAGCGCCCCCGGTCGAGCCAGCCCGTTCGTCTTAAGAACTCTTAGCTTGCCTCTGTGCAGTAGGCTAGTAGTGCATCATCCTAATGTGTCAATCGAGCAGTACACCGCCAAGGTCCAATAAAAAGAAAACAAGGTTTTTTTAAACAATATAAAATGTAATTAGAGTAAGTGTTAGTGATGAGATGAATGCACTAAGGCTTGTCGTTGAGCGGTATGTCGGCGTCGAGCGGGTCGAGCGGGTCGAGCGGGTCGAGCGGGTCGTGCGGGTCGGCTCGGGGCGCGGGCCGGCGCGGCGCCAGCGCGCAGCGGTGCAGCAGCGCCGCCAGCGCGCCGCCCAGCAGCGGGCCCACCCAGTACACCTGCAACACGCCGCACCTTCCTCAAACATCGCTCTACTCCCTCTAAACTAATGATCCTCATATCGTCATCTCGGCCGACAGTCGTCCACCGCCACCCCAGACAGGTCTCTCCTAAGATTCGCCACGATATCCTTATAATAATTTGGATAGTGAAGCTTGAATGATTACTTTTTAAATTGCACATTAGCTCTGTTTACCCAGCGACGCCTGTGAGGTATAACATGAATCCACGAAGATAGTCCCACATGGTACAGAATACGTACCCGGGACAGGGATCGTTGACTATCCTGGAGATACGACACGTAACAAGGGGCGTGCTCACGCTTCGCTTAAATTTGTCTCACATCGTAACATGTACCTAACCATCTCCACAGATACTCACCCAGTGAGACTCCCACACGTTCTGCACCAAAGCTGCTCCGAAGCTCCTTGCAGGGTTAAGACTGGCACCCGTGGCAGGACCCTGTCGTACAAACAGATAGATTGGTATTATAGTTTAGAAACGAGGCACTCATCTCTTGTTTTCGCCGAGTAATAGAATAGGCGTTGAAGTCTCCGTCCTGAAATGAAATGAAATGAAATGAAATGAAATGAAATGAAATCATTTATTCTGCAATTAGGTTACATGAACACTTTTGCAAGTTAAACTTTTTTTGAGCAGATGAGTTCGGCCTTTCCTAACTGGACTAGCCCTGAGAAGAAAGGACGAAACAAACTCAGGGATCACCGTCTCTTTTAAAGTCCAGACAATATGCAAAAGACATTATTTCAATAAAATAAATGCGATAATTACAATTTGAGTCACAATTACAATAATCAGTAAAGATAATAATTTTTAAAAAAATGACAACAATAGCAATAATTTAAAATGAATTTGTTTCAAACTATAAATTATCGTCACATCAAAATAAATTTAAACATCGGTTTTTTTTTGTTAAAATTTTACTTGTCTGAAAAACTAGACTTAGAATACTACCTACTAGACGTATTGTATAAAGGGGAGCTATCAAATTGTTCAGTATGCACTTTGCGTTCATGTAAACAATAATGCAAAAAAAAGTTTTTAAGATTGTTATTAGTTGTAAGACTCACCCCAGCATATACCAAGCCGGCTACGACCACCCCGATCTTTAGCGGCGCAGAGTAGTCAGGTCGCAGTGGGTCGTGTGCGGCCCACACTCCACAAACCGTCAGGACTAGCACGCCCGTGATGGCAGCCTCGGTGGCTACAGCGGCCAAAGGTGATACTCCGGGACCCGGCAACGTTACGCCTGTCTTGTTAAAGACTACGTCGGCAGGTGAAGTCGCAACGAGTCCAGCGAAACCGATCACAGCGCCTACCAGCTGGGCTATCACGTACGTGAGGGCAGGCAGCCATTCTAGCTGGCCATAGATGAGCGCGCCCAACGTCACGGCGGGATTCATGTGCGCACCAGACGCCGCTCCGAAGGCGCAAATATTCCCCACAACCAAAAAGCCGAATGCGAAAGCAGGGTGCGTCAGCTGCACGGACGTGGGTCCCGCGATCGGCACCAACGTGGCGCAGCCCAGCCACACCAGCAGCGCCGTGGACACCAACTCCGCCAGCAGCGCGCGCCACCAGCGCCGCACCCAGGCACCCGCTCCCGGGCCCTCATCTGAAATATCAATTCATCGTGTCATCATAAGTATGGAAAGTTTGTTAGTGTCAACATTTATGCGAACTCGATCTGAAAGTATCGCATAACAAGCCTTAATACCTACTTAGCTTAGATGTTACAACTACAGAGCTTACAACTTAGTACCTACGAGCGGTATAATTATGGGCATAGACTGTTAATTTCGACTTGCTACCCTGGAAACCACAAGAGACGTAAACCAGAACCTTGGATGAAGGTACGAGATTTTGTCAAATGCAACTTAAAAGCAGGAAGTCGAAGCTTTCAGAGAGGACACTAGGATTAATTTCAGACGAGACACATTTTTCTCTGGCCAGTCCGTGACGTTGCAGATGACATCGTCATAATGGCAAAGACGCCGCAGGACAGGTGCTGAACGCCCTGGCTGACTCTTCTATACGCATCGACCTACGAATGAACTTGGACAAGACCAAGGTCATGTTCAATGAACATGTACTACAGGAAACAGTTGCAGTACAACGACGTTCTCGAAGTTGTTCAAAAATATGTGTACCTGATGGTAAGTGATTACCGCCGCCCATGAACACCCGCAACACCAGAGGCGTCACAAGTGCGTTGCCGGCCTTTGGGGGATGGGGGAGGGGTTGGGGTATGGACCTCCGGTATCCTCACTCACTCGGTGAAACACAGTGCAAGCGCTATTTCACACCAGTTTTCTGGGAGGTCGTGGTATCACTCCGGTGGAGCCCAAGCGTGGCTCTCCCAGACTATGCCAGACAAAAGACTAAGCCTACACTGAAAAACATAAAAAATTGGCAAAAATTCCACATTTCTAACACAGTTCCACACACGTAATTTAATGTTGCCTGACAACAATTTCCAATTTTAGCTCTATCTTCCGACATAACACCGTAATTTACAGAGGAACCTGTTCTTATCTGGGGGCACGGTCGTGCCCCTGCCAAGACGATTCAAGCGAAGCGCAACCTACCTTTTCTCGAAGTGTTTCGTCGTTTTTTTGAACCCTCATAACTTTGGTTTCCGATAAACCAGACCGTTCAAATTCTCAGGATATGATGTCAATAATAGACTAATTAAACATACAAAGTTTCAATTGCATAGCTCTGACACTTTAGATTTTATTGATATCTAAAAAACGCCGATTTCGTCACTGACACACTGATGATCATCAAAACTGTTAGGATACTTCCTAAAGTACTAGAAAGCTGAAATTTGGTATGTAAACTAAGTTTAGTATACAAACAACAAAATAATTCATAAACCTATTAATTTTGCCACCCAACCCCCAAAATTGGGGGGTGGAAGTTTATATGAGACTGTCACTACTTTTTAAGCTAGAGGTTTTATTTTTGGTATACGGACTGTTAGATATCGAACGTCATTATAATGGCAACATTTTTGATTGTGATGTTTTTTTTTTGACGTTTGAGATTAAAATATAGAACTTAGGAGAGGCTTTTGTGTTACGGTCGACCAGTGAGGTTGTTTGAGTGCCGTTTAATGGAAATTTAGCTGATTGTCCATATAGACTCGGTATTTTCGTTGTTTACCGTTATGGTTGGTCTGGTTTGGACACGCGAGATTAGTAGTCGCGTCAATTAGGCGCGATCCGCGACAGTTAAACCGGGTGTATTATAATTAGAATACTTGGGAACCAGTACAGCCACTTACTAGTGATGAATGTGTGACGACGCAGAGAGAGCATCAGAGGGGCCCCTCAGAACGCCGATATCAAGGAATTCACACATCTCCAGTAAGTGCTTGATATTACATTAGCTTAGAATAAGCACAGGGTGAAGCGCCCTGAGGTTGAATGCTTTCGCCAGTGAACTAGCTTAGCGATTGAGTGCCTGTACCATGGGCCCTACAGACATTACAAACTTCACACGGTGAACGCTACATTGGCAAAAGGATTGAACACGGACTTTTTCGAAAGAAGAAAGAAGATGTACAAGAAATACACTAAAAATAATCACAAATTTTAACAAAAAGAAAAACCGACTTCAATCTGGACCAAATTTAAATGGGACCATACGGGAATATTGAGTTATTCGTTAATTTGTCGCGTACATACATAATGCAAATTGAAGACTTATATGGATTTCTCATGGATGACATGTCAGAACTGGACCAAATTTTAATGGGACCATTCGGGAAGCACCAGCTTTCAAATAAAATAAGAATCATCAAATTCGGTTCACCCAGTCCAAAGTTATGAGGTAACAAACATAAAAAAAAAAAAATGAGAACCTCCTCCTTTTTGAAGTCGGTTGAAAAAGACGTGTGGCACTCGGGGACTGCCGCCGTAAAGCTATTGCATAGCATTTTTTATCAACTTATGCAATTATATTTATTTATTTATTTTTCATTTATGCAGTATGTATAATATTGTGAATGAAAAATACGAAACTATTAAATTAGTACCAACATCGTCAGTAGATGGTGTTAATCACTTTTTTTAAGTAGCAATATGGTTTCGTTACACAGCATACTATAAAAGGTTTAAACAATTCCGAATAAATGTCTTCGTCATTGAACGGGTTGTCATAAGACAACCTGTGAATGACCCGTGTGAATAATCACAGTATTTTTTTTCTTTGAACATGTATACTTACGGGGCGCACATGCGGTGAGTGCACAGAGTACATTGTTATATACTGGGTGAGTGTGGCATTATATAGATATGATAGATACCTATTGGTGACGAGCAGATTCCCTAGCGGCAAGTCGCAGAACTAACGTATGACAGATAAAAATACGTATACACGTTAACATTCCACTTTTAATATACTGTTCACCCTCACGAAGTGGTCTTATAGTATTTTTTACTACTCCGTAGACGTCTATCAATGAAATCATTGTAGAAAAAATTTAAAATAACAATGCACTCGCTCTGTATATTAAACTGGCAGATTCCCTAGCGGCAAGTCCTTTAACCGTGGGAGAGCCACGCTTCGGCATGAATGGGCCGGCTCGACCGGAGTGATACCACGGCATGACAGAAAACCGGTGTGAAATAGTGCTTGCGCTGTGTTTCACCGAGTGAGTGAGGATACCGGAGGCCCATACCCCAATCCCCTACCCCTACCTCCCCCCCCCATCCCCAAAAGGCCGGCAACGCACTTGTGACGCTTCTGGTGTTGCATGTGTCCATGGGCGGCGGTAATCGCTTACCATCAGGCGATACGTCTGCTCGTTTGCCCGCCTATTCCATAAAAAAAAAAAAAAAAAAAAAAGTCGCAGAACTAACGTATGACAGACAAAAATGCGTATACACGTTAACATTCCACTTTTAAAATACTGTTTACCCTCACGAAGTGGTCTTATAGTATTTTTTACTACTCCGTAGACGTCTATCAATGAAATCATTGTAGAAAGAATTTAAATTAACAATGCACTCGCTCTGTTTAACTGTCAGGTAGAAGTATCTGTCATACGTTAGTTCCGCAAACGGCCACTAGGGAAATCTTCTCGTTACCAATTCACCTTTAAACTTTCTCACAAACAGCTGCTTAAGCCAGACATACACGTTTAAGTATACTTGCGCAAACCCAGACTTGGCTGTTTCGTTACTTCAGAAACTAAATATTCGAATACATTAACTCAGGTCATCTTCTAACACCGCCGAGGAGCACACGATATTCATATAATTTTGTCAAGGTAGTAGAGCCACGCTGATTTCTGATTTCAGCACGAACTGGCCGGCTCGACCGGGGCGGTACTATTCGCACAGAATATCAACGTAAAAGGACAGCGTTCGTGCTGTCGTGTTGGACCGCCGGAGGCCCAATGATGCAGAAGCATCACTAGCCATGGTGTGGGTCACCACGCCGCATGAAACATGTCTAAGAACACTCGCACGTAACTCACCTTTCATACAAAAAAAAACTAAATTGAAATCGCTTCATCCGTTCGCGAGCTACGGTGCCACAGACAGACAGACAGACACGTCAAACTTATAACACCCCCCTTTTTGCGTCGGGGGCTAAAAAGTGAAATAATAAAATAACATAATAAATATAATGTTTTTTTGTTAAAATAGAAAGAAACGACATGTTAGTAAGCAATATGCACCGAGCGTTATGCACGGATCGCGTTTAGGTTTGCCAATCAATATTATTCAATAACCTCACTATTGTGACGTCACGGAATCTGTCGCGAAACTCGCGAACAATTATTGGTGGACAATCAAATGTACCCCGACACGTCATCACTCCGTGTGTACCTTGTTATGAAGGCAACTTCACATCTACACAATTATGTAGTAGTTTGATTTTTGATTAGTAGCCTTGACATTTCACTACGAACACAAGCTTTTTTACAACACAACATTTGTTTGTGTGTTGATGTTTTATTTTATTTTGTCAAGGTATTATATTTGTAACCTGGCATTCTAATGAATAACAATAGGTAATCTTATCATCATCGCTAGGATTATTATCTGCGAGACCTTTAGTAAAATACATTGTTCGTACAGTGTATTTTACGAGATGTGCGAATAGTCGGGGTTTTCCTGTAGCGGTGCTCATCGGTTCCCGAGGCGCCCGGCAGCGCCCGCCGATCGGACGGGACTCGGTACACAAGTTACCGAATCGATATCCTGACGAGACGTCGCATGCACCTGCCTCCCTAGCCAAGTAGCATTCTACAAGCGTTAACATTAATATAAAACTAAGTATGGGAATGATGTCTCTCGACGCTAAGTTACGTGGTTCCGTAAGATAATAGAGCCATTCAAGATTGTAGAAGTACATCGACTCTGCACCACTACCCGCGACTGCACAGAGCTCGTCGTTTCCAGGTAAGTAACTCACATAGGTACACCTAATTCTAGAGGGTCGTGGCCAATTCATAGGTAAAAGAAAGACGCTATGTGAACATAGCGTCTTTCTTGTGCTGAAGCACAGTGCGTTCGATGCGGCAGGTTGCGGTGCCGAGCACGACGGCGACGTTCGGCCGGCGCGAGCGACGCGGTGCGGCGCTGCGCTGGTACAAGAGACTTCAACGAAAGCCCATCACTAACGGTTTACAAGGAATAAGAATATGTATCTTTTTATCCGATTTCAAACCGATTTTTTCAACGTTATTCACTTTTTTTTTAAGTTTTGTTTCACTCAAGATAAAGTACCTAGTCAATGTATATTGTAATATGTGGATAACGTTGTAAGTTACTCATTTAAATAAATATTTTTTTTAACATTAGATGTAAGATGAATGTGTATCTGTTTGTTCTCCCTAATTAAATAAATAAATAAACCGGAGATAATCGATGTCACCAGGGCCGTTACTATTAATCTAAAAACACCTCATTCATTAAAATCGCTTCAACAGTTTGGGCTCTACGGTGGCTAGGTATGAGAACATATAAACATACATGGACAGGCAAAGACTAACTTAAAACTAGACCTTACCCTTGGCCGAAGTCGAATTTAAAGGGGTAGTTTTTGCACCGAACTTTTGAACTTACGCTCTCTCCTGGCTTTCGCTGCATAAAAAAACTCTCATAAAAATAAAAGAAGACAAGTCTTTCAAATGTCAAAATAAATTATTTTAACGCTAGAAGCACATAGAGCCTTTGCGAAGGGAAGGGAAGTAGCCCGGGACTTCGTTTAACCGAATATTGTAAAGCGTCTCCGCTATCGGTAAGAAGCGGGAGTCGGCCAGCGGCGTGGCGCCCGTTTTAGTGATATTTATAAATAGGTACGTGAAGTTAAAAGTGGTGGCGGGTACTGACCGTTGCGTGGTCGTGACATGTCCTCGTGGGCTGTGCGCGGCGGCCGTGCGAGCGTGCGGGGCGGCGCGGCGCGGCGGACTGAAGCGGCACAGCGCCGGCGCCGGCCGCCGCGCTCCGGCACCGGCCACCACCGCTGCACCGACACCGCCCGCGCCCGGCGCCCCACGGCCCCACGACAGCATTCGCGTGCTCGTCCAGTGTTCTTAGGGGGGGTTTTAATAAACGACTAGGTAGGTACATAGTATGCGCAGTTACCTAAAACTCTAAACCGATCGCTGAGTACCTTTATCGTGAGTATAGTGACAACAAAATCACTCTCTGTGCCTAAATTTTAGTTTATCAACATTATCAGGGTAGATAGGGATCGTCAATTTAGACCAACGTACCTAATATCAATTAACTGCAATCGGTTAATTATCATCTATGACCGAAGTATACCTACGTCCGATGATATTTACGTCTATTTGTAACATAAATTCATTATCTTGCATATTTTTGTAAATACGCACATGTGTGTAGTATTCTTGGAATTTGTGTGCAAATGTATGACGGAGTAACAATCACAAATAATGTACCTAATGGTGTAATGTGAATGTACTTATTTTGGCATTACGTACATTGTTTTAGTCGAGTGCAAGTCAAGAGTCCATAAACTATTCACTTGATTAAATAATCTTTCGCAAAAGGCATTACTTGTTAGAATTGAAAGAACAAAACAAACTACAATCTTTAAATTAGTATTTGTGGACGTTTTCAGACATGTGAACTATATATTCAATATCGTAGGAAAATTCGGGTAGCATTTCCTCCTCACTCACAGGCAGGCCAGCCATGTCATTCTTTGTTAGTTTATGTGGTTACAATGATTGTAAGTTATTTGGAATCCGGGACAATAAGGTCTAATTACTGGACACGGGACAAGACGCAAAATACCGGGACAATTCCGGATTTCCCGGCCATCTTGCAACCCTATCAGCGAGATGAGAAGCGCTCCATTCAGCACACGACGGCGACGCGGAAGCGCGTAATAATGCTTAAGCTTCGGCCAAACCTAAGCGACCAAAGCGACTGCGACGCGGGAGCGTCCGCCGCGCGGCGGACGCTGGCCATGCTTTCTTATGGCCCCGTGCACACCTACGCGACCACAAAGCGGGATTGCAGTGTCCGCAAAGCGGGACGCAGTCGGACGTACGCGTTCAGTGGTCAGACGTGTGTACGTGCAAGAAAGTTACCTTCCATATTACGAGTACTATTTCGTTTTCGTTCCACGATGACTACAACAGATGATAATAATATTTTTTACAATTTTTAGTCTGTCTGTCCGTTTGTTCCGGCTTGACCGATTTTAACGGGACTTTCACTGATAGGTAGCTGATGATATAAGGAGTAACTAAGGCAACTTTTTTAAAACTAACTTTGCCCCGCGGCGTTACCCGCGGTACGACAACAACCGCGGGACCCAGCTAGTACCAGATAAAGACGCTCAGCTTTAGTGACTGTTCACTAGCAAATGAAGTTAGCGGTTCGCGTCGCAGTTGCGCAGGTGTGCACGATAAGTTTCGCGACGTGGACGCTCCCGCTTCGCGTCCCGCGTAGTGAAAGTCCCGTCCGCGGACGCTCTTGCGTCGCAGTCGCTTTGGTCGCTTAGGTTTGGCCGAAGTTTCAAGTACAATTTCGCTAATACACAAGAAAACAATTCACTCTGTACCGTTCTTATTCGATTTTTAGTTAAAACATGTGTAGGTATTTCAATAGTGCGCAATAAGTCCAATATATATATGTATGCATGTAGATTTATACTTGGCGTTATTTGGTGTGAAAGGTCTTGATCTTGACTTACTAGTTTCACGAAGCAGTGGTGTTACATCACTGTGTAGGTATGTATATTATTGAATATATTTATACTTAAGAAAGGACAAAAGAAACGTAACGATTTCGAGGTTACTGACTATCGCTGTCGGTTCAGGTGTGCATTGCACAAATATACCTACTTACCCCCAATTTCATGACGTTACACCGCCATCGCGCTAACCTCGCTAATCTGTCAGTGCGACAGAACCTGTATAAGACACTGGAGTGGAATTAAGTGATATGATCATATGAGTCACAAAATGTTGTATTTTAATTGTTTGTCGTGAGAGAGTAAAATGCGTGAAGCTATTTGTTTCCTTGTTTTCCACCGAGTGAGTGATTGTCATCATCAGCCTATCGCAGTTTACTGCTAGACATTGGGCTCTCCAATTGCACGCCACTTGGCCAGCCATCTTGAGTGGGGTTAATGGAGCCCTACCCCACCCCACCCTTCCTCAAACTCTAGGACTCGTAGGAGTCGTGACTCTTGATGTGGCAATGACCGGCGGTAGACACTTACCGCGGCCCTCATCTGTCACTAGCGTGGTTCCACTGACTTCCACTCGCAGTATTATTCATCTCCGGCATTCAGGGTGACTCTTCGTCACATCGCTTACACGCAAACGCGAGTGGTTATGTAGTGTTACATAGTTGGGTAGCAGGGACAGTATAAACAAGTATATAAATGGTTTTCCCTCCTCCTCACACTGTTGAATTACTGTATATCGAGTGAAATGATAGGAGTTGGCGTTGTGTTGTAGTTAATTGTAGAATGGGGGTCGAGGAGAGTTTGTCGGACCACCGACACCACCACCACCACCGACAAACCTAACGCAACTCACCAGAGTTGCGTTAGGTTGCGGTACGCGTGCACGAGGCGAGGGAGCTGAGGACGCACAAGTGGGCCGCGGGCGGTGCGAGACGAGCCCCCGAGCACTGCGAAACACCTCCGCACGCGTCAGCATAGAGCAACACCAGCCCCCTCCCCTCCTCCCCGTCGTTACACATACACACTCGTTTCGTTTCATTTTTCGTCAGACTGAAGTTACCGTTTCAGAGTGGATAATATACGCTTTGGAACTAGCCGGTTCATCTCCTCGTTTAGGTCTTTTGGTGGTGGTCATTGTCTGCATTCGCAAAGAGGATGGTGAAAACCACTCTTGGATGCTGGTTATGCTTTACCCAAAGAGCACTAGGTAGGTACTTAACATACTATTAAAAACTTTACCTGTTAGCATGGCGTACGCACACTCTCACAGCAATCGAAAGTATCTCTGCTTATTTAACACACGTAACGAATAATGGAACGTTAAAGAATCTAACATTTAGCAATATACACGTACATAGGTAGGTATAATGTGTAGAAATGTACCTTAAGCCTTTGTGGTTGTGGCCGAACTACGACTTCACGACATTCACTACTTGAAAATATATGTACAATTCCTAAATATATTTTTGATAAAGTGGACCTATCAGATAAGTAGCTACAAGGGATTACATTACTTCAGTTTGTGATAGTGACAGGACACGACAGGTGCTTAGTACTTACCTAGTTATAATTACTGTAGCATTGCGCATGAGCGCCACTATCTAAGTACGTTCTACGAGTATTGTTTTTTAACCGACTTCCAAAAAGGAGGAGGTTCTATGTTCCACTGTATGTTTTTTTTTTTTTTTTGTATGTTCACCGATTACTCCGTCAGTTGTGGACCGATTTTGAATTTTTTTTTTGTATTCGACAGGGTATGCTTCCGAGGTGGTCCCATTGCCAGCATATCAGGATCTGATGATGGGATCCCAGGGAAATCGAGGGAAACCCTCATTTTTTATAGGCACAAACTGTGTTTTTCGTATATTTTCTGAAGTTACACCGGTATTTGCGTCTGGTAGTCATCATTTTATGATGATGAGCTGATGATGTAAGGTACAACTCCTTAACGGTTAGGAGTTGGAGGATAAATCTTTAAATATCATATGTATCTAAAGACCTTCAGTCGTATACTTTCAAGCTATTTAGGTGAGCTGATGATAGAAGATTAAACTCTTCAACAGTTAGGGATTAGAGGATGATTTTATAATATTACACGTACCTTAATTTGTATTCTTGATGATGAAATTTGATGAAATAGTTCAACTTACTACTTACCTACGATTGTTTGGACTAAAAACTGTAAAATAAAAACTTTTTATAAAAAAAAAACCGACTTCCAAAAACATCCAACGAAAACTCTCTGTCAAAAAACAGTTAAAAGCGTAAAATAAACTGGTTCTTCATAAATTGCCTATACCTAATTCTTTATTCATTTAAATAGTAGTATTATAATGTGTGCTAGGTACCTAAAATATGTTTGAAGTCGGTGCTAAGCCAAAAAGAATACAAACGAACACTTACAAAAGTCTAAGCGATAGTCACTTGGCACCGACTTCAAACAGATTATAGGTACCTAGCACACATTATAATACTACTATTTAAATGAATAAAGAATTAGGTATAGGCAATTTATGAAGAACCAGTTTATTTTACGCTTTTAAATGTTTTTTAACCGACTTCCAAAAAGGAGGAGGTTCTATGTTCCACTGTATGTATTTTTTTTTTATGTATGTTCACCGATTACTCCGTCAGTTGTGGACCGATTTTGAAAATTTTTTTGTGTTCGAAAGGGTATGCTTCCGAGGTGGTCCCATTGCCAGCATATCAGGATCTGATGATGGGATCCCAGGGAAATCGAGGGAAACCCTCATTTTTTATAGGCACATACTATGTTTTTCGTACATTTTCTGAAGTTACACCGGTATTTGCGTATGGTAGTCATCATTTTATGATGATGAGCTGATGATGTAAGGAACAACTCCTTAACGGTTAGGAGTTAGAGGATAAATCTTTCAATATCATATGTATATATGTTACCTTCAGTCGTATTCTTTCAAATTTTTTAGGTAAGCTGATGATGGAAGGTACAACTCCTCAACGGTTAGGAGTTAGAGGATAATTCTTTCAATTTCATACGTATCTAAAGACCTTCAGTCGTATACTTTCAAGTTATTTAGGTGAGCTGATGATAGAAGGTTAAACTCTTCAACAGTTAGGGATTAGAGGATGATTTTAATATTACATGTACGTATAGATCTTAATTTGTATTCTTGATGATGAAGTTTGATGAAATAGTTCAACTTACTACTTACCTACTGTTGGATTTCGAACGTCATTGTACTGGCAACATTTTGATTGTCTCTGGTTCGTGTTGACGTTTTGACGTTTGAGGTTAATGTAATGTGAATAAAGAACTTGAAAGACGCGTGTTGAAACCGGCCGACGATTTATTTTTATTGTGAAAATTAATGGATAGTAAGCTAATTGTATTGTCCATCGACCCGCGGTTTCTTTAGTGATAACCCGTATTGTGTTAGGTCGTGGACTCGTGAGTTTTGTACGCGCGTTCCGCGTTAGCTGAAGCGCGTTGTTGTAATTCGAATACCTTGGAAGTTGTACAGCACTTTAGGAGTTTATGTTTATGTGAAGAAGCAGAGCAGAGAAGATTCTACCGAAGAGATATCTCTTGGAACGCCGTGAACATTGAAACCACACACTCCAGTAAGTGCTTAATGATTTTAGTTTAGATTAAGAACACGGTGAATCGCCGTAAAGCTCATTCTTCTCGCCAATGGACCAATAGCTTAGTGATTGTATGCCTATCTATGGGCCATAGGTATTATAAACTTCATCAAGGTGATCGCTGCCTTGGCCAGAGGAATGAACACCTACGATTGTTTGCACTAAAAACTGAAAAATAAAAACTTTTTATAAAAAAAAAAAACCGACTTCAAACAGATTCTAGGTACCTAGCACACATTATAATACTACTATTTAAATGAATAAAGAATTAGGTATAGGCAATTTATGAAGAACCAGTTTATTTTACGCTTTTAAGTGTTTTTTTGGCAGAGAGTTTTCGTTGGATGTTTTTTGGAAGTCGGTTTTTTTTTATATAAAAAGTTTTTTGACAGAGAGTTTTCGTTGGATGTTTTTGGAAGTCGGTTTTTTTTTATAAAAAGTTTTTGTAAGAGTGATATCTTGGGAACCGGGTTTTGTCTTAGCAGGCGCTTGCTGAGATTTTAGTTATATAAACAAATAGCTAAGCACCCAAAATATGTATATAAACTACTAATCCGTTCAGTAGTTTTTGCGTGAAAGAGTAACAAACATTCAGCCATCCATAGGTACTTACAAACTTTCGCGTTTATAATATTAGTATAGATAATCTAATTTAATAGATAGGTACTTGTTAATTTTGTTCTCTGCTCACATTAGACATTTGGCTGTGGTGATGTTTGAAAGTAGGTAACTTGTCTTTAGTTGGTTTAGTTAGACAGTGCTATGACCACCAGGAATGCCAATTTGAATTAATTCATGTGTGTTTTTTAACTTGTAATCCTAATTGAATATGGTACCTATTATTTTCAATGGCATAATCATTGAATATAATGAATCTAAATATAATATAATTATCAAATCAAACAACAGGCAAGTGTGATGGTGATGTGAAGCAAATTAGCCACCTCGCTCGAATCTCCTTATTTGTGTTCTCTCAGGTTTGTCCTTGAGCTACATCATTATATACCCCGTAGCTGTAAATGGTGTGACACTTTATTTAGATGACTCAGTGCTGCTAATCAGAGTTCGGAAAAACAAACAACAAAATTTCCCAACCTGGGAATAGAACACTGGACCTTTCGATCAGCAGGTCACAAGGAAAGCCGTTGGATGCGGGTAGCAAGCAAGCCTTGGGGGAGGTCTATATCCAACGGTGGACGTACGTATTTCGACTGAGAAGATGATGATGATCGTTCGTATTTCATTTTTGCCTTTTTGGTTTGTTACGGAACTCTAAAAATGTAGCTGGACACGTGCAGATTCTCTCTTCTAACTAGTCATCAGATCAATAAGCTCTTTGCTGAAATGCTGATCAAGTTTTAGTGATACGTATTACTGTAATACCTGTAACTTAATACTGTAATACGTATTAAGTTTTATAGCCTCAAATGAGACTCGTATTTAATGTAGGTCATAAATCTAATATTAGCAGAGTTAGCTTTTAATGCTTTACTACAATGAATGAGATACATTTGTGTATTTATTTTTAACTGGTTTTAGTAATAATAACAGTGTTTACAACAACATAGCAGTTTCCAACGTCTTGTTGAATGATGAATTCCACACAAATGTGAAATGAAACAAAATAATAGAAAATTAAATGTTTTTAAGCGCTTTGAACAAACAATGGATAGTTAATATGTATTTAGTAGGTATTATTAATATGATCCCACGCCACGGGCTCTGCCCATGACAATAAATGCTAATGTGGAGGTATTTCATCACAGGGTTTCATCTTCATCACTAGTTGCTTTTATCAAACTGCATAAAATGTTAGGCTGTCCCCATTGTATAATTAGTATAATGACTGATATAAGAAGAAGCAGCTGCTGGCATTCACCATTTACCTTGTTTGTTACTTGTCTTGTTATTTGTCGTATTTATAATTATTACTAGCTGAGCCCCGTAGCGTTACCCGCGATTGTTGTTGTACCTTTACAGCAACAATCGCGGGTGTGGTTCAAAGCTAGTCTAAAAAGTAGTTTAAGTTACTCCTTATATGCCTCGGTGGCGCAGTGGTAGCGTATGCGACTGTTGTGCTTGCGGTCTCGCGTTCGAATCAAGGGTCGGACCAAATGTTTGTATGATCTGCAAATATTTGTTTCGGAGTTTGGGTGTTTTTAACCCACTTCCAAAAAGGAGGAGGTTCTATGTTCCACTGAGGTTCCACTGTATGTATTTTTTTTATGTATGTTCACCGATTACTCCGTCAATTGTGGACCGATTTTGAAAATCTTTTTTGTATTCGAAAGGGCATGCTCCCGAGGTGGTCCCATTGCCACCATATCAGGATCTGATAATGGGATCCCAGTGGGGTAGTCATCATTTTATGATGATGTAAGGTACAACTCCTTAACGGTTAGGAGTTGGAGAATAAATCTTTAAATATCATATGTATATATATATGTTACCTTTAGTCGTATTCTTTCAAATTATTTAGGTAAGCTGACGATGGAAGGTGGAAGGTACAACTCCTCAACGGTTAGGAGTTGGAGGATATTTCTTTCAATTTCATACTTATCTAAAGACCTTCAGTCGTATACTTTCAAGTTATTTAGGTGAGCTGATGATAGAAGGTTAAACTCTTCAACAGTTAGGGATTAGAGGATGATTTTAATATTACACGTACGTATAGACCTTAATTTGTATTCTTGATGATGAAATTTGATGAAATAGTTCAACTTACTACTTACCTACGATTGTTTGCACTAAAAACTGAAAAATAAAAACTTTTTATAAAAAAAAAAAACCCGACTTCCAAAAAACATTCAACGAAAACTCTCTGCCAAAAAAACACTTAAAAGCGTAAAATAAACTGGTTCTTCATAAATTGCCTATACCTAATTCTTTATTCATTTAAATAGTAGTATTATAATGTGTGCTAGGTACCTAAAATCTGTTTGAAGTCGGTGCTAAGCCAAAAAGAATAGAAACAAACAATTACAAAAGTCTAAGCGATAGTCACTTGGCACCGACTTCAAACAGATTATAGGTACCTAGCACACATTATAATACTACTATTTAAATTAATAAAGAATTAGGTATAGGCGATTTATGAAGAACTAGTTTATTTTACGCTTTTAAGTGTTTTTTTGGCAGAGAGTTTTCGTGGCCCTCTTCACATTGGCTCATCATAGTGGGCCAATGTGTTGGGTCAACGTGAAGAGGACCTATAAGAATGTGCAAAATCATTAATGCTTGTGGTGACTGTATAGACCTAAACAATCCAAATTAAGCATTTCGCTTAATTCTCTTCTCTGTAATCTCCTTCCACAGTAGAATACTACACAATGGAATCGTAGTGTAGACATTTATTCCACTTAGTATAACGTAGGTAAAATGCATATCGCAATCAATACACTTTATATTATTCCTACTCGTTGTATTTTCTTAGCTTCTACTTGATGGCCTTTATATCTAACAGTTAAAATTCCTCCGTCTTAGACCGTTTTTTTATGAAATTTTGTGTGCATGTCGGGTGGGTCTGAGAATCGGTCAACATCTACAACATCGTACCCCTAAATGATAAGGGTGACCCACCCACAATTTTTTTTTTGTGTTTTTATGGCTAAACAACGTTGACCGGGTTTGCCGACGTTTGCCGGGTCAGCTAGTTTATATATTTGATCGTTGTTGTGTAGCTATATTGTACCTTGTTTGTAGTTGCCTAGTGATTTCATTCGGTCACTTTTGTAAGTGCAAAATGTTATTTTTTATGATTATTGATTTTTTCTGTACAATTAATATCAGATATGTGGTGTTTACCTGTAATTGTTTGTTACACTTGAATTAATTGTAAGTTATTTATTATTCATGTAATAGTGTAAACTATAAAGAAATGTTGGTAAACCTAATAAATAAATAAAAATAAATTTATAAATGTCGTCCGACACGCTCGAGCTTTGCATCGATATAGTCGCGATGCTGTAGCGCGTTGCAAACGCGACTACAGCGCGTTAGTAGCTATGCAAAAAGTCGCCGTGGGCGAGCGCCCACATCATAAACACATGACTGTGCCAACTGACTGCACGGATGGCGTAGTGGCGTTGAGCGGTCACCTCGTACATTTTTACTGCACTGAGTGTTGTAGGTTCAAACCACATGGGATAACACTTTGAGTGTCAAATTATAGTCCTGAGTCTGAGTGTTCTCTGTGTCCGTTTCAGGTAGGTATGTTTGTAAAGTATGGCGGCAGATGTCTTTAAAAAAATCCTTTATTTTCTTTTCGACAAAGTTGTGTTCTTTTCTCAATTAGCGAACTAACAGAGTTACTCAAGAATATAAGTGTACGCTAAATATACTAATATTATAAAGCTGAAGTTTGTTTGTTTGTTTCAGTGTTAGATAGCCCAGTTATAGTACGACACCCGAACTGTAATAATGGGTTGGTGCTATTCTACTCCGTCGGACAACACACGTCGAGATATCGCTACAGATCTAAGTAATCAAACACAAGAAAGCCAATTGTAAGAATTGATACGAGACAAATAGGTACAACCGGTAGCTGTGAGTGGGTAGCGGGCGGCGTGTATTTGATAGCGCTTTATTTACACATTTAAAGTTTATTCGTGATAACATAAGTCAAGGGTACTTGACTTTGGACGACCACAGTTTTATAACGTCGAGCTACACCGAACAACAACGCGGGACAGGAAGCGGAAAATGCTTGTGGAAAAATGGGACACTTTCTATATGGGTGTTGGTGGTTTGGGTGTGACAAGCTAAAACATTTATAATATATGGACGACGGTTTAAGGACACGTCATGAAAAACATACATATAGAAAACACCCTCTAACTAAACTACACACTACACTACTAAACAACTTCTAAATAAATATTTTGCCTGTCATGCATTTATTTGTTCCGACCGGGGATTAGATCACATTTTGGTAGGGACAAGGAGATTGTCCTGTGCCAACAAACCGAGTCATACGTCTTCATATAATCTATTCAACATGTCGCCAGATTTTTCTAAGGGCTGGTCACAGGGGACACGATAAGGCAGTTAAAAAACTGTAATATAATGTGGATAAAAAAACTTTTTCCTGCAAGGCTGTCGTGATTCAGGCCTGCTCTGCCATAAAGAGTCAGATAACACTACTAGTTTGGACTGGAGTTTCTAGGAAGAGTGCTAGACAGACTCACTCTTCCTAAGGGTCCAAAAATATCTATTTGTTTTTAATGTGTGCAATAAAATTGTGTATTGTGCAATAAAGTCTAATTTACTCGATTTAAATTGATTATTAGTGACCGAACTCCACCCCCCTCAAATTTCAGGCTGAAACCGCGCCTGGGTACTGAATATTTTTCTTCTTCATAGAATAGGGGGCAAACGAGCAGACGTATCACCTGATGGTAAGCGATTACCGCCGCCCATGGACACCTGCAACACCAGAGGCTTCATAAGTGCGTTGTCGGCCTTTTAAGGAGTACGATCTTTTCTTGAAGGTTTGAAGGTCGTACTGGTCCGGGAATACCGCAGGAACAGTTCGTTCCACAGTTTTGTTGTGCGAGGCAGAAAGTTTCTTGAGAAGCGCACAGTTGTGGACTGCCGACCATCTAGATAATGCTGATGAAAGTTCTGTCGCGTAGGACGATGGCGGAAAGAGGTCAATCCGAACAATTCCTCGGAGCACTCCCCATAGTAAATGCGGTAGAAGATGCACAGCGAAGCCACATCTCTACGCAGCGCCAAGGAGTCCAGCCGAATTGAAATTTCTTGGCAGTCGACGATTCGAGTCGATCTCCGTTGAATGCGGTCTAGAGGGAGGAGCTGGTACTGGGGTGCCCCCGCCCAGAGATGAATACAGTATTCCACATGAAGCCAGTTTGGCCTTATCCTCCAAATGGCCACGGAACTGGACTTCACTCGATATGTCGACACCAAGTATTCCAATGTTGGTTGAGGCAGATAGAGGAGTGTCTTCTAACCGAGGACATACGACCCACGGCAGCGGTGAACGCGCAAATTTGTGTCTTTGTGAGGTTAAAATGGACTAAATTGAGTCTACCCCAATCTGAGATCTTTTCCAAAGAGGTCTCAATTTCGGACACAAGTTTGTTTTGACTCTCAATGACGTTTTCCCGAGAAATATTAGCGCGGCCGGTGTAGAGAGCATTGCCCGTGCTGTCATCTGCATAACAATGAATGCCACTACTTTAGAACAAAGTAGGCGATAGCACACAGCCTTGCAGTACACCAGCATTCACAGATATGGAGTCAGAGCATTCACCGTCGACTACTATACTACCTTTATGCTTCTATCTGCAAACAACCTAGTAACCCATTCGCATAATTTCTCGGGAAGCCCATAGGAAGGGAGCTTCGATAGAAGCGCTTTGTGCCAGCCCCGATCGAAGGCCTTCCCCCTTAGTCTCAATCGCTTGTGCCCAGCGATGTGTCAGGTATACTAGAAGATCACCAGCTGATCGACCCTTACGGAAACATGCTGGTAATTAAGCAGATGGTGACCCTCTAGGTACCGCAGGGGTTGATGTTTGGTTAATGATGGATTTCATTGTTTTCGAGAAGAGGGAAGTTATGGCTATTGCCCTGTAGTTTGATGGATTTGGGCGATCGCCTTTTTAGGGATCGGGTGGACCAATGCTGCCTTCCATGATGTTGGGACTGGCGTAGTCCCAAGAAGAGTAGGAGAGCCAAAAAAGACGCGTTAAGACCGGTGCCAACTCTGGAGCGCACATCTTCAACACAATAGGGGGGATTCCATCCGGGCCACTAGACTTTTGGATCACAAGGGATAAAAGTGCTAAGCGCACTGAGCGTTGGTGGAACTGGATATCCATCATACAGCTCTCGCACCGCGGTATGGTAGGCGGCTCCTGTTCCCCGTCATCCAAGGTCGAGTTTTAATAATATTAATAAAATATTTATTTAGTTAAAAAGTACAATAATTTACCATTAAATTCTTAAATTTTATAAATAAAGTACATAAATTGTTATTTGCCCGAACTACATAGATTGAATCTGTGTCTCGGGCAGAGAAAATGCTTATAAAACAATTGTATTCACTTAAATTTACATAATTAGTGCTTAAAGTAACAATATAATTTAATAACATACATAGCAATTTTGTAGTACTAGAAAGAAGTGGGTCAGAAATAATGCGCTAAGGCAGCTCAGCAAAATAATTTTATTTACATACTTCAAGTAACTGTTCAGTTTGCTCATACGACAAAATTTGTAACCAATTGAGTGATGTGTTTTTACAACTTTTTTTTTTTTTTTTTTTTTTTTTTTATGTTTGGCCCGCCAAAATGACTCTACTCTGCCTGATGGAAAGCATAAGCAGAAACAAGTATGGAACTTGTTGACTAGACTAATTGGGCCTCCGGTCTCGCACTCACCAACGAAACACGACAGCACGAATGCTGTCATTTTACGTTGATTTCCTGTGCGAGGGTAGTACCGCCCGTTCGTGCTGAAATCAGCGTGGCTCTACTACCTTTAGAGATAATTTAGTTTATAAATGTCTTATTTCTCTATTTAACCTTTTATCTAAAAATGGACCCACAAAAGAAAAAAATCTGTTTGAATAAACGAATTTTGATCCTGATCCTGATTGACGAAAAGATATAGCACAAACTATATCTTTTCGTCTTTTGTTAGTAATTTCGGCTCGATAGGATGTTGTTTTAGTACTGTATGATATATGAAGATTTGGCGGATAGTCATCACTTTGCACGATTGGTATAACATAGTTGTGGAGTGTAGGAATGGTCGGTGGCTACTTTTAGGATCGCTCTTTGGGCTCGTTCTAAAGGCAGCATAATAGTTTTTAGTGCTCTGCCCCACGAAGTTATGCAGTATTGGATGATTGGTTGACATAAAGACAAATAAACTTGAGTGATCAATTTAGAATCTGCTATAACTCGCAATTTTTTAAATACATACATTAATTTACGAACTCTATTTACTAAAATTTCAATGTGTTTTCTAAAGGTGAGGATATTGTCAATTATGATACCTAGGTATTTTATGGTATCAGTTTCCTGGATAGTAGGACGATTGCATAGAGACACTGACAGATTACAGATGGAAACCTTGGTGCGCGTATATGGATGTGTTAGTTACGGCGTTTTGAGTTTTGAGCATGGTAAAGTGAATATATTTAGTTTTTTCAGGATTTAACGTTAGGAGGTTATTTTCTAACCAGGCATTTACAATATTAAAGCCAGACTGGGCGCTCTGATACAGTTCGTTGATAGTTTTTGCGGTATAAATTAGGGCCTTGTCGTCAGCATATGTTATTATTTTTCCATGTTCTAAAGTAAGATTACAAAGATCGTTAATATTTACCAGGAAGAACGTAGGACCAAAAATACTACCTTGAGGTACCCCAAATCCTGATATTTTTTCATCATCGCTAACGACATTTCCTATCTCAACACATTGCTGCCTATTGCTTAAGTAGTCTGCAAATATTTTAAGCTGCGTGTCCCTTATACCAAGAGCCTCCAATTTGTTTAGCAGTGAAGGAATTGAGATGGTGTCGAAAGCTTTGGCAAGGTCCAAAAAGATCCCTAGGGTCTGATTACCCTTGGTCAATTCATTAGTGATAAAATATGTTAGTTCATGCACCGCATCAGCTGTGGACAGTTTATTTCTATTTTATTGCGCAGGTGAAAGAAAATTATTGTGTTCTAGGTAGTTAACTAACCTAATGTTTATAATTTTGTTGGACTAGTTGGACGCAAAGTGTTTCGCCAGAAGATCGGCTTTCTCCTTTGCGTCATAGGTCAACGGATTATTTCCTATGTTCAGAGGTGGAAAGGATGGCTTACGAAAATTCCCGTCGATAGCCTTGGCAAGAGACCAGAATGCTCGAGTTCCCGAAGGAAGACGCTCAAGCCTCTCGCCAATCCTAGAGATGAGCTCCGACTTGGCCCTTGCAATCTCTCTTTTGAAGGTCCTAGAGGCAAAGTTGTACTCCTTTTTGAGAGCGTTGATATTTTGATCCCGTACCGCCACCGCGTCAACCCAGGCTTGGTAAGGCTCCTGCTGCATGCAAGAAGCTTTTCTGAAAGATGGACCAAACCAGGGCCGACACTTGCCACCAATGGGGACCACAGAGGATGGGATGTAAAGGTCCATACCCTGCAGCACAACATCAGTAACGGAATCAGCGGCGGTGTTGGGATTATCCGGCGAGAAGCACAACCGTCTCCAAGGGTAGGACGCAAAGAAGGACCGCATCCCATCCCAATCTGCTGACCTGTAGTGCCACACACAACGGCTGCGTGCAACTCGCGATCGCGGTGAGCGTGCGAGAGGCACTGTACTCCGGACAAGGCAATGGTCTGAGGAGTCAAGTGGGGCGTTAACGGATACGCGGTAACCGTCCGGATGAGAAGTCAGCAGAAGGTCCAACTCGCAGCAAGGACTCGCATGGACGTGGTCGCCAGTTGTGTCAGGCCATATGCCAGGGCGAAGTCATTAACAGATCTCCCCGCATGATCCGTTTTACTGGAACTGAGCCAGTCGGCGTGGTGGGCGTTAAAATCGCCAAGTACGACGATCTCTGCGGAGGGGATCCGCTGCTGCTCGAAGTCTGTAGCCATCTGGATGTGCTCAATGAGTCGGTCAGATTCGGCATCACCGCTATGGGTCCTAAAGAGGCACGCATAGACGCGAGGATGGTCATCGCTGCCTACACGGAGCCATAAGATGGAGAGGTCCCTACCTTCAAGATTGCTGAGGCGACGAGAGCTGATATCCTGACGAGTGCCTGTAAAATAAGTGCCTATATGAATAAAATATTTTTTAGTTTGAGTTTGAGTATCGTTTTTGAGGTACACGCACACTACGGCCTTAGAGATAAAGGAGTGTTCAAGTCCATACCCAGGATAAATAAATAAATATATTTTTTTATAAATATTTCGGACATCTAATACACAACGCCATCTAGTCCCAAGCTAAGCAGAGCGCTTGTGTTATGGATACCAAGACAACTGATACAAATACATATATACATTTTTTGTAAATACATACATATTATACATAGAAAGCACCCAAACTCCGAAACAAATATTTGTAGATTACAAACATTTAGTCCGACCCGGAAATGGAACCCGAGACCTCATGATCAGCAGTCGTACACGCCAACCGCGAGACCAACGAGGCAGTCAGGAAGTAGGATTTGTCCCCTGGAGACAATATCTGCGTCTCAGTCAAAAAGAGCAAGGCTGGCTTTGCTGTCTCGAGGTGGTGATGGACAGCATCAAGATTGACAAGATTGCTATGTAATTCCCTGATGTTGCAAAGGTCTACGACCAGCGCGGTAGGGGGTGCCATGGTGTTACTGCTCTTACCCCGAGCATGATTGAGCGTAGTTTTGCCCTTCCCAGAATACGAGGGGCAGCCTGTTCTGAGTGCGGACGCCCAGAGAGGGATTCTCAAACGCTAGCGCAGTTGGTACCTTCCTGGGGTAGCATGTGTTTCAACTGCGCCATCATAGGAGGGATATGGGGATGGGCTTCCGGCATCCTCACTCACTCGTTGAATCACAGCGTAAGCGCTGTTTCACACTGGTTTTCTGTTCTAGCTCTCCCACGGAACTTAATTGACTTAACTTCAGGGCCGGATCTGCCATATGGCTTTTTGGGCTTAAGCCAAGGGCCCCGTGGATTTCAGGGGCCCCAAGTCAAGTTAAAGTAAAAAATAGACGATAATGCGTGTCAAACGGAACGGGGATTTCCCCATCGATTATTTACGGACGACAGTATGTTTTCTTAATTTTCTAGAGTTGTAGATACTGCTTCATCAATTTTACACGTTACGATTTAATATTTAAATAACGATTTTTCGCAACCTCGTTTGCGTCTCCTATTGCCCGTAGCGTGATAATTTTCCCCCGTTTTTGAAACATTCTTCATTGGTGCTCCGCTCCTATTAGTGATAGATAAATGGGCTATCTAACGCTGAAATAATTTTTCAAATCGGACCAGCGGTTCCTGAGATTAGCGCGTTCAAACAAACAAGCAAACTCTTCAGCTTTTATTATTAGCATAGATTAAAATTGGTAGTCATAGTAGCTTACATTTATTTAATGTTTTACAGGAATTTTTGAAAAAAAATGGATTACCATTCGATAACTGTAGGGGACAGTCAAACGGTCGTGCGGTCCATGGCCCTTTATGGGGCCGCAGTATGGGTGGAGGCTCTGAGGGCCAGCACTATCGCGCTATTGCGACGACCGCAACGAGTGCTGGCCATCAGGATCATAAAGGGGTACCCACATGATCTCTTTTGAGGCGGCAAGTCTCCTGGCCAGAACTCCACCATGGGACCTGGAGGCAAGAGACCTTGTGGCTCTTTATCACTGTCTCAAGGAGGCGCGGAAGTTGGAAAGGTCTCCTGAGATTCGAGATATCGAAGATCAGAAATCCCAACTCCGGAGCGGGACCGGGACAGGTTTAGAACTCTCCTGGTCCGCCAGGCCCGAGAATGGGCTTGGTACCGCAAACGACTCAGGCGCCGGTGGTCGCAGAACGATCTCCGTCCTCCATAAGCGCAAGCCTGGGGCTGGCAGATGAGACCACCTGTCACCCTAGCAAAAGCAGGCCGGGGTGAAGGCGCAAGCGCTTTTTGTAGCAAGAGAACATCGGGGTTCGTGCTCAGGAGGGGGCCATCTACAAAACCTAGGTGGCCCGTGGTACGTCGAGGTTCCAGGGATTTCCTTTCGAGGGCGCACCTGGTTCCCCGGCTCCTGGTACCCAAGGTGGCCTGTGGTTTTAGTCGGTTCGAGTCCGACATGCCTCACGGTGGTATCAAGAAGGATTTCCGCACAAAAAAAGGAGACAGTCAAACAACAACGCTGCTAATATGGCGGATCGTTACAGTGGTGTAGAAGCAATACTAGAACAAAAAAATAAATCTGCAGATTACGTGCCATGTGCTGCGCATTCTTTTAACCAAGTTGGTGAAGAATCTGTGAAGGTTGGAACCGAAATCGTACTTTTTTGAGAAGTGCGAAAATATATGTTATTTACTACTAAGTACTACAAGATGGTATCGCCACTACTATCCTGTTAAAGCTTTAAAAAATAACTATGATAACATTATGAAAGTTTTGATTAGTTTCAGCGAAAATGAAGAGGAAAAAAGCTGATTTTTGAAAAGAGGCAAGAAATTTATTCAATAAACTGGCAATTTTGTTTATTTTTTGTTGGAAAGAAATTATTGAAAGATTTAATTCAGTTAATAAAAATTACAGAGTCCTGGTTGTGTAGGATATAAGTTCATTGTGTCATTAAAAGAGATCAGAAGCTAAAGGATTACAAAGAAAAAGCCAAAAACTAAGTATAAACTACAGACACTACTATAACTAACTAACTACTATTATCAAAGTATTCTGATAATTGTACAGAGACAGTCGCAGTAAATGGCGCAGAAAAGTTTAAAATAGACAGTATTCAGTTAATTTCAGTTTATTTAGTGCAGTTTCAACGCAAAATGTTGCACTGAATAAACTGAATACGGATTTAAATCAAAGAAGTTAAGTTTGTGAGACATGTAGAAAAAAAAAATGGTTTTGCAAGAAAATATCGTGCAACACATTGATTTCGAAAGCACACGTAAGGTTATCGACTATTATACCGATAATGTGGATGAATGTTTAGTCAATGAATGCATCTAATTAAAAACTTATTTGATTCAGTCGACAGAGTCCTATTCATCTTGCGTAGACGTTTTGTGATTATTTATGCAAATAAGCTTGTTGACGTATTCCCGAATTGCTATACAATCTTAAAATATATTTAACCTTACTAATCACAAGTTGTTAAGCCGAGCGATGGCATATATAGGCTTTTAACTGTTTTGTCAATAAATGTTGTTAACTAGGAATTTAGACTGTGAGAAGCAATTTAAATTTAATTTGCCATAAGAAAGTGCAGAAAGTTTGCTTTATCATTTGTCAATTTAATTACGATTGTACTTATTAAACACTAAAACAGCCTTAAGGCATAATATTACAATACAAATTAAATATTTTACGTTTAATTTTTATCCTATATATTTGAGTATTTGTTTGATTGATGATTGCCACGCCGCTTTTTACTGCGCCAAGTGTTGTGGATTCAAATCCCACATGGGAAAACACTTTGTGTGATCCACATTATTATATATTGTTGTTATAACTCTGAGTGTTCTTTGTGTTCGTTACATGTATGTTTATAGAGTCCCCCCCGACACAGGATGTATATTCCTAATGCGGGAGTTGTCTTTAAAAAAAAATATTTGGTGGGCCCCTAAGTAGTATTAGCCTATAAACTCACGGTCCGGCCCTGCTTAACTTCATTGATGTGTGTAGTAATTTTGAGTCTAAGAACAACTAGATAATAATAATAACTTTATTGCAAGAAAAGAGAATAACAATACACAGTATACCCCTGACTCCCAAAATAGCGTAAGCTGTGTGTTGGGAGTCAGTTACTTTACATAACCAAGAGGAACAATTGTTACAATATGCAATTAAATAGTGGACACAATAAATTTGTATATTTAGATATGTATGTGTATGAGTGTGAGTGTATGTGTGTGAGGTGTGTGTGTGAGTTTGCTCACACTGTGTGAGTGTGTGAGTGAGAGTGAGTGGGGATGCTAGAAGTTTATACAAAGTTGGTGAACAAGTACCTACATAATAGGTATACCTAATGGCACTACCAGATTTATAGAGTAAATGGGTAATATCAGTGGTAAAAAATTTAAGTAATAAATCAGAATACAACACTGCTCGAGATTGAGATGCTAAACACGCAATTGTAATTATTTTGGCAAGGTTTTTATAATATTTGATATGAAGGCTAAAAGTCAAATGTTATCAAAAATGTCGCATTATTAGATACTTGCCTAGCACTAATAATTGATTATTTTATATTGGCAGTTACATCATGCTTGTCAGCGTGTCAAGAGCAAGGCGGCTACTGGCCGGTGCACAGCAGTGAGTAGTGACAAGTCGGCCGAATTTACTCAACTGGCGGCAATTCTGTCTAAATGGTTGACAAATACCAATTTCCTTTCAATTGAAGAAGTACAAACTTCTCTTTCAGTAATACATTCGAGTTCCTCTAACTCGAACAAGTACCTAATGCCACGACCGTGACTGCTGCGAGTCAACTACAACGGCACCATTGAGGCCATGGCAGGCACCACGACAGAAATGAAACGATACGACAGACAGAAAATGGTCACAATGAACGCTCGTGCTTTTCATTATCTTTGCAATTTGCAACGAATGCAATAATTCAAACTGAAATTTATTATTATAAAATTTTGTGAATAACGAGATACATTCTCGTTCTTTACATTACACCATAGTCTAGTAAAGAGCAAACTCGCCCCGAAAGTGTGAGCGGCCTAGCTTTGTCCTCCCTCGCTCTCGGTCAAAAACAAAAATATCTGTTAGCTGTGCGGGTTGTACTATTTGCAGCGACAACAATAAACAAATGATTTATCTGCAGTGCAGCTCTCGGATGACGACACGTTAGTTCACTTTATGCGTCTCTGTACGCGTTTCTAATGTACAATAACATGCATCAAAACTAGCAACAGATATTATATTCCTAATTACTGCTAACTTCTAGGTATCAACTAGGGTAATGGAATTTGATCATCACATAAATAAATCGATTATATATAACTCTCGTGTCACGTTGTTGCTTACGATTAACTCCGAATAAATAATCTCCTAAATAACCGATTTTCTCATTTTTGTAAAATGTGATTTGCCGGTGTGCCGAAGTTAGGACAGTTACTATTACGCTTAGACCAATAGGAGCTGAGCATGAGTGAAAAGAAACGCAGACGAGGTTGAGTTGGCAGCTAGTAGGTATATATATAATATCTACATTCATCATCACAGGCGCGGTTCCAGCCTGAAATTTTGGGGGGGTCACTAATCAAATAAGTCGAGTAAATTATACTTTATTGCACAATACACAATTTTATTTCACACACTAAAAACAAATGGATATCTTTTGTTTTTATTGGTAAATCTATTGGGATCATAATATTTGAGACATCTGTGACAATCTCTGGATGAATATTTAAAGGATGTAGCTTCATTGGGGGACGAAGGGCGTGTATGGAACTCCCGACAAATCGGTCTAACAACTAAACCCCGGCGGCGGTCTACATCTGCAGTCAAGAGGAGCTCCAGGAACGCATCAGCGGCTTCTGGAGTTCCCCCTGCCTTACCTCATCACTGAGGTACATCCCGGGGTAACCAGATTCAAACCCGGGGCATGTCGCTGTCGTACCTCTCACCGCTCTACACAGTAAGAGAGTCGGAACACCGACCCGCCTGAGACGACACTCCCGGCCGCAACGAGGTGTCGGGTCCAGTTTTTTCCAATGGCTACATCTCCCCTGCATGTCGCACGACGCCCTGCACTCCCACGCACATAGAGACAGCGAACTTCTTCCCGCGGTCCCCCGAGATTGGGCAGCAGACAATGTGGCATCCCTGCTACTCCTCGTACTGGGGACTAGTCACCCGAAATACTTTTCGAAGCTCTACCGATTGTACATGACGAGGTACTTCATGTACTGACCCACTTGGACTTCGGTGTCATCCACCCGGAGGTATGAGCTGGTTGGTTCCTGGCGCTTACGAAGGCCATGAAACCATATCGCCTCAGTTTTCTGAGGTGCCACCCTCCTTGCGCACCCCTTGCGAGCAGAAGCACCTCCCCGAAGCGTGACCCTCTAGCCAGTATTAGGGTATCGTCTGCATAGCAGGCGACACTGATGTCCGAAGTCAGACTAGCGCGAAGGCCCGCATCGTATGCGAGGTTCCATAACAATGGGCCCAATATAGAGCCCTGGGGTACCCCACAACACACCTCCCTTCAATTTTCCACTCCGTACCGATCGACAAACTTCACTGTCCTGTCGCTTTGATAGACCTCTATGACGGCACGCAGGTAAGTCGGCACCTCGTGATATTCAAGGGCCGCCCTAATCGTGCCCCATTGAAGGGTGCCAAAAGCGTAAACGAAATCAAGGCTTACTACCAAGCCGATCGTACTGCCGACCCCGACAGGGAGCGAACACGCCTATATATTAGCGTCCACTGTCGAGCGTCCCCGTTGGAATCCAAATTGGTATGGTAGTCCGATAGATCAGGGCCCACTCGCGACAGGTGCTCGCTGATACGGCCAGAGATAACTCTCTCAAAGAGTTCCTATCCTTTGATTTCTTATCTCAATTGAACAATTATGGAAACTGATAAGAATAAGAAAATCAGGTTCTGGTAGCAGATTTTGGAGGGGGGGGTCACGTCCCCTGTGACCCCTCCCCCCCCTGGAATGCACCCATGGAATAGCACTTTGTGTGATCCACAAATTGTTGTTCTGAGTCTGGGTGTTCTTTGTGTCCGTTTCATGTATGTCTATAAAGGCCCCCGCGACACACGATTTATATTCCTAATGCGGGAGATGTTTAAAAAATAAAAAGAACACTATTTCCCGATTTGTCTATCTATAGACGAGAAAATGTGTGTTTTTGTTTCTGACGGTGCGCCTTCTATGGTGAAAGGCGTGAAAGCTGGTCAAGCTCTGAAAGTAGGTATTCTACCCAACTGCTTCACATCACCTGCCTAGCCCACGGATAACATCGAGTTGCGGAAGAGATCCGAAACGAGTTCGGGATAGTCAATAAATTGATTTCTTCTACAAAAAAAGTGTTTACAGAGTATAAGCATATAAAGAGCAACTACCAAACGTAGCACTATCCGCAGAACCAATATTAACACGTTTTTTCATTGTGCATATAATCCGATGTCTAATCATCATCAATATCAAAAGCCTTTCACAGTGCACTGCTGGTGCTCGACATAGTCCTTATGGAAGAGGTTTTGGGGAACTATACCACCCGTGAGATGCGTTCGTACAGGATTTGTTTCAAATTTTCCTTCTAATGTCTACATTAATTAATTAGATGAAAAAGTTGTGTTTCCTGTTAGTAACTTGTTTGTACACACATCAAAAGTGTCTAGGGATCAAGCATTTTTATGCGGATTTCTTGAGATTGAGATGTGGCTTTGACCCTGGCCTGCTCAGTCGCCAGACTTGAACCCGATTGAGCATGCATGGGATATGCTACAGAGAAGAGCTCTGCCGAATATGGAGGGTATCCAGTCGCAAGAAGACCTTTTTTTGTTGTTGCAACGAACATGGGCGGCCATTCCACAGCGTGATTTGGATGAACTCATTTTAAGTATGCCAAACCGATGTTCTTGTGTTAGTGTTCGCGGTAGAAACACGGATTATTAATTGTTTAAGTTACCTAATAAAATTTTAAAGAAAACTGTTACTTCAGTCTTTTTTTCGAACTTTAATGTTAGTGGTTCAAATGTCAAAAATCCTTTTATTAGGAAAATGGCAAATTTCTTTATTAATGCAAAGGTGACTTGGTTTATCGTTACTGTGACAAACGAAAACACTTTATTTGATGAATCCTTAAAGAAAATTTTAATTAATATCAATCAGGAGAAAAGTTATTGCAAAAATATATGTTGATCCCTAGACACATATGTTGATCCCTAGACACTTTTGATGTGTGTATTTTTACACTTAGTGCACTTGTTTTTCAAAGACAGACTTAATGCCATGAGGTATACGCTCACACTGGATATTCAGATGATTGTACAAATATGATGCGGAAGGTGCAAAGACAACCTACTGAATTTGTCATAGTCCATGTTTTAGTAATTAATTAATTCTGGGATCAACCTACACTAGATATATATACCGAAGATATACCAGACGCCAGATTGTACGAGATTAGTTTGTCTGTCAAACAGCTTAAGAACTACAAAGCGTGTAAAGACAGAAAATCAACGTAAAATGACAGCGTTCGTGTTGTCGTGTTTCGTTGGTGAGTGCGAGACCGGAGGCCCAAATAGTCTAGTCAACAAGTTCCATACTTGTTGACTAGACTAAAAGATGCAGAAGCATCACTAGGCCGCCATGGTGTGGGTCGCTATGCTGCATATTCTGCATTCGTAGTGAGTATGCTCTTGTCATTTTGGCGCCCCAGACATAAAAAAAAAAACTTTACTCTTTGGTAAACAAACTTCGGCGTCACTTTGCTCAAGTACGGCAGTTTCTCCATTTTATATAATTTGTTATGTAGGAAGACACCATAATATTTCTGCACATTTAAGTAAAAAAAAGAAGGTACATTAAACCATGTTTTAAAAAATCGTTCAGAGTCAATGAACTAATATTATATATATTATTCCTCAATGTTCAAAGTACACAGAAATATTTAATTAATTCCTTCAAGCATATTAGAATATGTATTTATGCATATTGGATGTCAGCCGTTGTCCTTGTGTATAATCTTTACGGTAGTCGCTTCTAATATTGTTTGGTAACTTTGTATCGTCTGCGTCGTCGGCAGCTGGTGATACGTGTCGGAAATGTTAACCTGTTCACCTTCCTTGCCGTATTCGTATGTTTGCGTCAGCATTAGAGGCAGGTTTGTCGCAACGGTGTTCAATGAATACTAGCGTAATGTACACAAAGTAACGGAAGCCCTACGGTCGCGGACCTGTGCCACAGTCACTCTTGTGACAGCTGTCAGGAAGGTGGTGTGGGCACGGGCTGGCGTTACGTTCAACAAGATATTACCTACCGTTCTTGTAACAAGATCCCCATAAGAGGGAGTGTGGCTAATCACACATCTCACACACTGCGGTCTGTGCCCAAACTATGCAGCGCCTATGCTATGGTAACCAGGATCTTGTTAAACCTACCTAAACATTTCCAAATACACACCTACATACAGACTAGATAAAAACCCGCGGGGCGACGCTATTCTAAAAAATATATATCATCAGCTATCTACCAGTGAAAGTCAAATCAGTCAAAATCGGTCCAGCTGTTCCATAGATTGCAAAAACAAACAGACAGACAAGAGTTTTAAAAATTGTTTTTTTGATGTAAGAACCGAATACTCTTTAATATGCATTTAGTGAAAAGCAGTTAATTTGAAATTACAAACAAACACTTCAAGTTTGTTTATTTAAGAATAAGTTCAAACACAGGGCAAATGCTAATGTTCCTTACACAATTATTATTTGTCATGCATGGGATCGAACTAATGGCCTCTGGCTTAGAGGTTGGGATAACTGACTACTAGCCTAACATGTCCGTCATCATGCACATACAGTGAGTTCCTACGTAAATACCCGGTCACCATCATACTGTCAACAATTTGTGTCCGTTTCTTATCTGTTACAACAAACGCGGTTAGATAACCTCGCCAGAACACCAAGCGGCCACTTGAACCTAATAGATACCCGAATGTTATTCGATGCAGTGAATTATCTGATACACCATTTGTGATTTTTATAGGAGTGACGTAAAAGTTGTACAAATAGAGAATTTATCAGCCGATAACCGCGGCTACTGTGTGCGGTCGCCAAGGTGAACCTCTCCGACGTCCCGAACTGGCGACATCGCACTGTCACTTAAAACTTGCTTTCAGACTCGAAGTTGTTTCCAGTTGTCAGTGCTCTTAGAACATCAATGTATACAGGTGAAAAACAAATAATTAAATTAAAAAGCTTTTTAAAAACAAGCTTTCACTGGAATGCCTTGAGACGAATAAAACGAGTCCAAACTCGATAATGTTGCGACATTTCTTTACAGAGTTCCTATGGCCGCCTTCCAGTTCCAGCATCAGATCAGCTCCATGTCCTTATAATATTGTAATGTCACGGCTGTATACCTACATTTGCTTTCAAAATTTCAGCAAAATCGGTTGAAGATATCTGCTTCAACATTGAGTTGCAAGATTCCACCCGAACATACAAGCATACATACATTATGTACATTGCTTGCAAGTTAATAAAAAGCTTGTAAAATAGGTAAGAACAGAAAAAATATATCATAGTTTGATATGATGTGATATCTATCGTCGTTGTCGTTTTAACTATATCGATACAAATAAATAAAATTGAAGTGTTTGTTTGTGATTTCAAATTAACAGCTTGATAATAAATGCAATAAAAGTAGGTACCTATACCTACGATATTTAGCTACATCAAAAAATCTTTTTTTTGTCTGTTTGTTTCGGATAATCTCTGGAATGGCTGGACCAATTTTGAAGAGACTTTCACTGGCAGACAGTTGATGCTATAAGGTCGACCGCGGTTATTGTTGTAAAGATAAGGACGATAAGGTACGACAACAACCGCGAGTAGCACCGCGGGGCGCGGATCGCAGCTATTATATGCAGCGTCGACAAGCCCGAGACGGCTCGGGGGTTACCGGCGGTGGCTCCTGCAGAACAGATAGCGGTGATGCGCACCGCTAACATATTGAGGGCTACTGGGCCGCTAACGAGCGAAACCTTACAGTTCGCGTTGTCTTTGTGAGTTAGCTTAACTGCAATAAAAAAAAAAACCTCCGTGAAGGCAAAGAAAGCTGAGTAGGTATTCGTTGAAGTATCAAGTTCAATCCCGAGATGTATAACTTATAAATATGGTTTAAGCCTTAAAAATTATTAACACTAGAAGTACCAACCCACGTATTTCTGTTGTAAACATAAGCGACAGGCCGAGTTATCGCTCGCGCTCGCCCACACCACATAATAATTATTATCCTGTTGTCCCGCCTCTTATCGGCGTTTGTTTTGTTCATTGGCTTTGTTGACGAGACCACGTGGTACTAATGCTTCGTGGACTTGACGGACGACAGCTTTCCTTCTGATACACAGATCAGAAAAAAAAAAGTAAAAACTAAAACCCAACTACACAAAAAACGACGCTGAAAAAGTATTAAACAAGTTTGAAAAGCCGTAGTCACACGTTAAAGTTTTTTGGTGCGTTTCTATATAACGTGTGACTACGGCTTTTCAAACTTGTTTAATACTTCTTCAGCGTCGTTTTTTGTCGTAGTTGGGTTTTAGTTTTAACTTTTTTTTTTATTTAAAATGTTTTGGTGCTGTTATTAATATATATGTATTTGAAATGTACAAGTAACGGCCTTTCTAATGATACCAAACACGGCATATTTATCTCCAATACATTTTTTAATGCAGTACTTTATGTCGGCTAGAGGGCGCCACATTAGATTCAGTGACACGTCATATAGCCTATAACTAGAAGATGATCAAGACGCTTCTAACGATACCTCATTTGTCCAGTTCTAATGAGTAGTTAAGGAGCTATGAGGGAACAAATGAACATACATACATAGCCTGTCAGAATCATGACCCTCCTTTGGCTTTGCCGTAGTCGCGTAAAAAAATGCTGTTGACGATCACCTCACCAGTTTGGATGATAAATAACGTGGCGCCAACCGAGTTTTCTTTATCAATCTGCGTTTATTTAAATCACGCCAGACTTAATAAACACTATCGCGGTACCCTATCATTCTCATTATATACCTAAACGATAATAATATCACCATTCGAAATTACTCTTTTTTTTTCAGAGAAAGTGTGGAAATTGATCTTTTTGAGAGCTTCCATTGCGTGCGCCGCGTAAACATTTAGTTTCGCAAAAATATTGTATGACAGAATTCAGGTCGACTATTATTTACAGGTCTACATAGATTCCAGGACTGCCCAGGTCTCGACGGTATTAAAGGTTGGTACTTCGTAAGGTAAATAATAAAACTTTTTGACTTCGGCGAATTGAATTGTGAAAGCTGGTTACATGCAGGCCATACATACATAACTCATCATCATCATCATCAGCCTATCGCAGTCCACTGCTGGACATAGGCCTCTCCAATTGCACGCCACTTAGTTTGATCCTCGGCTTCTCGCATCCAGCTCCTGCTAGCCGTCTTGCGCAAATCATCACTCCACCTGGTCTGTGGACGTCCTACACTACGTTTGCCGAGACGCGGTCTCCACTCAAGAACCCGTTTACCCCAACAGTTATCGGTTCTACGGCAAATATGGCCAACCCACTGCCAGCTTGCTCACCCTGTGGTGCTAATACATAACTCATACAAAGCAAAATAGTGAATCAAATTTCGCCCGGGACCAACAACATATCATTTATTTATTTAATGGTTTACCAGTAGTTATTACACTAAAACATTATTGAATACAAAACACAGTAAAAGTCTTAATCTAAGTGTACAACTCATTTAGGTAAACACTACATGCATAAATTGTTAAAAAATAAAATAAAAAACACTATTTAGTTAAAGAGATTGTCCAAAAAGTAAGGAAATAAATGTAGGGGAAAGTCGTACAGTACCGGCCGGCATCCAGTACCGGCCAGTTACAGTTGCCAAAATTCTATAAGTGATGGCGCTATTATGGTATTTGCCAATAAAGTAATACGTTCTTTATATGTATATGCCACGCTCGGCACCGACCTGTCGCGAAGAGTTTACTGTCAGTACCTCGATTTGTGTTGCGGATGGTAAACGCGCGATACACAACCAAATTTTTGTGGGTGATTACAGAAGTTAATAGTAGGTACAAGTACAAAAGAAATTAAACCTGGTATGTATTTGTTCATTTAAATAGCTATTATTAAATATGTTTCATTTCAATATTTATTTGTTAATTATTTTCTAGGATTGCAGATTCTATATTTTCCGTTCCCTACAGTACCGGCCAAAAAATTGGCCTCCAGTACCGGCCACTATTAAAGTTTATTTTTGAGTGATTTTATTAAGTTATAGGTCCACAAAGATGCTAGGCGATAATACTGATGGTCAGAAGACGAAAAAGAAGGGTGCTTGGGATCCCGCCAATATGCATTAAGCCGTGCAAAAGCTGCTGAGTAATTAAATGAGTGAGCGTCAGACTGGAGCAACATGCGAACTACTGCACGACGTCACAAAGCTGAAAAAAGTGAAATTTAGACAAGTTCTCCATTTAAAAAAGTGCTGGCATATAAAAATTAGATAATAGTGTCAACTTAGTAGGCGGCAGGCAGTAAGCGAGGCAGGAAAACTCCTGCCTCGCTTAGCTGACTTGAAGGAAAACGCCTTCAGGAAAAGTTACCAGCAAGAAAGGCAAGCAATTGGTTTCAGGAGAAGATACCAGTAAGAAAGGAAGAAAAAGAAAAAAGAAAACCAGAGGCCTGCCTCCCCACAGACTGAACCAGGAAGAAACAATTTCTCCTTTTTGTCTTGAATCTCATGAAGAAGATGGGATTCAATGTGGAAATAGCAAGGTTTGGGTCCCCGAGGCTTGTGCAATGTCAGATATGAATATGTCAGAGCTAACAAATCAATACATTTGTGATTTATGCCTGGTCTAAATGATTATTTTTATACTGGCCGGTACTGGAGGCCAATTTTTCTTAAGTTAATTTTTCATACTTTTCAAATTTTATCAATAAAGTTGATTATTTTAAAATATAATAGTATTTTATTGTATTTATTTATTAATCTTGAGTGCCTTAACACACTTTAACATATTAACTAGGCAATTTTTATTTTATCCTACATAAACCTTAAGGTGACGGTACTGCCGGACTCTCCCCTACATATAAATTGTTATCCATCCCTATTAGGGACATTAATTAATTAGCAAATGGTTAATCGACAGCAAGAGTGTGGACCTGGTTCTTAAATCGTTGAAATGTGCCAAATATATCTATCTGACTACTGTAGTGATTATATCATGTAAGGCATACGGGACTAATCTCTCTCAGATGCGATGACATCTGTGTTGTGGTGTAATTTCCTTTCCACTTGTATGATTGTCGTTTTTAAGCTATTGGATAGCTTTTATCGCGGGCTTTGAGCGCGGAGACCGAATCAAGAAATTCCGTAACGAAAATAAAACCTAACACCCGAAGCTCGTACGGATCGAGACGAGCTGCTCCGAAATCGGACGAATACGTAAGCGGCTGTTTGTGAGAAAGTATATAGGTGTATAGGTATATATCATATCTTTATAATGTCACGCTCACCGCATGTGCGCCCCGTAAGTATACATGTTCAAAGAAAAAAAAACTGCACAAATAAAAAATAAATAAATAATTATAATTGCATAAGTTGATAAAAAATGCTAAGCAATAGCTTTATCGCGGCAGTCCTCGAGTGCAACATGTTTTTTTATTATTAATTATGGTTTTATTACACTACATTCAGTCTTATCCTAATATTCGGTGTCCTGCCTTACAGCATACATCGAAGAGTAAAACAAAGCTGGTTGTTGTTCGTTCGCTCGTCACCGTGGGGTACTCGTCACCGGCCGCGGGAGAGCTGCGCTAGCTGCGGCATACACCCCAATGCCGTGGCTCGACAGGACACGGTCTCACAGCAAACTATTGTTAGACGATTATATTGTTACCGGAGGAGCGTGCCTACCTTCCCTAATTCTGGGAGGGGGGATACCGATAGGATGGTGGAGCGCTGGAATCTCTCGTTTGGAATCCATAAAAAGAAGTAACGGGAATAGAAAAACCAAGTACGTTTGTCAATATATATTAAAGTACATAAAAACCTTACATTATCGAATAAATAATACATATTATCATAAATATATTTACACGGTTAGTGCGTGATCAGAGCGAGTGCAGCTCGCAGTCGAACGACGGTCCGTTCCAGAGTGGTAGAAGGGCGCGGCTCGCTTACGCCCCCTCGTCCCTCCGCCCCTTGCGCGAGACGTGTGAGGGGGCGTGCGAGGGGGCGTGCGGGGGGGCGTGCGGGGGGGCGTGCGGGGGGGCGGGGGCGTGCGGCAGGGGGCGCCACGCCGCCACGTAGCCCAGCGTGCACAGCAGCGAGCCGCTCAGCGGCCCCACCCAGTATATCTGCACATCAACACAGGTACCTATTAGTCTACATGCTACTCGATACGACCGACGCACCATTCGTGGTCTGTGAAAGGATGTTCCGATAGTGACACATAGTAGTCTTGTACTAGTAAGGGTCTGTTCACACAGACCGGGTCGGAGAGCATCGCCCGCTTTTGTTCACACAGACCGGGTCGGAGAGCATCGCCCGCTTTTTTTCACACAGACCGGATCGTATACGCTTGGAATTGATCGGAGCGGTGCCGCCAACTATTTCACATGGACCGGCTGGAAGAGATCTGCGCGAATGCGAGCGAGAAAGAGCGGGCAATCGGAGTCTGTCGGCTCCTCTTATTATTTCACACGAAGCGCGTTCGAGCATTCTTAATGACAAAAGTGCACATGCAAAAATAAACCTTAGTACAATTACTCAAAACCATGTTTCCAACGCGTGATAAAAATGTGCACTTCTCTCCGAACCGGTTTGTGTTAACGGACCCTAAGTGTATACGAAATGAACGGAAACGTCGGTGTTTCAAAGTAAGTCGGAGTGTATAGTGCAGATCGGACAGGCTTTTGTAGGTAGTAGAGCCACGTCGATTTCAGCACAGTTGGGCCGATTCGACCGGGGTGGTACTACCCTCGAACAAGAAGATCAACGTAAAATGACAACGTTCCTGTTGTCGCGTTTCATTGGTGAGTGCGAGACCGGAGGCCCAATGATGCAGAAGCATCATTAGGCCGCCATGGTGTGGGTCACCATGCTGCATTGTCTGCATTCGCAGTATGGTGACCACCACTCGTGGATTCTGTTTGTGCTTTCCATCAGGCGAAGTGGATGGCTATACATAAGCAAGAAGGTGCAAGAGCGCGTACCCAGTGGTGGGTCCAGGCGCCGCTCCACAGCGCGGGTCCGAAGCTGCGCGCCGGGTTCATGCTGGCGCCCGTCAGCGAGCCCTGCAACACCACACCCTGTACTGTCTGCACCGTCTGCACCGTCTGCACTGTCTACCACCCTTCATCACATAGCAGAAGACGATTCTCACTTTTATGGGCGACTATGTGTACGGTCGTCGACAAAAGCCGGTGAACAAAAACGAAATGTCGAATCTACTGAACGATATTTGCAGTAGACCCGGTTAAGAGATCAAATAAATTACCTCTAACATAAACTATTTATGGTTACTTCCTTCATTCGACTACTAGTTTTGAAATATCATAGCACCAGCTAGATTTGCTGTAAATCGCATTCCATAGTTTTAACATTTCGTTTTTGATTTCTAACTAGTTATGTTGTTGACTATATCATTTCAATTGACTAATTTCTGTAAAAAATATGTATAAAGTACGTAGAGGCAATATGAATGAAATGATATGACAAACCGTTTACACATGACTGGGACTTGAAAAAAGCCATTCACATAATTATACAAAGGCGAATTAAGATTATGAATTTTACTTAAAAGTTGCTTGAATTGAACGCTAAAAAATTACAAACGCTCACATTTTGCAAATCATATACGTGACAATTTTTTTTAGTACCCGACTATGGCTAAGCCGAAGGAGGGTTATAATTTTGACAGGCTACATATGTATATCAGTTCATCTGTTCCCTCATAGCTCCTGAACTACTTATTAGAACTGGACAAATGAGGTATCGTTAGAAGCGTCTCGATCGTCCGCTGGGTATAGGCCATATGACGTGTCACTGAATCGAATGTGGCGCCCTCTAGCGGTCATAAAGTACTGTATTCAAAAATAAATTTGAGTTAAATACGCCGTGTTTGATATCATTGGAAAGGGCGTTACGTGTACATTTCAAAAATATATATATTATAAGCATTTGCTCGTGACGGTGTCCATATTTATTCGATAATTGTGATACTTCTATGGTACGCTTATCTGTTCCCTTATACTTTCTAAACTACTAGCCAGAATAAGATAAATGAGGTATCGTTAGAAGCGTCTTGATTGTTCGCTAATTATTGGGTGTGTGTAGGTGGCGTGTCACGTATCCAATGTAGTGCCCTCTGGCGGACACTAAAACTAAGATTAATAAATCAATAAATAAATATTTCGGACATCTAACACACAACGCCATCTAGTCCCAAGCTAAGCAGAACTTGTGTTATGGGTACTAGACAACTGATACAAATACATATATACTATTTTTTTGTTGTTGCAAACACCCAAACTCAGAAAAAAATATTTGTAGAGTAAACAAATATTTAATCCGACCCGGGAATCGAACCCGAGACCTCATGATCAGCAGTCGCATACGCCAACCGCGAGACCAACGAGGCAGTCACAATTAAAATAAGCATACCATGTTTGGTATCATTAGCAAGGGATTCACTAGTAGGTACATTTCAAATATTAAGCATTTAAAAAAAATACTACTTGGTTTGGTTTGTTAATTAAAATATACTTTGCAAATAAATTAATACCTATTATAACGGCACCAAATCATTTTAAATAATAAAAATTGAAATTAAAACCCAACTACGACAAAAAACGACGCTGAAAAAGTATGAAACAAAATTTTTAGGACACTAGATTAAACAACGTTACTGAAGAAGCAAGATAATCGATACATAGGCTCTACCAAGATGACAATAATGTCTCACGATACGATACTTATGGTACACAATAGGCATGATGACCGTAACCAAGAACCACTAAAATAATGTATTTATCTGATAAAATGGGGTTCATAGAGTATAAAAATCGTATTTATTTTCATATTTAAAGGGAGTTAATTAACTATTAAGTTAATTAACAAAAATAAAACTACAAAATACAGCAATCCGCCATGTTAAGTTGAACACCAATCAAAGCGAGTTACGTCACGTCGGTATAGTTCGGTCATATTCGACGATCACTTCACTGTCTATAGGAGCTATAATTGACACTGGTTGACAAATGGTGACTTCGCGTCTGCACAAACAGACGCCATGACACCACCGAGCGTTTTAGCGTGAATTTTAAACTTAAAATTTATATCGCAATTTTTCCTACTAAAACTGTTTTTTTTGTAGAAATATAACTTTTTTTAGACAATAGGAGATACTTCCGAGCACTATAAAACAGTTTTTCAAAATTAGTTATCATGCCTATTAAATTATCAGTGTACAGAGATACATATATTCAAGTTTGAAAAGCCGTAGTCACACGTTACATAGAAACATACCATAATACTTTAACAACGCGTAATAATCTTGTTTATACTTTTTCAGCGTCGTTGTTTGTCATAGTTGGGTTGCAGTTTTATTTTTTTTTATTAAATTAAATATAGGGGTTAAAGTATGACATTGCCTTTTTAAAGTAATAGGTACTTTGAATTGACATAAAACCTTCATGGTGTGGGATTTTCGAGTGAAACTTTTTTTACATGATTCGATAGACGGATACTTCGAAAATCCGAGTAATCTTTCAATAGAAGTTCCGACGCGAACTAACGCCGCAGAAACCGCTCGCAATATCAATGTTGCGATTGGGAGGGGAGACTGCTAATGAACGAACCGTGCGGTATTGGTTTTTTAAACGACTAGCTGACCCACGCAAACTCGTTTACGTCTCCTATTGGCCGTAGCGTAATAATTTTCCCCCGTTTTTGTAACATTCTTCATTGATGCGCCGCTCCTATTAGTCTTGATGGCGTGATAATATAACCTATTAGCGCGTTCAAACAAACAAACTCTCCAGCTTTGTAACATTATTAGTATAGATTTCGTAATGGAAACTGGGATATAAGAACGAACCACGTGGAAGAACACCCACACAGGTGAATAACGCTGAACTGAAGGAGATGGTGGAAGCCGGATCCGAATCAAATCAGCCAGCAATCAGCGGCGTGGTTAAACGTTACTTTATCAATTATATTGACTCATTTGCATCAAATCGATAAGATAGAAATTATGAATAATGGGTGCATATGATTTGACTGATCTGCAGAACGATACGCGTGTTGAAACTTGCGTTGACGTGTTGAATCGGTTTTCAGTATCCATTTCGATTAAAGGGATATTATGTTGAATTGTAACATGTATCGAAAAGTGGATTCTTTACGATAACAGAAAGCGAAAAATCAATGACCCTAGGTCAAACGCTGCAATAGTGTTCTAAAGCAGAGCTTACCGATAAAAAGGTAATGGTAACTGTTTGGTGGTCTATTCATGGCATGGCGTTATTCAATACAGCTTTCTAAGGTATGGTCAAGCATTAACAGCAGATGTTTACTGTGCTGAACTTCTAACAATAATGGCGATACTAGCAGTGAAACAGCCCCGACTCGTGAATCAATCTTCACCATTATTGGTCAATGATAACGCGAGACCTCACACTGCATGAGAAATCGTTGTAACTCTACAGAAACTGCAGGTAGATACCATACTCCGTTCTCGTCAGATCTTAGTCGAACGAACTATAATTATTATCGTAATTTAGACAATTTTGTACGTGGTAAAAAAAAATCTTCAGATGCAGTACAATAATACTGTATTTTTCACACAGTTTGTCGAATCAAGATCTCCAGATTTCTAGCGCAAAAGGCATAAATGAACTGCCGATTAGATGGCAACAATGTATAGGTAATTGAAAATGACTGCACGTTTGGCCTAGTGGTTTAACGGTCACCACGCCGTTTCCTACTTCGCCAAGTGTCGTGGGTTCAAATCCCACGTAGGACAACACTTTGTGTGATACACAAATTGTTGTTCTGAGTCTGGGTGTTCTTTGTGTCCGTTTCATGTATGTTTGTAAAGTCCCCCGCGACACAGGATTTATTCCTAGTGCGGCAGTTGTCTTTTAAAAAAAAAAAAAATAGGGTTAATGTTTTGTTTACATAAATATGTCACATTTTAGAAAAAAAAATGTTTTTAATTCTTCAGTACAAATCGGCAATTTCAATCTTGGACCCCTAATATTACGTACACGTTGTTATCACAGTGAAACTTGGTTAAGTGGGACCTGGATAAGTGAGAAATCTCCATAACTGGAACTGATGCTGACGTCCCAGCACTTAGGCACTGAATTACCTTTGCTGGTGGGACGAAGCAAACCTCTATATCTGGGATACGTTCTTTCAATTTTATCGTCATAGTTACCTCTATAACTAAGATAGCGAGAGGATTTTATATACATTAACCTCTGTAACTGAGATAACATCGTTTTTTGTGCTTAAAAACGAAGAAGATGACGACTCCGATGGGCTCGGAAGTAAATTTAATAAAAAAATCTAAACGCGAAGCAGTAAAAGCAGTTATTTTAAAATGACAGGAAATAGGGACCAAAGCATTTTTGATAAAATTTATAACATCGAAAAACTAAAAACTGATACTTCCAAAATATAAACTAAAAATGACTGATTTTTATAATTGATACATTCTGTTCACATTTTTGTGTCAATTAAAACTTATAATGTTTACTAATGTTTTCTATAACTGAAATAACCTGTATTCTGACCTCTATTAATCCTCTGTTAATGAGACAGATATTTATTTATACCTGGATATCTGAGACACTGGGTAAGTGGGATACCTCTATAAGTGAGACAAATTTGCAGGTCCCTTGATGTCTCACTTAACCAGGGGCCGGTGTGTGCGCGTGTGTATCTCTGTGTGTGTGTGTGGTGTGTGTGTGTGTGTGGGGTGGGGGGTGCGACTCACGGCGACGAGCGAGAGCGCGGCGACGGTGAGGCCGATCCTGACGGGCCACGAGTCGCGCCGCTCCGCCGAGCGCGCGTCCCACGTGCCGCAGTTGGCCAGCGCCAGGCAGCCGCCCAGCAGCGCCTCTACGAGCAGCGCCTTGTGGGGCGGCAGGCCGGGCGCGGGCAGCGTGACGCAGGCGGCGCTGGCGCGGGGCTGCAGCGCGGCGAGCGCCCCCGCGCCCAGCGCCGCGCCCAGCAGCTGCGCGCCCGCCAGCGCCAGCGCGCGCCGCCCCGCCACGCGGCCCCACAGCACGGCCGCCAGCAGCACCGTCGGGTTGAAGAACGCCCCCGATATGTGCTCCAGTGTCTGCCGAACACGTACGTATTTCTATTAACATTACTTTTCACATACACGGATCGAAGGTATCTATACTTAATATTATAAAGCCGATAGCCGATTTACTCAGGAACCGCTGGTCCGATTTAAAAAATTATTTCAGTGTTGGATAGTACATTTATCGAGGAAGGCTATATATCATCACGCTCAAACCGATGGGAACGGAGCACCGATGAAAAATATTACAAAAACGAGGGAATTCTTTTCCTCTCCTAATTGAATAAGAGACATAAACGACGTTGCGTGGGTCGGCTAGTCTAGAATAAGTTTCTTTTTGGGGACCGATTTCCATGGTTAAGATTCTAATATTATGAAAGTATGCTTTTTATCCAAATAACGTTTACGTTTAACGATGACACTACAATTATAATAAGGAATAGAGGCGAGGTGAATACCTGCACGAGCGCGGTGACGACGAAGCCGGCGGCGAGCGCGCGGTGCAGCGGCAGGGCGGCGGCGGCGGCGTCGGACCCGCAGCCCGCCAGGCAGCTCAGCAGCACCAGCAGCGCCGTGCCGCACAGCTCCGCCAGCGCCACGCGCCACAGCGCCGCGTCCCGCGCAGCGCCCCGCAAGCGCCCGCACCCGCACCCGCACCCCGCCGCTGTCACCCGACATGTGCTCGGACTTACACTTTGTTATACTGTGCACACACTTACACATACAGCGTAACGACAAAACACACTACACCTATCTACCAGATATACACCAAAACGACGGAGTTACGTACGATACAAACAAACTACTAAAACTAGAACATAACATCATTTTTTTTGTGTATGTCCAAAAAGAGTTGTTCCACTTCACGAACCTCTTTTTAGTTTTGCGAGAAACAATGTAATTTAAGTAAATCTTTTTGCTATCCTTTTTTAGGTTCCGTAGTCAAAATTGCAAAAAATAGTACCCTTATAGTTTTGTCATGTCTGTCTGTCCACGATATATTTCACAGAATACAACCTTTAAAATGTGGAATGTACATGTTATTTTTTATATTCATGTTACTTACATATTAATTTACATTATTGTTATATTAGCTATCAAAATACAAAACCCTAGCCTACATAAAAAGTGTCTCGACCCGCACTATGCCGATTTTTGCAATTCAAGTGTGTAACAAATTATTCTCATCTGTCGGCTAATTATACACATACACTTTTAATTAGTAGCTAAAATAACTAATTAATATCACTGTGTACATTTCGCGCAAGTCTCGGTATTTACAAGCAGTCCCACGGAAAGTGGAGCAGCTCAAATGTTTGCGCTACACAAACCCAAAGTATTATTATTAAACAAATTGACAGACGAAGATAAAGCGGTTTAAGTACATTCTTGTTTTACATTTTTTTATAAATTACTTAAAAGGTATTTCAGTGTTCGAGGACGCACGGATACGCTCGAAGAGATCGATATAGCGCCGGCAAATTATGATGACAAACGGGCAACTTTTAATTTTTCGCCGTTTAAAATGTTACGTGAGCCTAGAATTTTCCATCGACAGTGTTGCATTTTTTGTAACGATGTAAATCACGTTTCGAACGCGTCGCAACCTTACACTGACGTTCGGTGTTAGCGATTCGGGGAAGTAAATTTAATAGATGGCACCGAAACAATATTCCAGGTGGATGAGGCGGATCATTACCGCGGTGGTCGGCGTAAAACGATAAATACAATGCGACGCAACAAGAATAGGAACGTCAATGATCTCTCTTTCAAATGTCCCTTGAAAAAGCATTATTAAACACCTTTAAAAAACATTACTAAAACAATATTGATACGCAAATAAGGTTTCGTTGCAGACACCGTACTTTTCAAGGGACATTTGACAGATAGAAGTCATCGGCGTTCCTATTTTTATTTGAGTTGCAGTGTGAAGAGAAGCGAGAAGAGATAAAACACAGTCGGCACTCACCGTCGCAGTCGTCGGCGTCGGGCGGAGGCGCCGCCATGAAGTCGCAACTCACAGCGCTCATCTCAGCCTCACTGCCTCACTGCCTCAGCGCTCAACACACATCCGTGTTTACCTATTACTCATCCTGCCGGCGTCCGTCTGCTAACCGCACTCTATATCACCCCTCTACACCCTCCACCGGGTCGCTGCTTACACGGATATCGGGTATCCCGTAACTTTACTGCAGATAGCTTTAGGTGTGCTAACACTGCAACACAATTCGAAAAACATAAACCTAGCGGTGAAGTAGCGCCCCACACGGATGTTAATACCTATTATACTTACATAATTAATACCCAATATTCCACTGCTGGCCATCGATTAGCTAACACATAAAAGGATGTCATGAAAGCATTTCAAAGTGCGCTAATGTTATTACTAAAATAATTTTGAACGAATCGATATAGTTAACGTGTGGTCGTTTCGGAATATATTTATGACTAATAAACTGAACACAGAAACTAATATTTTACTAGACATAAATATCCTTCGTCTCGCCCTTATAAGGATCTGATAAGTGGTTCTCTCCACATAGGTGTTGTTATTATGATAACATCTCAAATAAACTCTGACATGTACGTATAAGGTGTTATTAGAGGTTATTTGTTGACAGGTAAACACTCTCAACAAATACGAATCAATCACCCCCCCTCCGTATTGTGTCGCGGATCCCCCCCCCCCCGTGACGCAACGTGTGCGTCTGTGATGAGTCGTCATTACATTACACATTCATACCTGCGCACTCACACTGTACACAGTTTGTCAAATTCATACCACTTGAAATTGTAGTAAGTTTAGGAAGATACCATGACAAGGCCGGACACCTTCTTTTAGTCATCGCATCGTTCAAAACTATCACATGAACGTGTAGCTACTGACACAGATAACAGATGAATGACACGTGTAAAAATATATTAAGTACACATTAAACATAATGTACCCGGATGTGAGACACTGATTTCATACAAATGTAAATCGTGATCGCACACACCCTACCTTCATCTGTATACTGTCTAACACGCATAATATTTGAACTTGGATGTTTTTGAACTGTAAATAACTACATGGCTTTTTATTTCACACATCACAATTTCATGCATTTAATAATTAAACAATAACAAAGCTATCTCAATAAATAGGCGTTATCTATGAGATAGTTGACGTATCAACAAACACCCAAACATTTAGTCGTCGTTATCTGATAACGAACACACCGATAAGCATCTCATATTTCCGATAGGTTAGATTGATCTAAGATTTGCGCATACGCAGACACGAGAGGTTAAGTCGACAAGCTGAAGAGCGTAGACCTTGATATCAATTCAAATCAAATGTACACTTGATTTATCACTACTGTTTAGTCCATTCGTTTAGATAGTGTCGGTGCACACGCACGCAATTGTGGTTATTGTTGTGAAATACGAATTTATTCATTCATACAACGCAGGCGGCGCGATCAAGGTCACCGTATCTAAGTGAATAGACTCTAAACATAAGGGAACTATAAACTAAGCTATAATGTATTAGGAATTAATGATACTTAGAAAACATCACGTAGGACAAAGCACTCAGGCGAACTTCGCCAGTGTAGGTCGCTCGAATGCACTACACTACATGCCCTTGGCTAAACATTTAAAGGGACTTTCTCCACCTCTCACTAATAACGTGGAGTACCACGTATTGAAAAAATAACTATAAAAAGAGAATGTGATATACTAGAGGGCAATATGCTGCTTTTTTATGGAATAGGGGGCAAACGAGCAGACATATCACCTGATGGTAAGCGATTACCGCCGCCCATGGACACCTGCAATACCAGAGGTGTCACAAGTGCGTTGCCGGCCTTTGGGGGAGAGGTTGGGGTATGGGCCTCCGGTATCCTCACACACTCCGTGAAACAGGGCAAGCGCTATTTCACACCGGATTTCTGTGAGGCCGTGGTATCACTCCGTTCGAGCAAGCCCATTCATGCCGAAGCGTGCTTCTCTATGGCTTTGAAGCAGTTGAAATAACTTTAGATTAAGTTAATAAGATACACATGACCCTATTGTCCTTTTTATTATACTTTTAAAGTTAATTTCATTTCTTAGATCAAGAATATTCTTTATATAAATGTCGGCAATTTCAGCTAACGTGAATGATGTAGATGTGTATCACAAAAGCAAGGTGCAAAGAGAAGTATTTACCGGGTCCTCAGTAGAGGCGAGCGCCAGGACGCTACCGACACTGGCGCGTGGCGCGTGGCGACGCTAATGAGTGTTGTCGCGGCGCACTGTCGTCGCTACTGGTTTCATATTTCATTAACTTGGTATATATATAATGGTGGTGGTGTTTGCGAATCACAGCAGCGTATAAACTGAATAAGTAAAAGATAAGCAAATACAAGCGCCACTATCTACATCTTACCTTAGATAAGGTCGCGGCTCAACTTTGTGTGTCTTGTGGCCGCTCATCATGTTTTCGCCGAGTTTTCGCATGTCGACACTCATTTATATTCGTTCCTATAGTGATCAGTGAAATACAAACTATCCACTTGTTCTAAACTATACTGATGTGAATGTATCTGATACGTTTAAGTATTATATTGTGGCGACTTCCACATACAGCGCAAAAAATAATATACCTACTACAGCGCCATCTACCGAAGTTACACTAAACTACGGAGTAACGTACGATACCAAGAAACAAACAATCCTGAATCGCGCAATAGAAGTTCTCGTGCCGATTAAAATATACACAACATCCCAATATCAACCGTTGGGCAGTAGTCCGCCAGGCATGTTCACATCGCTTGGTCGGAGGATCCTCCCTTTGTGTTGGAGGGACATGACACCCGTTCCTCCATAATTTTACTCTTCTAACTTCAAGTAAAGGCAAATAAAAGATTGCACTGCTATTTCGTCCTCTTACCTTCAACTATGGACTACGATGGAATAGTTAATTTTGGGAATTCGACGTTATCTCATTCAGATTGTTTGATAAATGACTTTTCATATCTTTCGTTATAAAAGGTATAAATTACTTGATAGTTGTATGAGAACACCCAATAAGACATCCCTGCTTTAATTCGTTGCAAATATGAGTTGGTAAGTTTAGTGAGTATATCAAATCACGCGACGTGAATAAATGTAGGTAAGTAGGTCTGACTGCGCCGGGAGGATTATCTTGTTTGAGTATAGTTTTCTGGCATACCGGCTATTTGCTGTAAAGATGTCGTTGGATTCGTTTAAACTATGAGAGCGACATTAAGTATATCCATTTTTTAAACAAAATTTCAACTAGTGATGCCGTTTAGGTCTCCCAATTTTTTTTCTACTTCAAACCAATCAGTGGGGAATGAAAACAGAGGGTTTGTTATTATGATACTGTCTCGTTGGTCTCGCGGTTGGCGTGTGCGACTGCTGATCATGAGGTCTCGGGTTCGATTCCCGGGTCGGACCAAATGTTTGTATGATCTACAAATATTTGTTTCGAAGTTTGGGTGTTTTCTGTGTATAATATGTGTGTATATACAAAAAAAAAGTATATATGTATTTGTATCAGTTGTCTAGTACCCATAACCCATAACAGCTTTGCTTAGCTTGGGACTAGATAGCGTTGTGTGTTAGATGTCCGAAATATTTATTTATAATTGGAACGAGAAATGCTAAAAACATTTTCGTTTTAGATTATTTATTAAGTTTATAAATATACAATCACGCAGTCAAGAATTTTTTGATAATCACTAATTAATATTAGAATTGCAATAGATCATGAGGCATGAGAAGGTGATGCAATAGAGTTGCAATATTGTTAGTATTTGTGTCTGGATGCAATTAATTTGAACATTTCATGTGTGTAATATAAATCTATAAACATTGTCATTACAAATGAACGATCACAATATGAGGCAAGAATACAATGTAGCTTGTGGGATGATCGGCACGGAGATCGCTTCGAGCCTTCACTGTATGGTACAATATTGCGATAGTTCTCAGGCTGGTGATGGACTTTATACTCGCTGTCTAATGCCAATTGTGAACTTAGCGGTGTACATCTACAGAAATTGGGTATTCATGCAATAAAAGGTAGTTGTCACTAAATACAGTAGCGAATACGTCGAACTCATGCCATTTAGGTACTTTCAAAATACACAAATAGTCTTGCAATTTTGTTGTAAACCATTTAACATGCATTATGAAGTCGGTGATACAATTCAGACGGTTCTAGATACAACTCGTTACAAGTTTGAAGTAGATGAAGCGCTGACAAGTTTTATTCGTCACATTGCGTTTTATATATTACTAGCTGTGCCGGCGAACTTCGTACCGCCATATTTACATATCTGTCTCAGCTTCCCACAGGCAGTGTACGGTCGCAGACAAAATAAAATACATTTCCCGGTATCTTTCAATTTTTACTTGCTGCTGCGGAACCCTTCATGGGCGAGTCCGACTCGCACTTGGCCGCTTTTTTATATATATAGATGATAGGTAATATTTTTAGGGACCGTTTATACCATAGAGTAGCACTGGTGAGCGGATCGGAAGGGAGACTCCATAGCGTCTTTTCGCGATAATAAATGGTCTATTAATTTTTGTGGCGGGTAATCTTCACTTATGTATATAATATACATTTTAGTCTCGCATACAAAAACAATCGTCTGTCACTCACACACACAATTAAAACAAAACATTCACAATTTCACACACACACACACATTGGGGTCGATACTTTGACTGAGAGGAACGCTCGCGGATGGCTACTCTCTATCGTGTTGCTGTATGAGAGTGGAGCAAATGTTTACCGCGCTCGCACGGTCCGCGTAGTGTAAAGGAGAGCGTCGGATCGGCGCGTCGTGGAGGGAGAAAATGAAAAGCTCGTGTTGTGCAGACATGCGTTTACTGGTGCGTTAGAGGCGCTGCAGGACGGGGGCGCTGGAGAGCGGGGCGCTGGCGGGGGCGTGCAGCGCCAGCTCCAGGTCGCGGCGGCGCTGCGCCAGGCGCTGCGTCATGTAGCGCGCCACGCCCTCGCCGGCCCAGGGCTGCGCGTAGAAGGCGCCCAGCCGCTCCTCCTCCGCGTTGCCGCCGCCCGCAGCCGCGCCCATGCTCTGCGCGCAGGGGGAGGGGGGCGGGGGCGTCAGCGCGGCGCGAGGGGGGCGCACCTCCCTCGCGCCGCCCACACTCACCTTCAGGTCGCGCGACTGCGACACCAGCCACTTCTGGATGAACTGCTGCGGGTCCATGCTGAAGCTCAGGAAGAACTCGCGGTTGGTCTTCAGCTGGTTGATCGTGTCCACCTGCAACGGTGAGCCGGAGCGTTAGTGCACTCTCGCGTCCGTCCCGAGGAGGTTCGAAGACGAGAACGAAACGACCGATCGCAGATTATCAAAAGAGCGGCCTGTTTCAAATTGCTCAAACTTCGATACCGATGCGACCTACGACCGCGCGTTCTGACCGCGCCGCCAATTTATTTACTTTCTTCACATACCTACACATACATAGGCAATTCAATTCTGGCACTCGCCGGACGCCTCAGCAATGCGCTCGTTCATCGTTGAATGCAGTACTAACCTGTAGTAACTGCGACAGAGCGGTTCTGTTTCGACACCCGCTAGCTGAATATTAGCCATTCTACTTCAGAAATGACTACTTCTAAACTTACAACGCTATACATTTTTGAAATTCTGGTCTTTTGGCAATTTGTGATTTTGATATTTAGCGAAAACTCGTGACACGACTCGCGAACACGCACAATAATATTTTGCACGCACACAGACGCATCGCGCAATACACTATACTTACCTTGGAAACTAGTCAATCTACATTAGATTTTTCGTGTAAGTTAAATATTAATCGGTGTTTCGTCATTATAGGATTTTTATAAATGTCACAAAAAACACGCAATGTATTTGGTATAATCTGGTCGCATCGTGAAGCTTGCGCGTCAGTGTACTGACTCTTCGGCGAGACAGGGTAGGGTTCAAGTGTATGCTTTGTGGGTACTATTTTAACTATTTGTTTTTATGGAGAAACCTAAAATGTAATCGAGTCATTATTCAGTGTGAAATGGAAAATTGGAGTTTCAAAGATGATATTTTATAAAAAAAAAAGGATAATTCATTGGTATGAGCCAAAACAGAGTATAACCAGATCGATGAACTACGACCGACATTAGTTTATTTAATTCACTCCGTACTCTATGAGTTGTGTAACACAATTACTTAATTTAAAATTTAAATCGTACTGAAATCCTAGTTATTGTTAGCAAATAGTTTAACGCTTGCATTTGGTTTATTTTGCTACTACCACAACTTAGTTACGTCAGGGGAGTTTCACTTCTCAGTTTAGGTATGTTCCGCCGAGCGCACCTCCCGGGAAGGACTACGGCAATGGTTGCCACTCGGCGCTCGGCTCGCACGCTAGCCGCCAAGCGTCGCGCTTATACAAGTACAATATTACGAGTAAGAACCATGACTTCGAAAGGAACTAATTATTATGTTTGTAGTTACTTAGGCAATAAAATTATTTAATTAGTTGTTTAAAAACGTAATTATTATTGTGACTAAACTCTAAAAAATCCTTACAATCTAATGTGATCTGCCGACGGAGGGAGAAATTAAATAAAAATATTTTTAAAAGGAAACTAAAACAGTATTCTTTAGATTCACTATAATAAGTTTTTGTATCTACCTTTAAAAGTTTAAAAATATTTTTTTAACTATGTAGTTGTAAGTTTTGTTTTCCAAATTGTTAGTTTTCTTTAATAAACTATTTTATAAGTTCATAATTGTAAGGAGACTCGATCCTTTTGGGAGATGAAGATTCAGTTTGTTTTTCTCTATGTAAAAAATAAATAAAGTAAATAAAATATCACTGTTTCGGCGTAAAATAATAATGATTGTAACCGTGGTGAAATAAAACATTCAACGTGGTGTCTCGAACATCGAGAAACAAGGGGAGATTATTTATGGTCGATGCCTTATATAGGAACTAACTAATACTAGGGTTGCCACTTAAAAACTAATACTAGGGTTGCCACTTAAAAACTAATACTTGTGTTGCCACTTAAAACTACTAGCAGTGTTGCCACTTAAAACTAAAAATAATTACGGTAGTCGGTGCCAGACACAACAATCACATAGGACCTAGTACGAGTAGTACGTTACGTACGTAGACAAGATTATCATGTTTGTTAAAACGTTTTTACTAACTTTGTTGCTAAACGTGTTATCTTTATTATTTATTTTAATAATAGGTCTTTATCTATGAAATTGCCGTTTTGTATGCAATAAGTGAAAGTACTTATTTTTTCAAACTTTTTATTTCTGTTATTCGAAGTAATCACCCATGCAATCGACGCATCTTTGCCAACGCATTGGCATTTTTTTGATGGCCTTCTTGTAAAAATCAGCTGGACGGGAGGCAACAAACTCTTCAAAGGCATTTTGTACTGCCTCTCGGGAATTGAATTTTTTACCCACTAAAAAGTTGTCTAAATTTTGGAAAAAGTAATAGTCGGTAGGTGCAAGGTCTGGTGAGTATGGCGGATGAGGGAGAGCTTCCAACCCCAGCTCTTGCAGCTTGGAGACTGTCTGTTGTGCAGTATGGGGTCGCGCGTTGTCGTGAAGGAGCAGTGGGGACGACCGATTGACCAAAGCTGGTTGCAGATGTGCAAGCTTCTCCATCATTCTCTCCAGTTCTTCACAGTACACATCTGCATTAATGCTCATGCCGTTTTGTAAAAAGCTGTGGTGAATCACACCCGCACTAGACCACCAAACCGTGACCATCACCTTTTTAGGGGTCATTTTTGGTTTAGGGCATTGCTTTGGTGCTGAACCAGGGTCTAACCAACTTGCTGAGCGCTTTCGATTGTCGAACAGAATCCATTTTTGTCGCACGTAACAATTCGTTTCAAAATTCCTTCATTTCTTTGCCTGTTGAGCAGCGCAAGGCAGGTCTCGACGCGTACGTTGCGCTGGCGATCGGTAAGGTCGTGGGGCACCCATCTATCAAGCTTTTTTACCTTGCCAATTTGTCGCAAATGGATCAATATTGTTTTGATGCTTACATTAAAAGCTGCTGCTAGCTCAGCTGTAGATTGAGTTTCGTCAGCTTCCACAATCGCCTTTAATTCACTATTGTTAACCAAAGTCTCCGGATGACCACGAGCTTCATTTTTCAAGTCAAAATTTCCAGAACGGAACCGGGAAAACCAATAACGGGTTGTGCGTTCGTTTGTACAGTTCTCTCCGTAAACGTTTTTGATGTTACGTGCCGTTTGTGTCGCGTTGGTGCCACGACGGAACTCATATTCCATAATTACACGAATTTTTAAAGTATCCATTATGACGAAAAATGTTCAAATGTAATGAAAATACAACGCTAATCAGAAAACAAAAGACTGAGTTTGTAAATAGAATGTCATGGTTTTAAAACAAAATTAATTTGAATTTAGAATACAGAGCCATTACAAACTTTTTTTTATTTGTAATGACCAGTACTGAAGAACGGCAATTTCATAGGTAAAGACCTAATATTTACCTAAATGTACAGCAAGTGGGAACCCTGGGCTCTTGCTGTAAATCGAGCGGTGTTTAACGGAATATGAACGCTTGGGTCACACGACAAGATTCAATTTCGCTTGCAGGGTGACAGAGTTAAAAACTTTTTTGTTCGAGTGGAACTTCTGTACATTAGTACTATTAGTTATTCTTATTTTTTTTTTTATGTATGGCCCGCCATAATGACTCTACTCTGCCTGATGGAAAGCATAAGCAGAATCCAAGAGTGGTGGTCACCATACTCACTGCGAATGCAGACAAGCAGTATGGCGACCCACACCATGGCGGCCTAGTGATGCTGCTGCATCTTTTAGTCTAGTCAACAAGTATGGAACTCGTTGACTAGACTATTTGGGCCTCCGGTCTCGCACTCACCAACGAAACACGACAGCACGATCGCTGTCATTTTACGTTGATTTTCTGTGCGAGAGTAGTACCGCCCCGGTCGAGCCGGCCCATTCGTGCTGAAATCAGCGTGGCTCTACTACCTACAGTTTTCTGTGGTTACATCATGAACGTTCTAAAAATTTCTACGTAGTTAATGTTCTCTTGAATAACTAAAAATGCAACTGCTTGATGTTAGAACGATGTCATGCAATTCGCATTTTTACATGCTGTACGGGCCAATGACCGTCCATCCATGGGTCGCTGGTTCAAATCCGGCTCGAAGGACCATATATGTACGGGTCGCGTACACAGCTTGTTGAATGATAGACGTTTCTTGATATGATACTATTTATTGTTGCACACAAAATGACTTATTAAACTAATGATATAATGTGAAATGATTTGTGCTAGTGAGTACACCCTGTGACTGTTGAAAGTGCACTGATTTATTAATGTTTTAAATCGACGTTGTGGACGTAAATTGCTGACCGCGCAACATGTACGGTCATTGGCCCGTACACATGCTAATCTAAATATTTCGTCTGTAAGGACTTTCTTCGTTAATAATTGATGTTAAACCTTAGTAGGATATCTGCTTTTTAAAAGATGAATAAGAGAAGCCGATAAGAGGGAGATAAATACTGAAATTTGTAAGGAACGTTTCTGAGCAATATATTTTTTAAATTTAGTTATTCATTCCAAATATTAGCCGTGGAAGCGGTAACCAAAACGAGGACATACCGTCTCATGTATCTTGGCGTCGAGGCCCTGGATCTCCTGCTGGTTGGCCGTGCTCAGCAAGAAGTTGTTCATCTGCGTCTTGAGCGTGTCGTCGACCTGGGGAGCAGGGGGCGGTGGTGAGTGTGTGGGCGGCTAGTGAGAGGAGTGGGAGGAGTGGGAGGAGTGGGCGGAGTGGAGCTCACCTCCACGTCGATGTCGTAGCACGCCGTCTGCTTGGTGTCGTGCGGCGGCTCGACGGCGATGACGTGGTTGATGACGATGGGGTCGGGCGGGTGCAGCAGCGCGCCGAGGCGGCCCGGCACCTCGGCCAGCTTCATGCGCGCCGTGCCGAAGATCTGCTCCAGGTACTTGTCGCACACCACGAACTCGCGCTCGTGCGGGTCCTGCAGCTTGTGCGTCTTCACGTACTGCCACAGCGCGTTGACGATCACGGGCCGCGTCTGCGTGTGCACGCCCAGCAGCCGCGCCAGGCGCTGGTCCAGCTTGAACTGCAGCGGCTGGTAGTCCAGCAGCAGCAGGATCGTGCAGCGCACGTTCTTGTAGCCCGGCCGCTTCACCTAAACACACGCATCATTATAATGTTCATATTTCTCTAAATACGTTTAACAGAACGACTCGTTTTATTTAGCTTGCCGTTTGTTTGTTTGGGTCAAATATAGTAATTGAAATTTGACTCCTTCCTGTTGACAGATTGATCTGAAATTTGTTTAACACCTTTAGTTTTGGTGACAATACAATTAAATAAATTTTGTTTCATTGTAAATCCAAGATGGCCGCCGTAACAAAATGGCGGTTCACAAATTTTGGCACGTCTACCTTCATATGGGTATTAAATGAAAAGGCTTGACAAGTAGAACACAGTTCACTATGAAAAAAAATTGAAATACAAGATAGCCGCCGCTACAAAATGGTGGTTTACACATTTTGTCACGACTACCACTATATGGGTATCAAACATGTAATCATTGATCGGACACAATAATATAATTCCCGTGTTTCCATCCAGTGGTGAAGGATTATGTAATTAGGTAGGAGGCTGTGGCGTGGTGTTGCGGAGAGGCGTACCTGGAAGCCGTCGGTCTCCTGCGTGGTGAGCGTGCGGTGCCACTCCACGAGGTGGTTGTCGGGCCCGTACAGCTCCTTGTCCAGCTCGATGACCAGCGACTTGAAGAACGACGAGAACTTGCGCTTCACCTGCAACACCTCCGCACCCCGAGCCGGCACACGTTACTATTACTTTCTATGTACTTCCTTACACTCGATTGTGCAAAACGTATATCGATACGAACCTATCCTACTAATATTATAAACGCGAAAGTTTGTAAGTATGGATAAATGGATGTTTGTTACTCTTTCACGCAAAAACTACTGAACGGATTTGGATGAAACTTTACAGTAATTTAGCTTATACATCAGAATAACACATAGGCTACTTGTTGCCGATAACCGACATATACGCAGGCGGAGCCGCGGGCAACAACTAGTACTGCTATATATTAACTATCACTGAGATTACACAGACGATCTACAGGGTTACCCGTAATGTCGATCTAGATACTTTAAGGGGTTGTCAATATTACTAAAACTTTTTCCTATGAACAGATAGCTGAGAATACATTATGTTTTTAACACAACTACAATTTATTTGTTGTATTCTAAATTAACTATACTTTCATAACAATAAATATAAATTCACTGAAAAGGTAATCTTATAACCATTCATTACACATTGCCAGCGGTACAGGAACTGCCTTTCTGCCTTGATAAATTTTATAAAAAGAAACAAGTGCAATGTGTAGGTAGTAGAGCCACGCTGATTTCAGCACGAACGGGCCGGTTCGACCGGGCGGTACTACCCTCGAACAAGAAGATCAACGTAAAATTACAGCATTCGTGTTGTCGTGTTTCGTTGGTGAGTGCGAGACCGGAGGCCCAACGATGCAGAAGCATCACTAGGCCGCCATGGTGTGGGTCACCATGCTGCATTGTCTGCATTCGCAGTACGGAGTAGAGTCATTTTGGCTGGGCCATATATAAAGGCATGTACAACCCCTTAACGTATCTAGGTGGACTTATAACTTCGAATACTATCTCAACATTGGAACTAGTAGCGGCTACTCTCCTTAATCTTTTGACGTTACGTCCAAACTATAACTTTAAGGCATTATCATGATTTTAGAGTCGCTTTTAATAGTAACATTGTAAGTAAACAAGTCTGCCACTCCTACTATGTAATAGTCATCGACTGGTCACTAGCACTTCTAGGACGGGTACAAGGAGTAGAGGTATTACTTTGTTGGGGTCGTTCTTGGTGTCGTCGAGCAGCCGCCCCTCCACGCGCAGCTCCCACGACGGCACGGCGTTGTCGCCCTGCCCTGCACACACACACACCAGATCAGCACAACATTCATCAAGGCAACTGGACCAGTTTCAACATCGATAAGAGCAATATATTTTTATAGCTGTACAATGCCGAGTACATTTTATAAAACATAATTATAAAGTGTACTCGTAACTCGAGGTGGAATGAAAGCTGGACAATCTTCAATCTGATCAGAGTAATTACAAATTTGATTCGTACGTAAACACGAGAGGTACACTCGTTACCTGGATAAAACGTATTAGATATGAATATTCGCAGCTTCCTCTTCTGTTTCATGGGTCGCTTGAGCGCCTCCTGTATGTCGAGCCGCTTGCGCATGATGGTCGCGTCGAGTTTCCGCTCGAAGGCGAGCAGATCCATGTAGGCCTGCGACTCGGGCACCAAGTCGCGCACCTGCAACCCGCACCGAACACCCGGATTACATTTACGGCGGCACACTCGTCGACGACGAACTAAAACTAAATAGTAGTAAACGAACCTTTTGTGGTAGTATTTTGTCAGCGAGCCGCTTCTTCCTCTTGGCGGGCCCGCCCCCCGGCGAGGAGTACGCGTCGGGGTTGTACAGGGGCTTGTGCTGCGGGGGCATGGGCGCCCTGGCGTCGGGCGCGCGCTTGGCGGGGGTCACGGGTGCGGGCGGCGCGGGCGCGGGGCGCATGGCGGGCGGAGCCCCGGGGCCCGCGGCCGCAGCCCCCCCGTAGGCCGCGCCGCCGGCCGCCCGCGCCGCGCCGCCCGCGCCCGCCACGCCGCCCACGCCGCCCACACCGCCCACACCGCCCACACCGCCCACAGCGCCCACCGGCGGCGGCGTGAACCCGCTACGAGCCTGCACACAGTTCCTTAGTCTATCATACTATATTATATACTCTCTATGATATAACGGACGGTGTATGTCCACTAATTCAAAAATAAGCAGCACAATAAAATAACATTGTTTAATATAACGAAGTTTTTAAGGGTAGCTAGTATGAAACTGTTGCGACCTCCACATACAGCGCCATCTACCGAAGATACGTCGAACTATGGAGTAACTAAGGAAACGAAGAAACTATTAATCCTGAATCGCGCAATAGAATTTCTCGCGCCGTATCATATACAACAACATCAACCGTTGGGCAGTGGCCCTCCAGAAATGATCACCTCGCCTGGTCGGAGGATAATCCCTTTGTGTTGGAGGGACATGTGACCCGTTCCTCCCGGTCAATTATGTATTGAAAGATATAACAGTGGGTACTGTTATATCTTTAAATACACACGTTCATATATAAACAAAATGCCTTACTAAACAGTTCAATCAGACCCTATAACAGAACACTTACTGCAGAAGTTCTTATTCACAGTCTCTTGGCCCAAGTAGAGTATGACTTCTATGCCACTCATCATCATCTTCCTAGCCTTTATTATTGACAAGATTCATTGAGGTCCGCTTCTAGTTCAACTATACTCTTTGCGCTGTAGCATAGTGCGTGGCATGGTTCAGTAACATTTCGTTTCACTCTTGAAAGTTGTCGCGATTTACAAATTATGACTTAGTATTTGATCTGTACCACATTCACAACATATTAAATCATTAATAACTGTAGTAAATTCACTCGCCGTTGCGTCCTTGTGTCATTAGGTCGTGTATTTAACGCTGCGGTACATAGTAAAATAATAAAATCTGCGATAAGCGTGCTCCAGATCAATACGGCCGGGGAGCCGCTCGTGCGCGATGAGTGATCGCTCTTGTGGTGTCGACGATAGGATTGAATATCAAAGGACGCGTGTCAACAGTACTAACATTGTGAATGAAACGGAGGACAGAATGGAATGCAGTGACCGAATACAAACAAACATGGAGGTAGAAGAAAGTAGATTGAACAAGAGGACGAGAGATGATAACTCATCAGAGGAATGAAATACAGTTCATAGAAGGAATAAAGTAGTTCGTAGGGACAGTCAGGAAATGCAAGATAAATTTCAAGTGTCAGTCACACTTAATACAGCCTTACCTAAACAGTTCGTACTCGCCCGATTGTTTACACAAAACAAAATAGAAGGTATTGAGCACATCAAATATGTTCATCAAAATAAAATTATAATAACTTTTGAACTGGTGCCAATGATTTTATAGGGTGCAAAGCGTTTACGGATTTAGGATGGAGAAGCCAAAAAACATCGGAGGTTGGAATATCTTACGGAATTATTAAAAATGTGGAATAAATCTTTCAGAGGCAGATATCTTAAAATGTTTATCATGTGATTATGATATTGTATCGGTTAAAAGACTTAACAAGCGGAATAATATTGAGTCGAGTTCTACGAGTGCGATTAATCACAATTGGACTGAAAGTCAAACTATTCGCCTTGGCTTTAGAACCTCATCACTGTCTGTGTACATCTATATTGAGCAGATGAGGGTGAAAGTAGAACCATATATATTATCTGTGACACAATGCTCACGCTGCTGGAAATTCGGACATGCGTAGAGAATGTGTCCATCAAAAAAAGTTGTGTGTCCTAAATGCACAAAAAGCCATGAGAATTGCGACACCACTTCCTACAAATGTGTGAACTGTACAGGAAATCATATTGCATTGCAAAAATATTGTCCTTTATTTAAAAAAGAGAGGAGGATCAGGGAGTTAATGTCTGAGTTTAATTTTACCTATAGGAAAGCCTTATTAATATACTAGCTGATCCGGCGAACTTCGTACCGCCATATTTATGACCCACGTAACATCGTTTACGTTTTTGTGAATCTAAACCATTCCCAGATCCCCTTGAACACACACAAAAAATTTCATCAAAATTGGTCCAGTCGTTTAGGAGGAGTTCAGTCACATACACACGCACACAAGAAATATATATATTAAGATGTCCCGCCTAGCCCGATTCCTAACCTAACAAGACCTAACAATCTGTGTGAAGAAGATAAAGTACAATCACAACGAATCACAGTCTCGGAGAGTACACACGTGAATAATCAACACGATATTCCAGGAAGGAACATATTTAGATCTGATAGATGTGATGGATATGGAGGGGTTGCTATATTAAATCACAATTATATTCAATGCATCCCATGTTTAACTACTAACAATAATCCGGATATAGAACTAATACATGCCAAGGTTCTTAACTGCCCATCCACAGTACATACAACACAAAATGATTGGGACTATCTATTTTCCCTCTCTGATAGAAAAACATTGCTTCTTGGTGACTTTAACGCACATCGCCCTAACTGGTCATGCCGTTCTGATCGGAGGGGTCACCAGATATACGATTGTATGATAGATCATAATTTTATTTATTTAAATAATGGCTACAGCAATCATCACCAGATATATCCTTCATCTCAGCGGATTTGGCGACTTTATTTACATGGCAGCCCACAAATGAAAATCTTGGCAGTGACCACTTGATGATTAAGTTATATTCTAGCATGTACAATGTACATACCTAAAAAAATTAAAACAAAAAGAAATTTCAAAAATAGTAACTGGAAGGCATATTCGTCTTATATAGAAAACGCTTTATCGTCAATATCCGTCCCCTCACAACTTCAAGAATTTTATAATTCATTTGAAAAGATCATACAAGAAGCAGCGAATTTATAAATCAACACAATACACTACACTACAGACAAAAAACCTACTACAATCTTGATACACTACAGACAAAAAACCACAATCTGAACTTAGTATTTTAAAGCACAATACTAAATCATTAGAGGCTCCCAAAAATCCCCAGAATAGATCATACTCGGAAGTAACCGCTGGTCGACCTAATGTTGATTCACCACATAGTCCAGAACTATTATCACAACAGTCTTTAATAGAAAAAATGCTAATGAAACAGTCTGAAAAGATAGATCTACTTCTCCAACAGATAGGAACATTACTGAACCTATTGACAACAGTAATCTCTAAAGTGAACCCGTAATGACATTCCTCCGCGTAGCAACTTGGAACATAAATGGTTTGGCACCCAACATATTAGAACTCGAAGAAATTGTGCATAGGAACAAGCTGGACATAGTCCTCATTTCTGAGTCACACGCTACAACGAAGAGCTCATTCCGCATCAGAGGCTACAATATTTATGCCACTCCACACCCTGATGGTGGTGCCCACGCCGGTTCAGCAATAGTGATCAAGTCTAACATAAAACATTCGCCCATAGCGGCCTACTCAACGATATTCCTGCAAGCAAGCACAATCATAGTGGAGGACCGAGCCGGTCCAATAACTTTTTCCGCTGTATACTGTCCCCCGAGACATAAAATTACTGAGGAAATGTTCTCAACATTTTTCCGCACACTTGGACATCGCTTTATCACAGGAGGAGACTGGAATGCGAAGCACACATACTGGGGCTCACGATGCACGGTAACCAGAGGCCAAGCATTGAAAGGTGCAGTGGAAAGGAGCAAATTGCAGTCCTGGTCAAATGGCAAACCTATCTACTGGCCAACTGATCCGAACAAACTGCCTGATCTTTTGGACTTTTTTTATCTCGGGAGGGATAAGCAGGTTGTATGTAAGAATTGAATCAAGCCTGGATGGATCCTCTGATCATACTCCAGTCATTCTTGATATTAGTAGTACAGTATTAACACACAAAGAGCCAGAATAATTGATCAACCAAAGAACTGATTGGGATGGATTCAGAATGTACCTTGAAAATAATCTAAATCTAAACATCCCCTTGAAAACTCCAGACGACATTCAAGGAGCATGCAAACATGTCACCAATCTGATACAAGTGGCTTGTTGGTTGAACACCCGGAAGGTACCGGTCCCAGCTCTAGATATAAAAACTGAAAATCAGCGAGAAGCGCCAGTTAAGACGGGTATGGTACCTGTCCCGTCATCCTCTGGATAAAAGAAATTTTAATCGTGCCACAAAAGAACTAAAAACAATGCTCAGGGAATCAATAAACACTAAAATACAGCAAAATATCTTGATGCTATCCGCTACAGACACAGGCAAACACTCCTTGTGGAAGGCCGCAAAAAAGCTGGATAGATCGCAACACCACAGTCCCTCGATTAGATCGCAATCCTCTTTGGCAAGAACCGATGTCGAAAAGGCCGAACTGTTTGCTTCTCACTTGGCAAGTATTTTTAAGCCAAACGAAGGACATGGAGATGATTGCGAAATCAATAATATACTTGATCAGGATCTGCAAATGAGCTTGCCCATAACCCCCGTGTGCCACGCAATACGCCAGAGTTTTGAGAGGATGGAGTACTCCGCCGCCTTCCTGGATGTTCAATAGGCCTTTGATCGTGTATGGCACAAGGGCTTGCTATGCAAAATAAAGGAAAAACTTCCTCATTCAGTCTTCCCAATCATAGCCTCTTACTTAGTTGACAGAAAATTCCAAGTAAAGCATGCAGATGCACGATCTAGTCTACGCTCTATTGAAGCTGGAGTACCACAGGGATCTGTACTCGGACCGGTCTTATATAATATCTACACATATGATCTCCCAACCTCAACAGATGTAATTGTAGCGTCTTATGCCGATGATGTTGCTTATCTGGCTAGCGCTAGGGATCCAGTGTCTGCCAGTAATAAACTCCAAGTAATACTACAAAACATGAATACCTGGCTTCGGAAGTGGCCTATCCGAGCTAGCGCACCAAAGTCAATTCACGTCAGCTTCACCTTGAGAAAAGGCAATTGCCCTGCTGTAACCTTAGGCAATGATACCCTACCACAAAGTGATAGCGCAAAGTACCTTGGTTTCCACCTAGATAAAAAGCTAACCTGGAAAACACACATCAAGCAGAAACGTGACCAGTTAAAGCTTAGGTACAGGAACTTACAATGGCTGATGGGTCGAAACTCTGTACTCTCAGTGGATAGCAAACTTCTCCTTTACAACTCCCTATTAAAGCCCATATGGACATATGGCGTTCAACTGTGGGGTGTGGCCAGCAAGACTAACATAATGTGCCTTCAAAGAGCACAAAATGGCATCCTGAGAGGAATAGTTAACGCTCCCTGGTTCACTCGGAATGAGGAAATTCATCAGTACCTTAATTGCCCTACCGTAGTAGAAGAGATCAACATGAGTAAAAAACGTTACGCTGAACGATTAGCCGTGCATCCAAATCCTCTGGCTACTGGATTGTTAGATATTTCCAAGAACATCAACAGGCTAAAAAGTGGGCATGTTGTCTCATAGGGTAGCAGTGGTACTGACCTCTGCACCACAAACGCCAATTGCTCACTCAACTGAACTGATTATAGTCCAATTAGGACTGATTGCAGTTTTAATAGGAAAAAGTATTATTAGTAAAGTAATAACCTAATAAGAATACTACTAATAAAATAAGTAATTGTTTTATTATCACTATAGCCTGATAGAATAAAGTATATAAACCATTATGAATTTAATAAATATTTTTGTTATTTAGCATTAAAGCTTCCTGTTTTATGCTAAGTGTTCCCAATCAGCAAGCCTCTAGAAGATTCTTAGAACCATTAAGAAAATGAATTTTGTCTTTCAATTAGGTACTCAGTATTGGTTCCCGAATAAGTAATAGATAGCTGCCGAGGTGCTCTTCATTTAAGATATCTTTTACTACTGTGCTATGGACGGCAGTATTGTATAGCATAGCTGTTATGTAGCATAATAAGCAGCACTGTACATTGTTTTCTAATTCATGTATACTAGTAGTATAAAGCGGAAGACTTTATTTGTTAGTTTGTTTGAATGAGTTAATCTCAAAAAAAAATCTTCAAAAAGAAAAATACATCAGTGCAAGATAACCCAGTTATTTATAAAGGCTATAGGCAATTATCATTACGCTATGAGCAAAAGGAGCGCAGCTATAGTACAAATTGTTGCAAAAATGGCGAAAAATGATTCCATTTGAGAGTTTCTATTGCATGCAATACGTAAATGTTTAAAGTTTCACAAAATAGTGTATGAAAGGATTATTCCCCTTTAACAGTGCTAAAAAATTTCATGACAACTTTATAATATTTATTTATTTATTTAATTTTTCTGCAATTACATTGCGTAAGGCGACTTAATGCCATGGGCATATGTGTATCTTCTAAGGTTAGCTTACACTAACTTTTGTTATAGTAAATAAATTTGTTTACACTGTTATAACATCACGCTACAGGCAATAGGAGATGCAGATGAGGTTGTGTGGGTCAGCTAGTATGACAAAATATCCATTTGTAAACTATAAAGCATGTTCATAGAACATATATCCCCCCCCCCCCCAAATATAGAGCTTTTACTGTACTGAGGACTGTTTTTGTCAATCAATTGATCCACAAACATATTTCGCATAAGTACTAACTAAAAGGGATTTCAATAGGAAGTCTACAATGAATCATTTTGAAGAAATTTAAATTACTATTAGTTTTACTACCTCTATAAGAGAACAGAGTTCTGAATTTGGTTTTTAAATATTTCTTCCTGCTCAATGTATTTAAAAGAGAGAATTATGGATCTTGAATATTTATTCATTTGACTCACCAGCAATTGTATACTGTTTAACAGTTAAAATATATTTTACAATAAGTATGAAGTGGCATAGTATAACAATAACTTAAAGGTAACCACCATGCGCACAATAAACAATAATATTATCATAAGTTTATGCAAAAAATACAATACAAGTTTTGGCAAAAACAGATGGCACTCAAATAAATTGCCTTGTTTAAGGTATTTAGTATGGTTTTGCTGAATTTTTTAAGCGAGTCAGTGTGTATATTGACCAGAGCACTACAACTATTGAGCAGTTTGTTTGGGATGGTGGAGTTTGTACCGAGAATGCTCCTGTGAAGTGGGGGATGCAGGTGATAGGAAAACGAGCATACCTAGCTGGAGTCTGGAATTTTATGTGCCTTAAAGTTGTGGGTAATCTACCTTGTGTCTCAGAAGCTCTAACTGCCTCTGGTTAGACAAGAACCAGCATTGAAAGCAAAAAAATAATTTAACAATTGGATCAACTATCAAGAAAATTGATCAACAAGAAAATTGTTTTACCAGTAGATTTTTTATAATGAAAGCAAAATATAACATTACAATTTGTTACATGTATACATTGTTTCCTAACTGTAAACAGACTTTATTGAACAACAAATGGCTATATAAAGATATTACACTTTACTATTCCCTAATTTACTACTGAGTACTATCTACCTTCATTTACTTGTATGAACATTGTGTGAATGGTTTTGAGCAGTTTTCTTTTTACCTTTTTCCAACATTTAGGTAGAACACGAAATTTCACAAATGAAAATAAATAAATATCGCAGCATGGCTAACAACAGTTACTCAAATAATCAGTATGTAGGACGAAACAAAACTGCTCTGACATTCTAATTCTTTACCGGAAAATTGGGTCCCGGGTAAGGTCTAGGCGGCATGGGAGAGCCCTGAGGCTGCGCTGGACCAGGGTACCGTTGCTGCGGTTGCATGGCGCCCGGCGGTGGTGCAGGGCTTGGCCCACTCGGAGGGAAACTGCGCTGAGCCATTTTGTCACTGATTTTTGTTTCACTTAATAATTACTAAAACATCACTTTTTCTTATATTCGTAAAGGATTTAAATGCCTCAATAACATTAATTGGTACAATTTCTTTCACCGCAAAAACGTCAAAATAAAAATAATTTAATGCCTGGCCTGATTGACGCAAATGACGCGATGCTATGAGTGTTGCCAGGTTTTTAAAAAAAATCAAATATTACTGGCGTTGTCAGCCATAAACTTAGAGAATATATATCTGCAGAGCAATCGAACGGACGGAAAGCGTGATCGGAGTAGAGAGAGAGAGTGTTTGGGTAGTGTCTGTCTGTCTCACGCAAGCTTCTGACTGGCAGGTGTATTTCCCGCCAAATAAGTCATACAAATTGGTATGTGCGTCCACAAATCAGAAGCTGCGTGAGAGAGACAGAAACTACCCAAACTCAGTCTCTCTCTACTCCGATCACACTTTCCGCCCGTTCGGCTGCCCCTCTAGATATATATATGCTCTAAGGCCATAGATAAGAGAAACAGGCGGCGCACGGACCGGACTATTCCAGGTATCAGGTCGCCAAGGGCCAAGGGGGGGCAGGTAGGGGCAGCTGCCCCCCCCTAGAGATTTAATTTGACGTAGAAGATTTGATTTTTTTTCTTTGTTTTTAAAAAGACAACTCCCGCACGAGGAATAAATCCTGTGTCGCGGGGGACTTTACAAACATACATGAAACGGACACAAAAAACACCCAGACTCAGAACAACAATTTGTGGATCACACAAAGTATTGTCCTATGTGGAATTTGAACCCACGACACTTAGCGAAGTAGGAAACGGCGTGGTGACCGCCAAATCACTAGGCCAAACGTGCAGTCATTTTTTTGAAGAAACATATTAAGCATGCAAACGATTTTGAAGAATCATATTGAGCATACAAAAAATAATGTCAGCTATCAATCAGTCGATATTCAAAATCAGATCATCCCACTAGTCCTACGCTCAGAAATTGTTAATACCACAAGAGCATCGTTTTTTTACTAACCGTACGACCATAATAATTATGACCATAGGTGGTGTGTTTAATCACACACATGTACACACACACACACCACACACACACGCACGCACGCACGCGCGCGCGCCTAATTGCTGTTTAAACATCACTAAACAATATAACTAGCAACCCATTTCATTGTATACCCAGAGGGAAAGAAACTTACCACAAGTTTCTACCTAACCTATACCTACCAAGGGTGACAGAACTTCACCCACAAGATTGTATCGATGCTATGTGCAAATGAATGTAAAATTGACAATGTTTTAAATTCTTATGCTACAATCTTTCTGTTTTTTATTATTATTATTAATTGTATGTTTGCTTATACAAAATCTGAACATTTAATATTTTTTGATTTAATAATTTGCCTACTACTACAATTCTAGGAATCCAAATTATTCCAAAGCAAGAGAAAATATTGAATTTAAGATCAAATGCAGCAATAAACTATTTTTTTATTTAACAGCGTACATTGAACTTTAATGTAATAAGTCTCGCACAGTGATTCATAAGCATCTGTTTAAGAAAATAAACAATTAGGCAGAATTTAATTTTTTTTTTTTTTTTTTTTTATGTATGGTCCGCCATAATGACTCTACTCTGCCTGATGGAAAGCATAAGCAGAATCCAAGAGTGGTGGTCACCATACTCACTGCGAATGCAGACAATGCAGTATGGCGACCCACACCATGGCGGCCTAGTGATGCTTCTGCATCTTTTAGTCTAGTCAACAAGTATGGAACTTGTTGACTAGACTATTTGGGCCTCCGGTCTCGCACTCACCAATGAAACACGACAGCACGAACGCTGTCATTTTACGTTGATCTTCTGTGCGCGGGTAGTACCGCCCCGGTCGAGCCGGCCCATCCGTGCTGAAATCAGCGTGGCTCTACTACCTACCTAATTAACTAATATCTTTGTGTCGCCATGTCCTTTGTACGGCTTTTACCGGGTTATCTATCTTGTTAGAGTAGATGACAAAATATTTTAATCAACAGATGGCGCTACTGTACCATTAATTGAAATAATAATTGTTGCAAGTGTTACTAATAAAATTGGGTATATTTGGTTCGGATATGATTTAATTTACTATTTAATTTTTTATTTAATTCACATTGTAAAATAACACAGTTAGAACTAAAATACTACATCGGTCTATTTATTTTGTTTCTATTTTTGATTATATTATTTTTTAGGTAATATTATTATTTTTTAAAAGAAAACTCCCGCATTAGGTATAAACATCCTCTGTCGCGGGGGACTTTACAAACATACATGAAACGGACACAAAGCACACTCAGACTCAGAACAACATTTTGTGGATCACACAAAGTGTTGTCCCATGTAGGATTTGAACACACGACACTTGGCGCAGTAGAAAGCAGCGTGGCGACCGCTTAAACCACTAGGCCAATCGGCCACTAGTCAAATTAATTCATTATATTAAAATAATAACATGTACACTACTGCAATCAACTATGTACCTAATTTACTAAATTCTATCTTTGTAATGAAACTACTTCATACGTTATGTACTCGTAGTAAGCTTCTCCTATATGGAAAATTGATATTCTAGAAAACAAAATAAAGATTTATGTCAGAGTTGTACCGTAACGCTAGTCAATTGACTTATCACACTTAGCTAAGCATGTGTAAGTGTTGTGGCTTCAAATCTCACACTGGACATGGACATCATTTTGTGTGATCCACCAGGAAGTTTTTTAGGCGATATTGTGCTCTGAGGATCCCGGTAACGATCTCCCATAGGTATGTGACTTGATCGCGCCAGGTCAGAGTACATCGAGTTGTAAGCCTAAGTCTTTCACTGTTCGACAAACGGGTATAGTGGTATCATTCGTGTATTGCCCGTGGTCCACCTCCGTAGTCCACCTTGGTAGACCACGGGAAATTCAGTATTATTTTGGGGATCATCTCCTAATTGACTCTGACCATTGAACGCCGATTGCTAATTATATGAGATAATAGTCGACAAACCTGTAGAAACCGTTGAAATTTAAACATGAAAAGCTTATAATATGAAATAACAAAACACCTTTATTACGGAATCCTAGATTGGGAGTGGTTCGACACGCACTTTGTAGGTTTATTAAGGTTCTGTAGTTCACGTCTCGGAACCCTTATAGTTATTTTTGTATGTATGGCTCTGCCAAAATGACAACGATGCAGCATGGTGACTCACATCATCACTTCTGCATCATTGAGCCTCCGGTCTCGCACTCAATAACGACACATGACATTTCCTTATGTCCGTCCGTTCGTCCGTCCGTCTACGGCATACCTTCCAAACGGTTAGTAGGTACTAGAACGATGAAACTTTTGCACGTGTTGTTGTGTATTTACCACGTCGACAAAGTGCTAAATTAAAATCACAAAAAATTTTTTTTTGGAGTTCCTCTCCTACGCCTAAAGAGCGGATGTTCTTTTATCTCGCTTCGTTTTAAAAACATTGAGATTGCGAAGACGATTTTTTGATTTGGGTATCTATTTTTTTGTTTTGTTAAAACAGGGCGTTAAGCCCAATACGAAAAAAATCGTGATGTTAGTCTATATAATGAACTTTGAAGGAAAACAATAACGATTTAGAAAACTATGTTAGTTCAGAAGTTATCTAATACCTTTATTTTCGAGCAATTCCTGTACAACATACCTATATATTATGTATATATGTATCCTAGATTTAATCAATTTCAAAGGTTTTTGTATCAATAAAGATTTTTATTATTATTTTTATATTTATAATTTGAATATCGGAAACTACTCCAATGATTTACATGAAATTTCATATGCAGGGGGTTTCGGGGGCTATAAATCTAAGACTCATTTTAAGAAAATTTATCAAAAACAAAATACCGAGCTAAGTTCAGTCATCCGGGTACTTAACTTTTAAAATGCGCTTTCTCAGAAAACCTCGTACAAAAATAATGAAATAACAAGTAAACATGTTAAATGCACGCACTTGGACAGGTTTTTTAATTTGTAACAGAATAATAATTAACATGAAGAGAACTGAAAATTCCTAAAACAAGTGAATATGATTTTTTTGAGTTCCTGACACTTGTCTTGGTGAAAATGATAGTGTGCGTAAATAGAGGATAAAGCAACGGACGCGGAGATGGGGAAGGGAGGTAAAATTGAAAATAGTTATTTAAAAGTAAGAATAATTCTTGCATTTAAAAAACCCCCTACTCAAGCACTTAATCGAGTAATCATACGCCAATGATATTTTTGCAGACATTCTGTTATTCTTCCCCACTTTCACCCCCATAACTTTTAAACGACTCAACCGATTTTCATGAAACATGTGGTGGCGCTATCAGTAGCGCTGAAGTAGTGTTTGCGCTCAAGCACATAAAAAATAGCCGCAGTCCGGGAAATGATGGTGTTACCACACAGGTGCTGAAATTCGGCAAACCAATTTTGATAACTTACCTTACCCAACTATTTAACAACATTTTGCATACAGGAAATATACCAGACCAGTTTTGTCACTCCAACATTATTCTACTTCACAAAAAAGGCAGCAAAACTGATATAAATAATTACAGGCCAATTAGTTTAATCTCTCACATTTACAAGATGTATATAAAAATCATTGAGAACCTCATTACCGCCACACTTGACCGCCATTAACCGCCAGAACAGGCTGGATTCCGTCCATGTTTTTCAACAACAGACCACCTTCATACACTCAACCACATTATAGAAAAGTCCATAGAGTTCCATACACCTCTATATCTGGCATTTGTGGATTACTCTAAGGCTTTCGACAGCCTCCATCACTCTGCGATTGTTACATCCCTTCGCAATCAAGGTGTCGAAAAGACTTAAGTCAAGCTTCTGGAGATGATCTACAAGAACAATACTGCATCAATCCAACTACACTCTCAGGGGCCGATTTTTAAAATAGAGAAAGGCGTAAAACAGGGAGACCCTCTATCGCCGAAACTATTTACAAGCACCCTGGAGGAGGTCTTTAAAACACTGGCAATCTCATGGGAAACGAGGGGCATTGTCGTTGGTGAACGAAGATTGACAAATCTTTGTTTCGCCGACGACATTGTACTTTTCGCACCCACGGTCTGAGAACTGCAAAAAATGCTTCCAGAGTTAAGCGCGGCAAGCCTCGAGGTTGAACTTCAAATGAATCGATCCAAGACCCAACTTATGACCAACGGCAGAAAATGTAAGGTGGAGGTCGACGGGCAGGAGATACAATATGTCGAAGAATTTGTACTTGGGCCAGTTAGCATCCTTCGAGAACAGGCAAGAAAAGGAAATCGATCGCCGAATTGATAACGCCTGGAAGAGCTACTGGGCCATGAAACAGTACATGAAAGGGGATCTTCCCCTTTCCTTAAAACGCCGACTCTTTGACATGTGTCTCCTGCCCATCCTTACATATGGCGCCCAAACTTGGTCTTTGACAGAGGGTCAGAAGTCCAGGCTCAATGTTTGCCAAAGAGCAATGGAACGCAGTATGTTGGGTGTCAAGCGACAGGATCACATAAGAAACACAGAGCTGCGTTCCAAAACTGAAGTTGCGGATGTGGGCAAGAAGACTGCCAGATTAAAATGGAACTGGGCCGGACACGTATGTCGAATGAATTCAGACCGGTGGGCCAAGGTCGTCGTCGAACACTGGGTGGACGCCGACGACGAGGCAGACCCCGTAAAAGATGGCGCGACGATCTTGACGCCTATCACAGAGACTGGCCGGAACTGGCCAGGGATAGAGGGAAGTGGTTTGTTGCGGGGGAGGCCTTTGCCCAGCAGTGGGAAACAATAGGCTCGTAAAAAAAATGTCTAAGAACACGTGCTCGCACGTAACTCACCTTTCATACAAAAAAACTAAATTGAAATCGCTTCATCTGTTCGCGAGCTACGGTGCCACAGACAGACAGACAAACAGACAGACACGTCAAACTTATAACACCCCTCTTTTTGCGTCGGGGGTTAATAAATTGTCACTTACCCACATCTTAAAATCGTCAATGTGTTTCACCGAGTGAGTGAGGATACCGGAGGACCATACCCCATCTCTCTCCCCATTATTTTCTCGCGTCCAATCCATAGCGTGGGTTATCATTAGATATTTCATTTAAAGGTTGCTAAACTGTAAGCACATCACTATCCCAACAAAAAACATGCTTAAATAGGGCTTCTTCGTGAATAATGTCAAGCCAAATATACATATGAAACCCCAGACCCCTCTTAGTCATAGGAATAAAGTTTTGATATTGACTACAAACAATAAGAACAAAGTATTGTCGATAGCAGAAGACACTTTAGCAAGCGAATTTGATTGTTTTCACTACCTGATAACGAACGGCAATATTAATTTACTCCTCCAAGGATTACAAGGAAAGCTTGCAAAATTAACAATGAACGATTATTGTATAATATTTTTAGGCGAGGAAGACTTTAAGCACACTAATAACTATTTTGACATTGTATTCAATATAAGAGAGGTTCTCCAAGACATAAAGCACACGAATTTAATTATCTGCCTACCTACATACAAGCATGGAGACCATAATAATTTATTTAATAGTAGAGTAGAGGCCTTTAACAATCTATTGTATCTAGATGTATTGACATATGAACATTCATACTTGTTAGACAGTAATTTGAATTTATCTTATGACTATAGTATGTATAACAGACGCACCAATAGGGTAAGTAATTATGGAATGTATGTTATATTCAAAGACCTAAATAACTTAATTGTTGACATAAATTATAATAATAATAATTTTAGTAACAGAACCGACATGTCCGATATAGTAATAGATAATAATAATATAACGGAAGATGATATTTTTTTTCGTTACTAAAAAATTAAACGTTCTGCATCAAAATATTGCGGGACTTATGAATAAATGTGATGCTCTGTCAGTCTGCTTGACGGACCTCGCTGAACAGCAGATTGATATAGACATTGTATGTATTTCTGAGCATTTTATGGTGACAGGCTCTGAAAATCAGTTATATCTACCAAATTATCGTATAGCTGCATGTTATAGTAGACAAAGTAAGCGTGGGGGCACATGTATCCTCGTTAAGCATGGTGTTCAATTTAAGGACCTGGGAAAGGTAGCAAAAATGTCTTCGCAAAGTGTATTCGAGTGTTGTGCAACTAAACTGATCGATTACAGTATCATTATTGTATGTGTTTATAGAGTACCAAATCCGAGTAATATTAATGAGTTCTTTGACAGACTCGAAATGCTTTTAAAATATTTGTCAAATCAAAGTTGTAAAAACATTGTTATAGCTGGTGATTTCAACATTGACATTTTGAAGACGAGTAAACTGTCAACTGAATTTGAATCTATTTTATTGAATTTTAAATTACAACTAGCTCTAAGACAACCCACTCGAATTACCAGCCGTAACTGTATAGACAATTTTGCGCATAATTTTAACAAAAGTTGTACAGCAGAAGTAATGGAATTCGCACTGTCTGATCATACAGCACAATTGCTGAAGTGTCCGATTAAAAAAGTACATGGAAACAAATACTGGCGTAAAGCAAGACGAGACTATAGTCAGGAAAATATAGAAAAATTCAAGACTTGTATAAGTAGTCTAACCTTTTCAGATATATATGATACTGATGATCCTAATATATCCTATAATCGTTTTCTTGAAACATTTCAACTATTTTACAGACTATGTTTCCCTAATAAAATAATAACCATATATATAACAAAAAAGCCTTCTTGGGTAACACGTGGGATTAAAATCTGTAACAAAAACAAACGGAAGCTGCTTTGGCAATACCGGCTAAAACCAAATCAAATTAATAAAGAGAAATTCAAAAACTATTCGAAAATACTTAATAGAATTATAACTCAAACACAAAAGGCACAGAACGATTATAACATTAAATCCTCAAATAACAAATCAAAAACCACGTGGCAAATCATTAATAAAAGTAAACTTAATACTCCGAAAACCTACATTTCCCGTATAAAATCTGAAAATAAAGACATAACGAACCCGGTAGAGATAGCAAATTCTTTTAATAATTGTTTTATAGATAAGGTACAACCGACTCTTGACGTAGGAACTAAGTCAAAGTCATTAATTTATAACAGAACCCAGTCTATGTTTATGGGTCCTTCTACACCGTTTGACATATTCAATATAATAACACATTTAAAAAACACTTGTAGCGTTGGTTGCGATGGCATTTCGACAAAGATATTAAAAGTGACTGCGCCTATGATATGTACACACTTAAGTTTTATTATTAACCTTTGCATGAGCACTGGACAATTTCCTGATGCATTAAAAAAATCTATTATTAAACCGCTATACAAAAAAGATAAGCATGATTTGATGGTAAATTATAGACCAATTGCACTCATTCCAGTCATATCTAAGGTTTTCGAAAAGTACTTTTATCGTGAAATAAATAGTTACTTGGAGAGATATCAGATATTAGCGGAGGAGCAAAAGGGATTTCGAAAAAACAAAAATATAAATTTGGCCATTTACGATTTTTTAAATAACGTAATGGTAAATGTAGATAAAAGGACGCCTGTTTGTGCCATATTTTGCGATATGACGCAGGCGTTTGACTATGTCCACCATTTGTCTCTCATAGATAAACTTGAAGCGTATGGTATTAGAGGAAAGGTACTCGAATTAATAGTATCATATCTTGCTAACCGTAAACAAGTTACAGAAATTAATGGATTCAACACAAAAAGTAAGCGAGATGAAACTTTTCAATCAACGGAAAGAGAAATAAAGCATGGAGTTCCTCAAGGTAGTGTACTGGGACCATTGTTGTTTAACTTGTATATTAACGATTTGCCAAAAGCTACTCAGCAACCAATGACACTGTTTGCAGATGACAGCACTGTGACTATAGCTTGTAAAGAGCGAAGAACATATGAGAATGACATAAATAATTCACTACTTTCTATTATAAAATGGTTAAATGCTAATAATTTTAAATGCTAACGAACACATAAAATTGAAAACCTGGATATTCATTACAATAATACACATATAATAGAAACTGACACTACAAAGTTTCTTGGATTAATCATCGACAGTAAATTGAACTGGAAGCCTCAGGTTGAAGCGCTTAGTAAAAAATTGAGTAGCGCAGCATATGCCCGCCCTCAGACAACTTTCCCCAGTTCTCAATACAGATGCGCTAATGACTGCCTACTATGGATTAGCCGAGTCAATAATTAGGTACGGAATTATGTTTTGGGGAAATAGTACGGATAACGATATAGCGTTTCGGGCCCAGAAAAGGTGCATCAGATCGATGTTTAAACTGAAAACAACAGACAGTTGTAAGCCGTACTTTGTGAAATATAAAATATTGACATTACCTTCTATCTATATTTTGGAGACTGTCATGTTTATTCGATCAAATCCTAACCTATTTCCGCGTTTGTCTGACACTGTTCCAAGAAATAGACGTGATAATTCTAAACTCTGCCTGCACGGTGCTAAAACAGCTTTTATGCGCAAAAGTATTTTCTGTATGGCCCCGACTATTTACAATAAGGTACCAAAATCGTGGAAATTGCTAAGTACCTCTATTTTAAAAAGGAAACTTAAAAACTTATTAATTGAAAGGGCCTATTATGATATTTCGGAATTTATGAAAGAGGACGGTTTTCTCAGTTTCTAAAGTGCTGATGTTGTGTATATGTTACGTGGATATGTGAGTTGCTAGCTGCTGGTGTAATGAGACCTGATAGCTTATGTGATAATAATATAATGGAGTAACTTTGGCTGTATTTTGACTTTGGATCAATTTTACCAGATTTTTTTATTTATTTATTTTTTCTACACTGACATAATTTTAATATTGACAAATTAAAATAGTAATGTTATTAATCTACTGCATTAATGATGACTTTGATAGAATTTTTTTTGGTGAGGCTGCGCCTATAGACATTGTGATTAACGGTAGGCTATGCACCATCTAAACTAATTTGTATGCCGATAAATGCGGCCAAACATGATTGAAACTGTTATTATTTATTAATATCTTGCATGCAATGTATGTACACCATGTTTATACAAATAAAGACTATCTATCTATCTAACGATTTTTTGATCTCGGTATCTACTGGCGAGATATTGAACTTTAAAGCGCATTTTTTTGTTTCCTCTAAAAGCTAAACGGCCGGCTCGAAAAATCTGAAAAAAATTATGATGGTACCATAGTATGTAGTACTGTAATGAACTTTAAAGGAAAGCTATAACGGCATAGATAACTTTGTTAGTTTAGGAGTTATAGAGGCCTTACTTGTAAAATACGCTTACTGGAAAAACTTCGTGCAAAATTATCGAAAAATGATGGTTTTACCGTTTTGTTAAATTAATTTATTCATAGTAATAAATACATAATAGGTGACTACGGAACCCTATTCTATGATGCGTGGCCTCACACTCACTTGGCCAGTTTTGTTTTAAGACGATAAATATGAAACTCTGCGAAGATTGATAGGAGGGAGATTGAACATAAAACTCTACTTAATTTTGTTGTGAATCAGTTTTCTTAGATGCCTTTCTTTTAATTCTCATTTTTGACACATCTAAAATTTAATGAAATGAGAATAAAATGAATGATAAGAAGAAAAATCTTATTTTGAATAAAAAAGAAGTAAGAGAGCTTTAGAAAAATATGAATTTTCTTTGCTCATTCATATTCAGAAAAATGGCACTAAGAACGCAAAGGTAGAGTCTCGCCCCGATATCTCCTGTCCGACATAGCCTCGTTAATGTACCTGGTCCACACCTTGCTACCTAAGCGGAACAAACTGACCCCAACACACCGGGACATAACACTTCGTACTGGGAGATATCCCGGTGTATCGGGACAGATGGCAGCCCTACTTCACCTGTATCAAACAGTGTCTCGTCTCATAATCATTTACAAACTAATAATTATTTTCAAAACACGTCCACTTGACGTTGTACTTATCTCAAGTCGTATAACATTACATAAAGCAGGCTCGCGTGGCTGAACACCGCCATTGTTCAATTTCATGCACACAGTTTTTAAAACTAATGAATTTCAATTTTCCGAAGTGTGCCATACGTTTGCCTACTTTGAATTTAAGATGATTTTTACGTACATTCAAATGGCATTGTATAATACGTTAGAGTGGACTTTGCGCGGCGGAGCGAGGGCTGGTGTTGGCGCGCGCGTCCTCCTCATTCATATTCACGCGCGGCGACACAGCCGACCCTGCACCTCTGTACTTAACCTCGCGCACTCCTATATTCTTTTGGTAACCATTGTCGATGGCTTGCCGATAACTATGATTTCAAATTGTTCTTCATATCATGTAAATGTAAAAAAATAAAAGTTGCGGTAGGTTAGGTAGGGGAGATAAATAAAAAGAGTTTAGTATGTTAATGAATTATTGTGATTTGAGAAGTATTTTTTTAAATATTTTAGGGACAAAGGAACAGAAGTGTTAGCTGAGTACAAATGCCAAGTGACCTCAAGATTAATATGAGCGTTGCTACCCCTTGATTGCCTGTCTATGTAGATCAGATGAGTTCCTTCGAAAACCTCACTCACTGGGTAATATGCAGAGAAAGGAGAGTTTAGGAATTGTTTCGTCAGGTTTTTCTGTGAAGCCGCGTTATCCCTATAGTCGTGCCGGCTAGCATGTGATGAAGCATGGTTCTGTCTCAATAAAAAAATGATGTTTTTAAATTTCGTTTTCCACACAAGTACACAAGGTACAGTTCGTACTTACATTAGTCATTTCGGGCCATTTTATTCCCTGTTTTGACTTAGAACTATAACCAGTAAACCCTCGTTTTGAACACGCTTTTATGAGTTCCACCACACACACTCTACTAAAAAAAACAATTTTAATTATTAGTTGAAATAAAATATAAAATTAAATAAAATTACATATAGGAATAAAATAATGAACTAAACATATTTATTGTGGTTTGTGCCATATCTTTTGGACCATTTTTGGACGCACCTTAACGATCAAATATTATCGAGAGATGATTAATCGAGCACCCATGCTTTTTCTCACCACAATTCTAATATTTTTGTTGATTATTTCATTCCTATACCAAGAATTATTTTTCAATTTTTAGTTCGACTAATAGTTATTATTCTAATACAAGTGATAGTATGATTCTAATACCTCACTCAGCTAATCTGATTTGATAATCTTTAAATTTAAAATCAAAATTTTTGGAATTCCAAAACTTCCAAAACCTTTGACGATCATCCATATACCCATAAGTACCTTAATATTTTCTAATCGGATACAAGGCATATCATATAATCAAGTGAGAGCCTTTATTGCATAAATAGCAATACCGACCGGAGCAAAACGATAAACTCTAAAATTTGTCCTCTTTAATATAATACAGTATATAAATATTACCTTTAAAAAAACATAAATATTTATATTTAAATAGACTGCCTCGTTGGTCTCGCGGTTGGCGTGTGCGACTGGTGTGCCTCATGGTGGCGCATGAGGTCTCGGGTTCGATTCCCGGGTCGGACCAAATGTTTGTATGATTTACAAATATTTGTTTCGGAGTTTGGGTGTTTTCTATGTATAATATGTATGTATTTACAAAAAAAAGTATATATGTATTTGTATCAGTTGTCTAGTAGCCATAACACAAGCTCTGCTTAGGACTAGATGGCTTTGTGTATTAGATGTCCAAAAATATATTAAAAAAAAAAAAAAATTACACACACCAAGAAAATTCAGCAATATCCTTTTGATATCGCTTCATTGTAGCGATACGTCGGCTCGTTTGCCCCTTATTCCATAAAAAAAAGAAATATCTGTGGTGACGTTTGCGCTTAGAACATTGGTCATCTGTAAGCATAGATTTCCCAGATCAGATCAGAAATAAACAAATTTGAATCAATTATATTATGTTCATACATAAACCTCACATAACACATAAAACTCATAAACAAACCTCACCACAGATATTTCTTTTTTTTATGGAATAAGGGGCAAACGAGCCGACGTATCACCTGACGGTAAGTGATTACCACCGCCCATGGACACTCGCAACACCAGAGGCGTCACAAGTGCATTGCCGACCTTTGGGGAATGGGGAAAGGGATGTAGGGAGTGGTTGGGGTATGGGCCTCCGGTATCCTCACTCACTTGGTGACCGGTTTTACGAGAGGCCGTGGTGTCACTCCGGTCGAGTCATATTATTATTATTTTTATTATTTGTCTTCCATATTGTGTTTTTATATATTTTCTTGTTATGAATACCAGCCTGTTTTACATAAGTCTGTCTTCTGTTCCAATGTCTATTTTAGTTGTAATTGGAGAGTATAGGCGATTTTGCCTGGTTCCAGTAAGGTTTGGCAGGCAGACGGGGAGATACACCCTAGATAGCCTTAGCCGTCGATCTTCTGATGATAGAGCTGACGTTCATCATCATGGTTCCTCCATCTGTACTTCGTTTGAGCACATACAAGCTGGCTCTGTGGCCCTTCACACTGTATGTTTGTATTATTGCACATTTTCCATCCCGAGTGTTCATTGACTGCTGAAGAAAGTATTTATTACATTGTGTACCTACTTTAACGCAAACACGATAAGAGTGAATTATAGTTATGAAGCAAATAAGTCAAATGTAGGACATTGTAAATCAGAGGTCACAGTTATATAAACCGGGGTTATCTAAACTTAGTGAAAAATATGACGCGAGGAGTCGCAGCGGCTCAAGTCACCTACCATAGTTAGAGATAAATACGGAATCTACACATAACGTCTGTCAGAGTGTTCGTCGCTACGTTCATCAAATTTATCTCTATCTGGTCTTTTGAAAAAGTACCTCTATAAAAATATATAAGTCCACTCGTACTGCAGCGAACTTCCTGGGAACCGGTAAGTATCGAGACGACGACAGTGAAGCGGGAACAATACCAGATAGGAAGAGTGGTAGTGGTGTAAGTGGTGAGGAGGGTGGTGGTGCGCATGGGGTGGTGGTGGCGCGCGGCAGGCGGTGTCGCGGGCGTGGGGCGTGCGGCCGTCGGCGCCGCCTCCGCCGCACCCAGGCCGCGCGGCGCGGAGGAGGCGAGCGCTCCGGCGCCGCGCTCTGGGCCAGTCCGCGTCTAGCGCCGCCACCGCGAGCACGCGCACCTCCGCTCGCGACCGCGCCTCGTGCCCGAGCACGCCACGCACCGGCCCTGCTCATTCTGCCTGCTTCCATTGGAGTGGCGGTTCGCATCTTACCGGGCAGCATTAGAGTCGTATACCTATTTTCTAATACTGTCAGGTAAAGATGTCGTCCGCGCTCCACGTTCGACGGTCGACGATGGAGATTCTGGGAGATCGTTGAAAAACCGGTCCTGTTGACTGACGACGGATATGTTGACCGGCTCCCGGTTCGTGTTGGACGTACGTCGCTTCAGGTAACCGGAGGTGAAGAGCGTCGCTTGCGCCGCTAGCAGCGTGTGCGATTTCCATGCGACCGGCGGGAAACTTCTCGTCTCTGGATTATATGGTAATTTTAAGTAGTGTTGCGGTGTCCGCTTACGAGCTCGGCACATTTTGAGTAGTCTCCGTGACATTACGTCACACGTGTCGAGTGGACGCGAGCCCGTCATCGGCCGCAGGAGGTGTCGCTCGCGTCGGCGACGTGTCACCGGTCTCGGTGGCGCGCCGCCCGATAGCACCTAATGGCTGTTGGCTTCCAACACATACATGCATGCATAATGTTGACACATGCTTCGTTTAGTTGTCGGAGGTAGAAAAGTGAGCGCTCGAGTCAGCGAAAAACTCGTGCGCATGTCTTCGGCGCTACCTTTAGATCAATCATCGGATAAAGAATAATAATTGTTTCACTAGCCTCAATTTGCATTCATCATTGTCTAATTAACTACCTATCCAAAAATTTCTTAATAGACAATAGTTACACAAACGTCATCTGTTAGGTAATGCAGCTAGCCCTGGAATGGCGAAGAACAGTTAACACGTAGGTAATGAGAAATTCGTAACAGTCGAGTTGTTCGGAGCAAGAAACGCTTCCCGGAGTCGATATTATCAACATAATCCGCGCACTGTTGCGTTTCCTCGTTGTCGCTCACGTAACCCACTTAACTAATTAAAATTCCTGATGGCCGGCAATGAGCACGCGTTTTCAACTCATTAACTCGCCGCACGATATTCCCGACGCCCGCGTCGCTGGAGCCGCGCCGTCGCGCCGCCGCGCCGCTGTCGTCCCGCGCCCTCCTCGCGCCTCGTGCAATATGTGTCTCACGTCTGCAGCGTCTGCTGGTTTAAACGCACAACATTGTATTGGTTTCACTACAAGTATAACACTAGCAAGTTTACCCCCTTGGAATGTACGCTGTCCAGTAATTAAATCTTTTGTATTGCATTGCCATGTGATTGTTGATAGTTACACCGTGCAACGAAGTCGCGCGCCGGCCAACATCCCTAGCCGTCTTTTCAGGACAGAGATGTATAATTCACGTGCTGATTATTGCCTCGAGATGCGTTACATTATTCATTAGTGGGTGGAAAGTTTTGGCTCACCGAATATTAAGATGTAGGTCAAGGCCCGAGCCTTCTCCGCACGTTTAGATGCAACCTCCTTTTTGCGTATTTTAATTACTCTTTAAAGCTTCCGTTACCATTGGATTGCCTTTTGTTTATATTATATCTAAATCATTTAAAGCTAATTAAGAAATAATGAAATTGTAATTATGTAGTTTCATATTGTAAAGTTAACTTAGGGACAACGTCGAGCGATCGTTGAAAGCAACAACAATGATGCAAGGACATGCGTATGATGCGGTGAGGATGGATGCGCGGCAGCACGCTGCGGACGCGTGCGGCGCTGGCGCAGGCGCAGCGGGCGCGGTTGCCGATACTCGGCCGTTCGATAACGCGACCGGTGAAAGCCGCAGTAAATTAATCGCTCAGGTGGATTCCGCTTTCGAAATGAATTTTTATCGGTATTGGAGTGTCGCCGCTCGGGACCGGTTCTTAATTTCTTATAGGTGCTCGCGTTGTGCATCTATTTCGGGAGTCGTTGACCGCGGGATTGGCACTACGGGCGGCCGGTTCCATTCTGTTCGTGTCGAGAGTCGTTCCGGGAGCGCCTCGCCCGCCGAACGTCGATTTCGTGTAAAACTTGGGCGTATTTCAGGCGATGACGTAACACGCGGGAGTGCGTCGTCCCCAGGCGCCGGGAGGGACATGCCTAATCGAGCATAATGTTATTAATAAGCCGGGGACGGGGGCGACTCGCCCTCGCATAAAACAATGTTTATTGGCCATCGGCTGCATGCGATGCTACCGCGACACTGCCACATACATGTGATAGTACGAGGAGTCCTCGTCTCCCAGCGTCGGGCTCGGTGCACAAAGCATTGTCGGGCTATTTATACGCGGCACTTATAAACTGAGCGATCGCTGAGTTGGCACTGTCACCGTGGCCAATCCGTTACCAATACCATCCCATTCCATCTAGCTTACCATCATCAGCACTGTATGCCGACCCTTAATTGTGTACTATACAAAATTCTATAAAGTAACATCATGTACTGACAAATGTGTGAAATGCGCTGCCAACAGCGTCGGTTATCAATTTGTTCTAGAGCGCGCTATCAGTGGATAGTGATATGATAATTAGGGGCAAGCATTGCTCACTGACACACAATAAGCCTAAGTGAACTGAGTTACTGAGTAGGCCCATCGAAATGTCACTTTTCTTTGGATTCAACATGCATTTGGTCGTGCGCCTTTAGTAAGCTTGCTTGCAGCACGCCGCCTTGTCCATGTGGTTCCGTGTCAAATGCACGCTAATGTGTAAACAATTTAACTAAATAGTACATTACGCTCTCGCATGGTTGACGTTCAGCGATTAAAGTGACGTAATAATGATGTTCAATAAATCAGCTGTAATTTGGTAACGATATTAAATATGACTGACAAAGATACCGCTGGCAGTGTGGCTCAGTTGATGGGCTACATTACGGGGTTATCGCTTGCAAATTAATGGGAGATATCTGTAAACACACTTATAAATAATATACATAAGCATGTTTGTACCTAAGTACCTGACTGATTGCATATATAGGTATTGGTTAGGTCAGAGTTTGTGGATTCTAGTACCTAGGTACTTAATATAAGTAGTTTGATTTCCGCAACAATCTTTAAGAAATGTTTTAGGGTTTCGTAGTTGAACTACCCTCCGAAACCCTTATTGTTTTGTCCTGTCGTTCCTCGGCTTTCCTTCCAAACGGTTAGTGCTTGAAAGATGAAACTGATAGGTGGTAGTATCTACCACGTCAACAAAGTGCTACAATAAAATAAAGTGGGGATGTTTTTTTTTTCTTGCATCTACCCCATAGTGTGACCTATGGACCTATCTAATGCGGGTAGCATTAGATAGGTCCTTTAAAAATATTGAGAGGTTGATCAGACGATTTTTTGATTTAGGTATCCGTTTACACGATATTTAACTTTAAACCGCATGTTTTTTGTTAAAAAAATAGGGCGTCCCTCCCCTCTAAAAGCTAAACGGTTGGTTTGAAAAATCTGAAAAAAATCATGATGGTAATATATAACGGCTTATATAACTTTGTTAGTTCAGGAGTTATAAGAGGCCTAACTTGAAATAGCAATCCCGCCTTCTAAATCAACGTACCATTATGGGTGACTACGAAACCCTATTCGATGCGTGGCCTACTACACACGTCGCACATGGTCGGTTTTTAGCTACAGGTCTTCATAACTGTCTTCGTGGTTGCAAATGTAGGTTGTGTCTAAAACAAAGGTTTTTCTTCGGAATTTTTTAAAGGAAAGACAAAGTTTGCATTAATTTTTTTTTTTTTATTTATGTACAAATATAAGGCCAAATATGTGGCCATACATTGCATTAACAAAATGTTTATAAATCATTGTTTTACACTGCAAATTAATCGTTTAACAAATATTAAAAATATTATAAATATGCATGATTTAAAAAACTAAAGCACTTTAATTTTATCTTTTATAATTGCATTAGCTTTATTTAAAACTATATTATTTGTGCCTCGGAAAGAAAGAGCAGTATCTACTCTCATAATTTATTTTCGTTTTGTGAGTTTTATAATATTATCGGTTAAGTCGGTTTTATGCATTACCGCAGAACAGCTATAAGCGTAACAGACAGACCAACCTAAGAGAGCTTAAATAACGTGCCTTTGGTTTGATTTGTAGCGTCCAAACGACAAGATCTAATTAATATTAGTGGACTGTGTGAAAATGCAGATACATTAGCCACAAGCTTGTTGAGGAGGAATGAGGACTATTATCCCATACTAGCTGTTGCCCGCGGCTACGCCCGCGTGTATGTCGGTTATCGGCAGCAAGTAGTAGCCTATGTGTTATTCTGATGTATAAGCTATATTACTGTAAAGTTTCATCCAAATACGTTAAGTAGTTTTTGCGTGAAAGAGTAACAAACATCCATCCATCCATCCATACTTACAAACACCTCACCTTATTACCCTTATCCTTAAGTCATTTGTTGCGGTAGACGAGCCTTGTGTTTTCCATATTTTCTCTGATTTTTCAGTCCAATTCTTAATTCTTTCTTAACAATACTCTATTTCATTTCCAACACATGATCATGGCAATGCATAGCTAACCGACTCTTAAGTAAATGCTCCAAACTGAACTTTCTTCTTGACACAAGAGATCAAACAACGGCATCCAATGAAGCAGTCACCCTTTTAGAGTGGAAGACATACGCTCTCGAACGCAACGTTTCGATTCTTCCTTCTTGTGTTCCCTTCCCACTATGATCCCGGGTCTTTTAAGCGGGGCGTGAAAAAGCATCTCACGAGGCCGCCATAGTGCTGGTCACTATGCTGCTCTGTCCACGTTCACATTGAGGATAGTAACCACCAAGAGTAGAGTCATTTTGGTAGCTTAAACATAAAAAAAGCAAAATGTTATTGTTAATGAGTATGTTTTTTCAAACACGCTTATTATTTTATTTACCTTTGATAAAGCCATATTTACCCTATGGTTGGTGAACTCTTTCTATCGAAGAGCAGGACGGTTAGCTTTCTCACTTTCAAATTAAACTCAATATCAGCACAAAGCAATGGTCGCAAGAGATGTAGCTTTTGGGCGCTAATTAGCATTCAAATGTGTACTGGACTGGTATCAACACCAAACAGGTTTCCTTCACAGACCAGTCTCGTTTAGTCGACAACCTCGACACTATGGCACGCACTGTGTGTCTACGTACGTCTGTTAATAACATATTCTATTAGATAGGGGATTGAATATCGAAGGGTGACCTGGTTTTCAGTGAATCATCTCGAATGATTTTTAATGTCGATGCTTACTTCAAACACTACAGTTTTTAACCCCCGACGCAAAAAGAGGGGTGTTATAAGTTTGACGTGTCTGTCTATCTGTTTGTCTGTCTGTGGCACCGTAGCTCGCGAACGGATGAAGCGATTTCAATTTAGTTTTTTTTTGTATGAAAGGTGAGTTACGTGCGAGTGTTCTTAGACATGTTTCATAAAAATAAGTTGAGTCGGGGAAAATAAGTAGGGGTTTTTTTTAATTTTGAATTTTAGCTTGTAATAATTTTTAACTCGTATAGACTTCTAGAAACATTCACTCTAAGGGGGTTGATATTTTAGCGTTTGGACAAATACTATTTAAGCACAATGTGACTGCGCACTACTAATGTGGCTGAGAAACAAACCCATTACTGCCAACACGCGGTGGCATTTTCATAATGAAAAATAAAAGCATAGAGATTATATTGAAAAACAGAGGTAGGCAGTCGATGAAATGATCAGGAGTAATCATGACAAGGGCCTGTCTGGTTATTTCTTGGAAATCTGAGCTTTGGTCCCAACTATGTTTGGAATTTTTTTTCATTAAAATAACTGTTTTAGCCAAAGTTACTTAAACAAATGTTTGGTTCAAATGTATAAAAAATACTAGCGAGCGTTGAGATCTTTAACAGCATCCCTCTGTACGAGACGGGGTGGGGTTGAGTCCACCTGCGCGCCTCCGCGTGTAAAAGACATCAACGCCCGTCTGACGCGCGACAGCCTTACGTATAAGTGATTAACGTACATGTAATTGTAATCTATTGCATAGTGCCGTGGGGCATGCGAACCTCCGCGCCGCACATTAAATAAATAGCGCCCAACAATGAGCTCTCTAATTGAAACGTCAGCTATGAAATAGCGATAATCGCGGTCATGAGATGAGAACGGACCACGCAACCTATTATTATGTAAATAAATTGTTTGTTTGCAACATTAATTTTATTATGGATTATTTCGGTCGTTGGCGCAAGCGCAAGCGTCAAGTTCCTGGGCCGCGTGTCTGTTGGTGTCGAACCGCTGATGTTGAGCTGTGTTTGATCAGCTGCAGTCGAAGGCTACCGTATGTGACGTCACACACGTGTGTTCAACATCCACACAGACATTCTGTTGAACCGATTTATTGTGTTATAATGATTAATGTATAAGTTATCCGTCCGTCCGTATGAAGATTGCATTTTAAGGCACAATTAAGCACAGATCGAAACTTCTTAGCCGAGTGGCAATTCTGCTAGAATGTTTATATTAAATTAATTATCATTAAAGCGCTATTAATTAACGTTCATTTAATACTCTTTAATTATAGTTCTCTACATGCTGGAGTGAACACTTTCATAGAAGAGGCTGACGACCTAATATTTTATGACTATCAAATGCAGTCGGCACGCTGCAGCACTGGACAATTCTTATTGTTTGTTTTTTTTTAAAGACAACTCCCGCACTAGGAATAAATCCTGTGTCGCGGGGGACTTTACAAACATACATGAAACGGACACAAAGACCACCCAGACTCAGAACAACAATATGTGGATCACACAAAGTGTTGTCCTACGTGGGATTTGAACCCACGACACTTGGCGAAGTATGAAACGGCGTGGTGGCCGTTAAACCACCGCATACTACTAATGATTTAATACACCAAATGTGTTAAATCATTGGTAGTATGCGATAAAGAAATTTCATTAAAATAAAGTATTATTTCATCCGCTATGGAAACTCCATCGCAACTTATCAACTTTTTAAAGCTTCTTACGACGAAAGGCTTCTTATTCGTAGAGTGAAAGTTATGCATCAAAATGCTTGTAGGTAAATGGTTCACCGATTACGATCCCGAGAATACTTTAGTAATGCACACCTACATCATTCTCTAAATTAAAAAAAAAACACGCTTAAAAAAGTCGGTTATGAAAAAATAAATTTACAGAAGAGCTAGTTTTTACTATATGTTAAATGTGTACGTGTTAAATACATTTTCTCTACAACTAACTTTGTCAGGAGCTTTGTTCCGTGATAAAGTTGTAAATATCTATAGCGTTTACAACAGTAGAGAGTGATATAGTTCTATCTCAGGTTAAGAAGTCTCACTATCAAACACACTCTGTGCTGCTTGTTCGAGTTTCCTTCTCCACAATGTATACATTTGGTTCCACTCGCTCCCGGCTCCACTGGACGTCGCGCGTAGTCCGCTGACGGTGGATCATTATAGCGAACTATTAATAACCGCCATTGTTGTTGTTGTGTGCGTTTGCGTCTGTTTATTTACGTCTGTGTGCGTGTGCGACATACTATAAATACGACTCTTGTCTCAGCACCGTTTCGTCTCAATATTCCGATTCTCTCGTAAACCCACGTGCTTCAGCTGACACCCGAAGCAAAAATAATAGTTGGCTGCGTTTGAATGTTACAGTCTTTCAGGAAAAGCGAGTCTTCACGTTGCGAGGTCGCGCGATAAGTTCAAGGCGCTCGCCACAGCGCGCTCCGTGCCCCTCTGGGTCACATTAATGAGCTTCTGTAGGCAAAGCTATCAAAGCAACTTGTTATCATCTATCAAAGCTTTAGAGCTAATATCATTCAAAAGTTCACTAAATAATAAAGCTAGGTTATATTAACGACTCATAAATCGGTCAATAAAACCTGATTATTTTTAACATCATGTAGTTTTCCAATAACTATTCGCAAATGGACGATGTATATAACTTGCAGTGTTGAGCACTGTTTTTAACGACTTTTCGTAGGATCAGGTTTTTTTAATACCAGACAAGACTTATAAAATTTGATAAAAAAGCATATACTAATATATAAAGCTGAAGAGTTTGTTTGTTTGAACGCGCTAATCTCAGGAACTACTGGTCCGATTTGAAAAATTCTTTCAGTGTTAGATAGCCCATTTATCGAGGAAAGCTATAGGCTATATTATCACGCTAAGACCAATAGGAGCGGCGCATCAATGAAGAATGTTACAAAAACGGGGAAAAATTATTACGCTACAGGCAATAGGAGACGTAAACGACGTTGCGTGAATCAGCTAGTATATGTATAAAGCAAACACACAAAAGGGAATAAATGCTAGTTCTCACCGCTCCGACTCGCTTCCTTGCACGGGATCTGCTACTTCTCTAAAAATATAAAATGCAATTGAACATCAATGTGTATACTCGTAAGTTGCCGTCATTTATACTCTTGCGAGATTACATGAGTTTACGACAATCATAACTTAGAGGCTAAGGGTCTTAAAGTCTGCTTACAATAACTTGCTGCGACTAGTCGCGGAATGTTCCGACATTCACTGAACTAGCCTCCGCAAAATGTTTTAAGAAAGTCATGGTTTTCTTGTGAAATGTTAATTGGGTTTAGTTTTAATAATTGCAATGTGGTCTAAGCAAGCTTATTAGGATTTAGAGGTCTCAAGTTTCTTGAGGTCTACGTTATTTGCTTCAAACGATTTCCAAGGCGGCGCACGTTATCTCAAACCATCAAACAGTCCCTGGTAGCACTGCGCCTCCTGCCCGGTGGAGAGTTGGACCGCACTCATTACGTGCACACCTTGCGCAGACAGCCGCGCATTCAGATAAACTTTATTTATGGCAGCGTGTATTAAATGATGTTTTTAAAATACAGTTCCACGGTAACGGTCACTCTCGCACACGAGGAGATTCATAACGGACGACGGAGGCTTTCGACGTGTGGGGGACGGGAGGGGGAGGCGAGTGGACGAGCCGGTGGTGTGCGGGGCGCGGGGCGGGACTGCAAAGGTCAGCCGGCGTGCACCTGCGGCGCGTATTGCTGGTCCATTTATCACAATCGCCGGTACCACATTACCTATATTCCATAGCAAGGCTCTGGGCCGCCGCAAGTAGCAACTTTCGCACTTGTACGGCCGAGTTGAACTGATGCATACACGCAACAGCAGTCAGCTCGGTGTTTACAAAGTCACGGCTTGCGGCTAGTTATCACGTTAGCTGCGGTCAGGCGTCAGGAGCGCGGAGATCGGCAGCGCTACCGAAACAGGTGAGTGTGACGCTCGCCGCTGCTTGTGTCGATGGATGCCTCATTAATTTTGTAACGAGCACATACTTAGTTTTATACATATATTAATCGTTTAATTACTTCCTTCGAGTAGCGACCAAATGACTACAAAACAAAAAAAGAATGTTATAGAGCTCAGTAGGTAGTCGGTTCCTCGGAGTCACCCATGGCTTGCTAGTGTTAGTAGTAACGATAAATGACTACCTTATTATTTTGTGTACTAAAACTCTGATTTAGTTGATATCTGACTCATTATGCTTATGTACTTACCTACCTACTGATCATATCGTGTTCTGCTCCAATGTATGTAGTGTTATTTGAATACTTGGCTGACTTGACTTGACTGAATACTGACTCTTAAGAACTGTCAATTTTTTTTTCATTTGTAAATATTTATTAGTGAATTCCTGTTCTTTCAAATCTTCCCTCTTTACGATAGTTCTATCTTTGTGGTGATGGATTAATAATACGTAGCGGCAGCACCACATTCACCCCGTGTGTGAAGTAAAAGGCTACCTAGGGAAGAAACTACACAGGACAATATCAAAGAGAAGAAAAAATTGAAACACACCCTGCACCAAACCGTCTGGTTCTTTTTTCAAAAAAGATAACTGCCGCATTAGGAATATACATCCTGTGTCGCGGGGGACTTTACAAACATACATGTATTGTACACACTTGGGCTTGATTTGAACCCACGATACTTGGCGCAGTAGAAAGTGGCGTGGCGACCGCTTAAACCACTAGACCAACTGTGCAGTCGAATTTGTCTAACTTGTCTACTGCCTAAGGAGAAGCCTATTCTAGCAGTGGACTATTGACTATGGAAGTATAATAAGTGGCCCAAATGCCAACTGTCGGCTACGAAATGTTCTTAGACTTCTTAGTGTTCTAAGACTTGTTCTCTACCAATTTGGTATGCTTGCGCCAACTATGCGTACAGACTATATGCAAACGGTTTTCTGCTGAATTAAAATGACCACATAAATCTATTGAATGCCAATAACCCAATGATTTTGGAACCCTGTACGTATGGGACATAGCGGACATCGCATGAAGTCCGTGGAAGCGCGCGGGCGCGGGTACACCGCACTCCTATCGCCGCTCGCCGCCTTATCTCCCGCTCACAATCGCCTCATTATCATCGAAATTGTTCAGTTTTAGGATACTGCGTTCCGATAATGTTCGATAAAGAATTCCACAGCAAAACAACGCTGCCCCGTAACCCATTTACCTAGTCACGTACACGCATTAGCCATACGAACTTGGAGTGCAGAAGCACAATGTAAGATGATTAAAGCTTCAATATTTACAGTTATTTAGCGACTTATTGTAATGTCGATAATGTCACTGATGAGCACAACCTCGTTGCTATTAGCCGTGCAGTGGAGTGATAAACATGCTAGATACATCTGTGAACAGAACACAATGAACAGCTATTTGGGGACTACGTGTGGAATGTTATCAAAAATTAGCATTGCGGTAAGTAGTTGTGCGTGCACTTGTGTGCGTGTGTATGTGTGTGTGTATGGCAGTGCGGGCGCGCGAGGTGCCGGTGCGTGTGCGTGTGTGCGGGGGTAAGCCGCGGACACATGACGACAGTGCACACGGGCTCATGTCCATTTGGTGGATGGGCGGTCGGCGACCCCGCGCGGCCGTGGGCGCCCGCGATAAACTTTATATATTCATAGGCGGCAGGCCGGCGAGCGAGCGAGTCCCGCGCCCGACGGCCGGCTGGTTATGTCCGGTACCGTTACTTTTCTTGCTTTCAGATCTCGTTCGGTGCTTAATTCTTGTTTTAAAACAGGCTGCAGTGCGCTGGGATCCGGCGCCGCCGCCGCTAATGAATGTGCGCCGCATTAACATGCTCCCGACCGATGCGCACCCACTGCGCCTGCCCGCTGCCCACCTGCACTATGCTGCTCTTTGGTGTCGGGACACTGTCCTCACACATCAATATTTACCATAGTTAAAAAAAATAATCCCTAATGTGCCTATTTATTACAATGTATCGTCAGCAGATGCGTTAGTATACAATTACAAGTTCTTAGCAACAAACCAAGTGAAAGATGAGATCGACTTACTGTCAGCACAACAAGGTATCAACACTCGTGTGTTTTATTATAGAATGTTTACTTCGGCGGCCTATAACGTAAATCAATTCTGCGGTTATTATCAAATTATTGACATTCCTAATTACAAGACAGAGGACAAATGACGGGCGAAGGAACCAGAACCGATCGCTTAAGGGCGCTTTCATTAAAGGTCATTGAAGTGTACCCGCACTTGAATGAGCGCACGACGTCATTTAAGTGCATCAGCAACAGTAGCTTGTAAAGTTTCACACTTCATGATAACTCTGCATTGCATTGAGTCGCTGAAGTACCCGGGTCATCGTGAAGCCGTGGCGTCACGTCATGAGACTTTTTTGACTGAATACTTGCACTGGGTAGATACAAGTGGTATACTTCCTTTCTTTCGTTAGTGTTCCTAGGTAGGTACGTAGCAAATTATCAGTTCTGACTTTATTTACTTATCGGTTTACTTGCAAAATGTTGAAATGGAAACCTTAAATTGTATCTTCTGATTAAGGATGAGGCGCAAAAATAAGTGTTTGCTGTTAACTTCAAATTCCTGCCTCCCTCCACTCACTTTAGTGTAAAGGGGTCTCGACAGACAGATGGATAGACTGACATAGATATATTCGAATATTTCGGGAGTACTATTTTTTTTTTTTTATGTATGGCCCGCCATAATGACTCTACTCTGCCTGATGGAAAGCATAAGTAGAATCCAAGACTGGTGGTCACCATACTCATTGCGAACGCAGACAATGCAGCATGGCGACCCACACCTTGGCGGCCTAGTAATGCTTCTGCATCTTTTAGTCTAGTCAACAAGTGTGGAACTTGTTGACTAGACTAATTGGGCCTCCGGTCTCGCACTCACCAACGAAACACGACAGCACTAACGCTGTCATTTTACGTTGATTTTCTGTGCGAGGGTAGTACCGCCCCGGTCGAGCCGGCCCATCCGTGCTGAAATCAGCGTGGCTCTACTACCTACAATGCCACTATAGAGTGGACAAAGCTACAAGGTGTCACAAGTTGCGAAGGTGTTATAAGGAATTCTCTATTCAGGTAGCAGCACCAGTGATGCTCTTTCGAATCGTTGCTATAATTAAACCAGAAAAACATGCCCTGAGTTACGGAGTATGGTTGGCTACTATACTATGAGGTATTTTCGTTACGAAATTACATATTACAATTTTTGTGCGGGTTAAAGTACACTGCAATTTATCACGAATGTCATTACTCATAGGGAAACCTTAGTCACAAGAAACAACCTTTGATCGATTCATCATCATATCAGGCGTTGCAGTTATCCGTCAGAGGCAACTTTGGCAGTGACCTAAAGACCTAACCTCGCACCGCTTTTTTAATTTCAAAGTTCATTCTGGCTTTTTGTTGTACTGTTTATACTATGTTTATTTATATATATGTTTATACAGTTCATACTCTCGGAAACAATAATTAATGTTTTTTAACCAAGTATGTTGCGGTAAGAAGCCAAACACACTTATACACAAATACACATAATTATGTTTAAATAATGGTGTTCTATTACGCCTCTGCCTGCCCCGGCAGAACTTTATGCCTGAAACTAGCAGACCCACGCAACCTCGTTTGCGTCTCCTATTGCCCGTGGCGTGATAATTTTCCCCCGTTTTTGAAACATTTTTCATTGGTGCTCCGCTCTTATTGGTCGTAGCGTGATGATATATTACCTATAGCCTTCCTCGATAAATGGGCTATCTAACACTGAAATATTTTTTCCAATTGGGAACAGTAGTTCCTGAAATTAGCGCGTTCAAACAAACAAACTCTTCAGCTTTATATATTAGTATGGATGTATTTATTATACTCTTCTAAGATCTAATACTCATAATCAACAACACATTTATTTGGATAAAGATTAATATTAGGTATTATGTTGATAAAAACTCTTTGGCAAATAACTCATTATTAGGTACCAACTCTTAGCGTCTTATACTCGTGATAACTTTTAAACGAAATGTCCAATTGGGATGAAACAAAAACTATTTTACTTTTACATAAAATACCATTGATAACATAATGCTTAATTTGGATATGAATTAATATTACGATACACATTTAACGTAGTTTCTTTCTTCAGACGATTTAATAATTTTTTTGAACACAAAAGCGGTTATTGTGACTAAACCATGATAGTCAGATATATGCTCTCGCGGACTTTTTTGTAGATCTTAATGGGACCCGTAATACGTTGTTTTGTTCTATTGTCAATAGTCTTTGCAGCGCACGCAAAAATAGGTTTTCGATTTCACACCTTGGGTTACAAAATAGCATTTTTCTTACGGATCCCTAATTTTTTTGAATATAAAGCATAACCTATAGCCTTCCTCATATAGTTTGGCCATCAATTTTTTAGCCAACCCACCCGCAATATATTATTTAACTAGTTGTTGCCCGCGGCTCCGATCGTGTATATGTCGGTTATAGCGGCAAATCGTAGCCTATGTATTATTCTGATGTATAAGCTGTATTACTGTAAAGTTTCATCCAAATCCGTTCAGTAGGTTTTGAGTGAAAGATTAACAAACATCCATCCATCCATACTTACAAAGTTTCGCGTTTATAATAGTAGGAAGTAGGATATATTAAATTTGATATGAAATGCTTTTCATCTAATATACAGATGGGTGAAGGTCGTTCCTAATCGTATCCTCTACTATAGGTTTAGCAGCTGTGTTGTTACCATAGTACATATTATGCCTAGTTTGGAGACACAGCCTTATGTGAGATGTTGTTATTATTAACAAAATCTGTGACATGTGACTTTGCAATCAGTACATATAAACAATTATTGACATAAATATCGGTATCAGTTTGTAGACATGTGCGAAGGTGCGCTATACCAGCGACCTACAGGAACTATATTGAGGCTATGAGTGTCGCCTGCGGCGGGGCGGAGTGGCTGACGGCGCATCCTTGCCTCGCTAGTGCGTACTTCGGTAGCCGCCATGTCATCACTACTGACAATCCGAAATGGTAAAATATCATCGGAAAAAAATCTTTATAAAATAACAAAGCCCAAACAGTTCAGACACGTTTTAACAACATTCATCTGTTGACTTACAAGCTTATGTTCATCACAGAATTATTGCTTTCGGGTGAGAATCTTATATGAGCTTACCCTGTGAAAAAGAAAACAGATCTCACGTAGAGTCAAGCTTCTGAATTTACACGCCCTAACTTTACCAACCCTAACTTTATAAACACTACATCTCAGTAAAAATGCATGGCTTGGCTGTTTCGTTGTTCGTACCTTGTGACAGTGCAATACAGAGAACAGATCTTGTCTTGTTACTATTAAACACACGCAGAGTCGTATAATGTCAATAAACATGAAAACAAACGATGTCTAAGAGCTAGAGTGACGCGTGCGCACCGAGTTCATGTAGAGCTGTAGACGACGCACACAACAGTAAGTATATATATTAGATATATATATATATCAATATGATTACTCACATGTGTTTTAAATAGTATTTGTTTAAGAGACACTGCGATGTCTACGATCGATATCATTCAAAAAAATTAAGGATGTTTTCTTTGCACATGTAAACGAATTAAGTCACTAGTGGTGAGCACACTTGTGATGCGACGTTCCTAGGAAATAGGTAACAAATGAGTAAACTGCTGTTTGTTATGTTTGTACGTTTATACCTAAGTACATATATATTAAACACATATATTCAAAGCTTGTGACATTTAGAAATTTCACTTGAAAGGTCTTAATGTGGAATAAATTTCACCTGTTTTAACAAAAACAACTTTAAAAAAATAAAATTAATGAACAGTACTGAATAGAACATTTAAGGCCAACAGTAAAAGTCTTTAGTCCCCCAAAAATATGTTAAAATAACCGCTTTTTACTACATGCATATATTGCATATGTATGTGTACACGGTACATATACCAAAATTTCATTGTTTACAATTTTTGTGTCTGTCTGTCTGTTCGATGTGGCTAATCTCTGGAACGGCTGGACCGATTTTAGCGGGACTTTCACTGGCAGATAGCTGATGATATAAGGAGTAACTTAGACTAGCTTCGACCCGCGGCGTAACCTGCGGTTGATTTTATACCGCGGGTAACACCGCGGGGCTCAGTTAGTGAATAAATAAATGTCTCAAACATATATATATCCTTTAATAACATATCCATTGAAGGTTGACTACCTACGTGTATCGACGCAAGACATGCGCGGACGCATTCGATTTCTTGCAAACACAGCAGAAATGCCCTGTTGGCCTCCTGTACGTATGTACCTACGTAATATATGTGTCGCATAATCAACTCTAAGTAAACATATTCATTGATAACTTGTATTAGACGTGAGCCATTTAATAATACCACTAATAGCTCCCACTGTGTGAAGCGACTCAATACCAGAACTAATGCACGACAAAACAAACTCTAAATGGTATACACAGAGTTGGTTATTGCACAAGGAGGTGTGTGTCGATACGTAATAGATAATTGTTATTCGTGTATAAGAATGTTAAATCAAGGAAACGTGGCCATGTTTTGTGAGTTAAATACGTTATATTGTGTGGATTTAGATTCACCGCATAGCGATGTTGTGTTGTGAATACTTGTGAAGGATACTGTTCTGTGACGTGGCTCGGCCTTACGGCCTGCTTCTATGTATACGTACGTACTGCTTGTTCATTTCGACAACGGAAAATTGATTAATAATTTGTGTACCTATTTTACTATATCTATAGATATGAATTACGTCGTTTATCTTTAGCTGTTTTCATTATTAAAACACGAGCTTGTTAAATAGTTATTTTAAATAAACGAATCAGCTATTGTGGAATATAAGCCTTCATTAATTGTTATAATGAGTTGACACCGTTTTAACGCTTGCAGTAAAATGTAATAAAATTAGTAATGTAGGTACATAATAATGAAGACATAGTTGTCGTGCCGAGCAACTAGAACGTTACTTTTTCATTGTACAGTAATTATACATTTACTAGTATTACAGCTGATCAAGTGCTATTGTGTGTCAGACAGTGCAATTTTGATAAGCTAGGTATGTTATATGATGCACTCACACGACATCACGTGTCTGAATGCACATGTTGTGACTGCTACGAAACCAGGACCAGTTGACCAGCCGGTGCTATCGTTCCTCTTTGTAGCAAACACTAATTCAATCCAAATAAATACATCAATCATAAATCATAAGGCTATTTTTTTTATTTTCTCTCCTCTCCGCTTTACCTCAACAGTCGATATACACGCGTCCGATAAAGTTTATATGAGCTTGTGTTGCGTTGTAGGCGGCGGACGGTGAGGTGTTTGAACCATCGCGTCACATCTCGTTGTTTATTGCACGTCTCATACACAACTCTGCAGACAACAGTATATGATCTATGAAACGAGACGTCACCCAGCAAAGCATATCTATGTGCAGTAAGCGAGTGAGCTAGGCTACTTGAATGTAACAAAAAGTTTAGTCGCCGAGGTCGTCTAGACGAGTAGCGAGCCGCCTCGAGCATGCGCAAATAATGAACGCTTTGCCACTCAACTCATGTATTACATAAACACATGTAACGGCAGCAAATATCTCTATGTGGAACAACGTCAGCGAGGTTCAGCTCACTGGAATCAAATTCCTTGCAAATGGAAGAGCCACTGACTAAGCACAACCAATCGGTTACCATCCGAGTGTCGTACAGGCGTCTATTAATAGACGCGCGCCGTGCTAGTGTGTGTTGTCGTACACACGCGGTGGCCGGCGTGAGTGCGCCCGCAGGTGCAGGCTCTCGGGACAGCCTTGAGCGAGCAAGTGTCGCGTCGAGAAATTATTTGAGTGCCGGCGTCGCGCCGCGCCCACCACATTACCATCTCGTACCATGTACACGTCCAACAGTACCACTTGTAACGATTATTCACAACAATACTCTGAAGGACCACTCACTGCCATATGCAGTTTATGACTGAGGACCATCGAGTAGATACTAGAAAACAACACTATCATTACCTTATTTTCCTTATTGCAATAAATACTACTCAAAAAAGTCATATCTAAGTAACGACTGAAATTGATTTCAAGTCGCAACTTGAAGTCAAATTCAGTCGTTACTTAGATATTTTCACCTACATTCCTAGTATAAAAATATATCTCGATTCTAGTACCTCACTAAGTAGAAATTAAACTATTTGGCGCATTCAGACAATTTTCTTTATAGAATAAGAGAGGATCTATACTCAGTTGTGCACTTGCGTTCGTCAACAAATTTAGGTCTCATGCTGTAGACCTCGTAAGTAATAAAAGAGAACAAAAGGAAAATATGATATTAAAAGTTATAATTAAAAGACATAACTAATATAGCGTGCGAGAGAACACTGACAGGAAATAAATTATTATACATAAGTTTTTAAACTCAAAGACGTGGCTATGATTTCCAATTTTTTCTAAAAATGTCTACTGAAAAGAACAAACACGTTAATTAAAAAACAAATTACTTAAAATCGTTAAGTATATGTAAGTAGTTCTAGGAAAACATTTACCAAATAACAAAAAATACTACTACATATATTACAAAAATTATTTATAAATATTTTTTTTGCGCTATTTGTTTGAAACTTAATTGTATAATGTACATTTAAACTTATCAACACATTACTGTTATTGATGACTAGCTGACCCGGCGAACTTCATACCGCCATATTTACATATCTGTCTCAGCTTCCCACAGGCAGTGTACAGTGGCGGACAAAAAAAAGACTTTTCCCGGTTATATTTTATTTTCTTAACCCCCGACCAAAAAGATGGGTGTTATAAGTTTCACGTGTCTGTCTGTCTGTCTGTGGCACCGTAGCGCCCGAACGGATGAAGCGATTTCAATTTAGTTCTTTTGTATGAAAGGTGAGTTACGTGCGAGTGTTCTTAGACAAGCTTCATGAAAATCGGCTGAGCCGTTTAAAAGTTATGGGGGTGAAAGTGGGGAAGAGTAACCGAATGTCTGCAAAAATATCATCGAGTGGGGTGTCAAATGAGAGCGCATAACGTGTTTTTTACTTTTAAAGGGAACTCAGGTTATTAAGTCGGGTTTTTTTTTTAATTTTGAGAATTTATAGTTTTATCTCATTTAGTAAAATGTATTAATTATTCTTTCTAGCAAAAAAAGAATAAATGAAATCGGACCACGTGTTATTGAATTACAACTATGTACATATTTTGACTTTCCTCCCCTCCCACCAGGAAACCGTGCTGAATAGCGGCCAAGATACAGACAGACAGACAAAAATGAAAAAAAAATACAGTTTTGGCTTCAGTATCGATTATAGAGAGCCCTCCAAAAAAAAAAATTCAAAATATCTTTAATGTACAGAATTGGACCTGTTATATTTTTAATAATAAGTATAGGTAAGGAACCATGTACTAAATCAATAGTCATGTATCATTGGAGAGGGTAGATATAGGAAGGCATAACTCAACATATATAGGTGTACGTTGGTCGCTGAGTTATATTTTTGCTTTTCTGTTAACTTGCAGTTAAATAGTTTTACCTTGTCATATTTTTTTCTGAAATATATAATTTAGCTGGAACCATCAAATTTGGTTGGGAGGCACATCACGTCACTCTACCAGAAATTAATAAATAATGTGCGCTAATACTAAAAATCTTAATCGTAGGCAGTCGACCTGCTAATTGTAGATAACTTGTCAATCACAAACTTTAATCTTAGTTAATCCTGAAATAGCCACCGTCACACACATAAAAACGTATAATAAATAACTCAATTCTTTTAATTATTATGATTCTTATCATCAAATAATACTATTAATCTTTTTGTACGTTACGCAGGGACGGTATGTATTACTTCAAACGGTTCATACCTTCAGGCCTTAGTCAAAGATAGCTAGTTATTTCAAAAAAATCTAGTTTGTATTGGTGATGATCTTCTATCACGCATTAGAACGCGAGGAGAAATCTTTGTACAAGTAAGACATAAAAAAATATGGAAAAAAATGATATTTTAAATATTACATATGAAGGGATATTCCGTATTTTAAAGTGCAGAAAGGAATATGTGCCATATTTGGGTTCAGGGACGTCCTTATATGGACTCTAGTGATGCTTCTGCATCATTGGGCCTCCGGTCTCGCACTCACTAACGAAACACGACAGCACGAACGCTGTCATTTTAAGTTGATCTTCTGTGCGAGTGACCGAGTGTAGTACCACCCTGGTCGAGCCGGCCCGTTCGTGCTAAAATCAGCTTGGTTGTACAACCTTTTTTAAAGTTATTTATTTTGTTACTGCTCAATTCCTTCTCCTTTTTTATCACATTTAGATTTTTTTTTTTTTTTTTTTATGTTTGGCCCGCCAAAATGACTCTACTCTGCCTGATGGAAAGCATAAGCAGAATCCAAGAGTGGTGGTCACCATACTCACTGCGAATGCAGACAATGCAGTATGGCGACCCACACTATGGCGGCCTAGTGATGCTGCTGCATCTTTTAGTCTAGTCAACAAGTATGGAACTTGTTGACTAGACTAATTGGGCCTCCGGTCTCGCACTCACCAACGAAACACGACAGCACGAACACTGTCATTTTACGTTGATTTTCTGTGCGAGGGTAGTACCGCCCCGGTCGAGCCGGCCCGTTCGTGCTGAAATCAGCGTGGCTCTACTACCTGCCGATAACTGATCCCTGATAACTTAAATGGCACGAAAATACTTGAAGCAGATAGGGCCTGGAGATCGACTGGACATCATATTTAGAGTCACAAGTTATAACAATGTGGGATTTCTAGCTGAGCCCCTGCGTGTGATGTGAGATGTGAATGAAGTGATGTGGAATGTGAGTAGTGATGGGGGAACTATTTGACAACCTATAATAGGTATCATATACCATTCAAATTTACCGTACCGTAAAAACCGTTCGATTTCAAAGTACTTTTTAGGGTTCCGTGCCAAGCAAAAAACGGAACCCTTATAGATTCGTCATGTCTGTCTGTCCGTCTGTCTGTCCGTCCGTATGTCACAGCCACTTTATTCCGAAACTATAAGACCTATAATGTTGAAACTTGGTAAGTAGATGTATTCTGTGAACCGCATTAAGATTTTCACACAAAAATAGAAAAAAAACAATTAATTTTGGGGGTCCCCATACTTAGAACTGAAACTCATATATTTTTTTTTTATCCAACCCATACGTGTACGGGGTATCTATAGATAGGGCTTCAAAAATGATATTGAGGTTTCTAACATTATTTTTTGCTAAACTGAATATTTTGCGCGAGAGACACTTCCAAAGTGGTAAAATGTGTGTCCCCCCCCTGTAACTTCTAAAATAAGAGAATGATAAATTAAAAAAAAAAATATGATGTACATCACCATGCAAAATTCCACCGAAAATTGGTTTGAACGAAATCTAGTAAGTAGTTTTTTTTAATACGTCATAAATCGTAAACTGCAATTTACCTTTCATTCAATCAACACAAATATAAGAATATAATTTTGACCTAGTGGTTTAACGGTCACCACGCCGTTTCCTATTTCGCCAAGTGTCGTGGGTTCAAATCCCACGCAGGACAACACTTTGTGTGATCCACAAATTGTTGTTCTGAGTCTGGGTGTTCTTTGTGTCCGTTTCATGTAAGTTTGTAAAGTCCCCCGCGACACAGGATTTATTTCTAGTGCGGGAGTTGTTTTTTTTAAAAAGAAAGAAAGAAAGAAATAAAAATTATATCATGTTACTTGCTGCTGCGGAACCCTTCATGGGCGAGTCCGACTCGCACTTGGCCGCTTTTTTTATGATATCGGGGCAAACGAGCAGACGTATCGCCTGATGGTAAGTAATTGCGTAAGTGATTACCGCCACCCATGAACACCCGCAACACCAGAGGCGTCACAAGTCTCTTTTCTTTAAGGTCTGAAGGTCGTATTGGTCCATAAACACCTCGATACGATATATTAGGATATTAAATAACAAATAGTGTTGAATCTGCAGATACTATTAACTTTTGGATGGCTTACAGCTGGCGCTTTGGCACATACCTATCGTACGTACATCGTACATGTACAACTATATGTAGATACGAACATTATGTGGTGTGGTGAGACGGTGGCATGGCGCCGGCGCCTGCGCAGCTCCCGACATACTCGTACTTCCAGCGTGGCATGTCGTCTACGTCAACATGCATATGTAATATATGTATGTATGATAAACTAAGTGTCGTAACTATACGTACCCACCGTGCACACATATGTACAGTGAGCAGGAAGACAACGTTCCCTCTATGTCTGTTCGCTGTTCTGGCTTCAATCTTAATACGTTATTGTGTAAACATGCTTTATTAATAAATAAATATTTCGGACATCTAACACACAACCCCATCTAGTCTCAAGCTAAGCAGAGCTTGTGTTATGGGTACTAGACAACTGATAGAAACACATTTATACTTTTTTTGTAAATACATACATATTATACATAGAAAACACCTAAACTCCGAAAGAAATACATATTTGTAGACCATACAAAAATTTGGTCGGACCCGGGAATCGAACCTGAGACCTCATGATCAGCAGTCGCACACGCCAACCGGAAGGCCAACGAGGCAGTTGTATTTTTTATATTCCCGGTACTTGTCGGTCGAACACGGAAGGAAGTTTCTAGTAAACAGCACCTTGGTTAAATTAAAATTATGCACATATAAAAACTTATTTTAAATACAAATAAAAATGGACTGTAGATTCACAGAAGCAAGTTTATCTATCCTGGAAACAATACTTAGCATTACAAGCATTCGAAAATTCTGTCTGTTGATGATGCTGAAATTTAACACATGCTTAAGATAGTGAAAAATGGGGTGATATCATCCGTTCTAATCTCAAACGGGAAAAAGTCCAAAAGTTATGTGTTTTATACCCTCAAAGATCTATATATATATCAGTCGCCGCGCCGCTAATGGACCTCGCAACTAGCGCTAGCGTGCGATGCTGCTCTTTCAGACCTTTCCCAGAATCAGGAAAATCTGGGGAGCAAGATTAATCAGGTTTGTTACTTCAGTGAAAAATCAACAGATAGTCGCTATTCTGTGAGGTTGTCGTATCACTCCGGTTGATCCAGTCTTGTGTCCACTTAGCTTGAACCGCTGCATGAACTTGTACTTAAAATGATGATTTTTTCAGTACGAATGTAAATTGTTAGGTGTCTCACGTTAGTTTAACTTCATAGAATTGTCAAATAGTATCATCATCTCAGCCAAAAACCGCCTACTACTGAACATAGTCCTCCTGCAAGGGATGTCAAAAAGCATTGAACTAATATTACTAAAAAAATCCCCTATGTGACATCTGTTATATAACTCGTACCTATATGGTACAAGACTATATTTATTGAATAGAAATAAATGTATTTATAATTAGTCAGAATTACAAACTTCACACGTCATTCAACACGTCAAAACCAAGGCAAGTGGATGCGGGACTCGTTATGAGTTATGTAGTTTATATTGCAGCGTAATTATATGATAATGTGTACACACACTCATCACAAGTACGTACACATACGCGTCAATACACACATTTCAGCGTGTTGGCGGTGAAACAATAACATACACAATGACTATTAGTTTTACTTACTCGAACACACACATACACATGTTCATGTACATTATGTTCTTTTCAATAAACCAATATGCAACAAATTATCAATTTACGGCTTCAAACTTCGAAATTTAAAACATGTATTGTATTAGTTTACACCTTAACTTCAGTTAGTTACTTATTTCTACGAAACGATTACATACGTAGATAACTTATTCCTGGGTACCCTGACAACGCCATCTAGCGTGCGATAACGAAGTTTTATTTAAATAAACGATTTTTAGAGATTAGTGAAGGACGCTAATCCACGAATCAGCGAGGTGCCTTTGAGCAGTGCAGCGGCGACACACGAGGCACACCGACACCGGCGGGAGCGCGCACCGCGACCCCGAACTACTCATTAACATTTAAATTTATGTCACCATTAACGATCCGTAAACACCGCTTTAGTCGAATCATTGTCTCATTTGAATTTTTCCAATGTAATGAAACTTGTATGAAATTAGTATTTATAATTATTATCTTTGCGAATAACAATTGTAATCCTAGAATTTATGGCGTAGGACCAACATGTTTCTCCATGGTAAGTGTGTAACATCTTTTTTCACTCATTGCTTTTCATCAGTTGAGTTCAAAGAAAACAATCAGTAACGAAAACAGTGTTTATTGACACAGCGGAGACAGTGGCCGGGTGCTTTTCGGGGTCTAACGCTGTTTAGACCTACAATAGGAATATGCAGTTAAAACGTTCCAAATATTATTAAAACTAACGAGTGATCGTGTCTCGACTTACACTTTTATTAAAGTAGAAATATGAAGAGAATTGAACTGTGAGGCCTTGCATGCGGTTTGAAATAAGTTTGGTGAAAAAAACGTCTTTATATGACAGTGGAGTCGCGCGCAAACTAAATATTACAGACATTTTTTTTCCATTTATAAATAAATAAATATTTTTTATTAATAAATAGATATTTCGGCCATCTAACACACAACGCCATCTAATCCCGAGCTTATCAGAGCTTGTGTTATGGGTACTAAACAACTGATATAAATACATATATACGGTTTTTTTTTTGTAAATACGTACATATTATACATAGAAAACACCCAAACTCCGAAACAAATACTTGCAGATCATACAAATATTTAGTCCGACCCGGGAATCGAACCCGAGACCTCAAGTACAGCATTCGCATACGATACTACTGCGCCACAGAGGCCGTCAATTTAAAAAGTAGTTCGTATGTGTTTGATAAAACAACTCTTGGACAATTTTTTTTTTGTTTTATTTAATTATTTAGCTCTGAGAGTGTTGTCTAAGAGGATAGCGCCGTCGTAGGTGCTTTATTTGTTTACATTTTATGTGAGCCAGTGCTCCTTCATTAAATTACAATAGTTTTTTTTTATAGAATAGCAGGCAAACGAGCAGATGTATCACCTGATGGTAGGTGATTACCGCCGCCCATGGACACCCGCAGCACCGGAGGCGTCACAAGTGCGTTGCCGGCCTTTGGAGGATAAGAAGGGGGCTGTGAGATGGGGTTTGGATATGGGCCTCCGGTATATTCACTTACTCGGTGAAACTTCACACCGGTTTTCTGTGAGGCCGTGGTATCACTCCTGTCGAGCCGGCCCATTCATGCCGAAGCGTGGCTCTCCCACGGTCAATTGAAATGTAGTAAACAGGTATTGAGATACTGGCTCGGGCTATGATGCGAGAACGTCGTTTTAACCGGCACTTTAAAGTTGTTGCCATATGGTCTACTTAAAACAAGGTGAGGTCTGATTTTTATTGGTAATCCATTCCTTATCAAAAATAGCCTCAAACACAAGAACACTGCTGCTCAGCTCGCGCGGTGGTAAGTTTCACCGGTACTGGTTCTTGCTGGTCTGCTAACGAAGGATGGCTGGGGCTATGGCATGGGGTTCTTTGATCGTATAGCAATTGTGTTCAATGATTTCCTCTAAAATGTATCTTATGTACTTATTCTTTGAAGACAACTAAACTATTATATTTACCAATGATTAGGTATAATCTAATGTGAAAAGTGGAGGCATTCACGTCCGTACTATATATTTCCTTCTCAGTTCATGAAAGACTCGTGATATCAAGAAGTTTCAATACAATACTATTCCTTATTAACCGAATTCAAGAAAGCAGGAGTTTATCAATTAGACGGTTTTTTTTAAATGTTTGTTACCTCATAACTTTCGACTGGGTGAACAGATTTTGAAAATTCCTATTTATTTGAAAGCTGGTGCTTCCCGTGTGGTCTCATTTCAATTTGGTCCAGATTGTGATTATTCCTTTTATTTTAGTTTCTCATATCCAAAATGTTACGACCTGTATTACATGGAGATTGAGAAGTGTAGATTAACTGATATTTTTAATTTTCAAGACTACATTATTTATTTTTCTAATTCAACGACGCAACTTATTGTTGCGGTAACATTATAATCTACAAATATGGTACCAATAACCTTTTTGATTTCATGAAATACAGCCTTTCAATTTGATTAGAAATCTCTCTTCAGGTTATTGCCGTCGACTGCTGAACGAAGGCCTCCCCAAAGAGCGCCAACCATCCCGGTCTTGGACAGTCCGCATCCATCCGCTGCCAGCCATTATCTTCAAGAGTAGTCAAAGCAAACGTAGTGATTAGAAATACTAATCGGAATAGAAGTACTTTCAATATACAAAATCTTGTTGCATCACAGCGTATCACGTGTGAAGCAAGATTTAGGCAAACGGCAGAGATGTCGCAGCTTCCTGGTCAATAAACAAGGTAATTTAGTTGCGTGTGGTGAGACCGGCAGCCAGATGTTATGAATATTGAGCTCGCCAACATTAGACATCAACGCGCGAACGCACTTGCGAGCCTCGACGAAACCTCCCACATACCGGCCCTATATCACTACGACACCTGCTAGGATTTCTTTGACATATTCTTTTAATATTTTTGTTAGTGTAAAATATGAAACTTACTAAAATTAAATTTGAACCATCATTTGAACACACGATGCGAGTTGAACACTTGGAAGTAAATCTCGAGCAAATTGTATGAATACTAGACATATAGAATAAATTTTTCATTATGTTATCTCTAAATGTAAACAAAATAAGTATAAGTCAGTGACTCGACACTTGAACAAACACTGTTAATGTGTTTGTATCATTAGAGACTACGTTTGGGCCCCTCCGCGATATTGATACGTACTCATTTTAGATGTTCGATATTATATTGTGCTATATTGAGTCAGCGTGATACAGTAGGTTAAAACTTCTTTTCCAAGGAGAGCCCTATGTCCAGCAGTGGACTATTAAAAGGTGATGATGATGATATAGAGTATACAGAATGACATGTATTACCAGTTTGTAAGATTAAATCTACAGAATGTTCGATCCCAAGACGCTTTTCGCCCGTTCAGCTGACCGTCCGTATGTTGTACCGCAGTGAACGGCCTGCGAGGTGTAATTAGTCTTACTCATGGGCCCTTAGGCAATTTCACCAAGTTCTTGACCCTCGAGAAAGAAGTAGCACTGCTGGACGGATCAAACAGGAACAATGTCAGGTATCTAAGGAAGCTGAAATGAACTACGAGCTCGTTATTCGCCCTTGCTTAAATGCTGGGTGTCATCAGGTTACTTGAACATGTATGTCTCGATGGTTTGACTAATTAACGAGTTCTCGAAAGTTTATTACTGTAAGTCATTCTGATTCTGTATTCCCTACTAGCTGAGTTTATTCACTTTTTCCTCAATATAAAGTAAAACTAAGTTAAATCAACACTTAGCTGAGTATGTGTAAAACCTTCGCAAGTCTTTTAAACCATTTTGCAACAGAAAAAAAATATATAAACATGTTTTTTTTTGGTACGAGCAGCATTCAAACATCATGTGTAGACATTTACATATTCATTTAATAAAAAAAATGATATATTGACATCACAAACAGTAAAGTGTCTGTTTAGGACATTTTTAAATGTGTGTATTTATATTTATTTTAATGGATTTACATTAATTTGGATGAAAATAAGTCAAATATAGTTTTTTTTTTTTTAAAAAGACAACTCCCGCAGAAGGAATAAATCCTGTGTCACGGGGGACTTTACAAACATACATGTAACGGACACAAAGAACACCCAGACTCAGAACAACAATTTGTGGATCACACAAAGTGTTGTCCTAGGTGGGATTTGAACCCACGACACTTGGCGAAGTAGGAAGCGGCGTGGTGACCGTTAAACCACTAGGCCAAATGCGCAGTTCAATAGTAATAATAAGAAATAAGTTCTCATTTACACCTAATCTCTCTTATGCCATTAAAGTATTCTCGTGACGTGTAGTCAAGTAGCTATTTAATATTGAATGTAATGTGATTACCTGTTATAGTAACCGAAAATTAAAAAAAAATTTTTTTAAAAAAACAAGCTTTTACTGGAATGCCTCGAGACGAATCAAACGAGTCTAAACTCGATGATGTTGCGACGTTTCTTTACAGAGTTCCTATGGCCACCTTCCAGCTCCAGCATCATATCAGCTCCATGTCATTATAATATTGTATTGTCACGCTGTATACATATGCTTGCAAAATTTCAGCAAAATCGGTTGAAGATATCTGCTTCAAAATTGAGTTGCAAGATTCCACCCGAACATACAAGCATACATACATACATACATACATACATTGCAAGTTAATAAAACATTTGTAAAAACTGAAAATCGGTATTAGTGTTAGTTAGTAAAACTTTTATATAGATAAAACGTAATTCGTATTCTCATCTCCGTTCACACGTCAAGTTTGGGCTCGAGTATTGATCAACAGTAGACTGATGTTTTAACATTTACTTTAACATAACACTAGAATCAGGCTTTTGGTGCATACAGATAATAACGTGAAACACCTCGCACTCTTGTTAATGAAAGAGTGAAAGTTCTGAATAAAACGTTTATGTAAGTAAAAAAACAGTGGCGTAATATAACACCAGTACAAAGTCCGTAAAATTAAGGCGAGATTGTTACGTTTTAAATTAATAAATCATTTCGTATAAAAAGTTACTTATTTAATTAAAACCAAGAGAAAATTATGTAATATTCATATTTATGTACATTAAAACCTATTTGGAAACATTAAACTTCAGAAATCGTTCCTCAGAACAGGTTAAAATCGAAAGTAATAAAAACGTTGAAAAATATTTTGAGCAAAAAACTACATTACGACTACATTTCCGAAGGGGTGGACACAGAAGTGTTAAACGCTCACATTTTGTCGGTATAAATATTTATTCTCATTAAGAATTATAATACAATTATCTATTTTGTTGACTATAATTTAAAAAAAGAAAATTAGACACTACATTTATCATGCAACACTGAAACAATATAAATACTATCATGCTAATTGATAATGAACGAAGTAAAAGTAAAAAAAATACAAGTGGATGAATATGACTTTGTTCAAAGGAGATTTTTGAATTTTTTCAAACACCGAGCTTAACCTACACGCAAGAGGATGTCGAGTGTTTAAGAAGAAGCAATCACTCCAAATAAATTTGGAAAAAATCAAATCAAATTAATAAATCAATCCAATGAATTTTAAAATAAATGTATTCTTGAATATACCCTTACATCGCAAGAGTGTATAAAGGCTTACAACACATTAAGTATAATTAACGTAATTACAAATATATAATTATGGAACGAGACACAAATTAAGATTCAAATCACATGAAATGTGTAAAGCAAAGCTCGGCCTCCTTATCTTCACTTACAGTAGCCACGCGGCAATCGTTGCAAATGGTCATAATTATACATAAGTGGACGTCGATAACGTGCGTTGGTGCCTGCAACTTGTTCTAAAGCCGTCGGTGACGTTAATATACAAAGCTCGGACTAACGTCACTTTGTAACGTTTACTTTATGAAACGTTATGTTCACGTGAGAGTGGACAGGACAGTATGGGTAGGAGAATCTTTCAACGGAAAGATAGAGAAAGAAAATGAATGCCAAGAACCGACAGTCCATCATGCTGATCTACATATACGACGCATATAGCTTGACATTTAATAACAATTAAAAAATACGTGAAAATAATTTATCTCACGAAAGGTCCCCACGATATTAATATACCATTAGCATAATTGCGCGAGCGCGGCCGATTTTAGCACTCCAGTTCTCGCGAGTATTTTAACTACATCATGCAAAACGAAAGCTCCAAGTGTGCGTGCAGCAGCGGGTGGTATCGGCAGATCGCTATCAGCGACTCGAGATGATCGGCGGTTTGACGGAGCCGGGGCCGGGCCGGCGCGCCGCGGCTCCTCCTGCGACGAGCGACATACCGACTGCGACAGGTTGTGGGCAGTGAAAGCTCGACAGATACCCCTCAGTACAACAACATTAATTGACAACAATGTTAACCTTAATTACGCATTAATTGCAATACTTACAGATAATATTTTAATTATATTTGTCCCAAGCTAAGAGTCGCTGCATGTCCTTAGCATATCAATATAACATCACGTGTATAAGTGGTACTTAAACCCATTATACACCGCTTGATGGGCCACTACCGACACCGAGGATCTGGTTACCTATCACGAAAATTTCAAAGTGACTTACTACAATGGCTTCTGTGATAGGATTAAGAAAGTTTCATGTTAGATGATGGCTTTGTATCTACTATTAAGTATTAGGTAAGTAGAAAGTTATAACAGGTTTAGTAAGACACAGCACTCAGCACATCAAAATAGAAACTGATTTACATATTCGTTAAGTAAACACCTTGAACACTTCATTGATAAAGATCTATTTTGTGTGCACTCAAACTCGTTCGGTTCATCTATTTATAACCTGATTGCAGTTCTATTTCTGTTCCTGCATATCTGCCCTTATATACGGCGTGTGAATGATAATTGACATCATACTGGCTACTTCTGGAAAGGCTAAGCTAAACAGACATGTTGCCATACACTGAGTTGTTGAAGTCTCCCCAGAAATAACACATCCTATGACTTCCTAATAATAATAGTAGTACTCCGGAATAATAGTACTTCCGCACAGGAAATTATGAATGACGCTTACATAAATCTTTACTATACAACTAAGCACAAATTTAATATATCGAACCTGTAAAAATCTATAAATAAATAATAATAAATATTTCGGACATCTAACACACAATACCATCTAGTCCCAAGCTAAGCAGAGCTTGTGTTATGGGCACTAGACAACTGATACAAATACATATATACTTTTTTTTGTAAATACATACATATTATACATAGAAAACACTGAAACTCCGAAACAAATATTTGTAGATTATACAAACATTTAATCCGACCCGGGTATCAAACCCGAGACCTCATGATCAGCAGTCGCACACGCCAACCGCGAGACCAACGAGGCAGTATCTATATTTGATTGATATTCGTTAAAATATCGCAAGTGTAACGTCATACGACTGGATTCAGAATATTGAGACAGGTTTCTGGTTTGCTATTTGTTAGCTTCTCACATTTCCATGTACTGAAACATTACTCATACATATCTGATAGATAAGGTTTGAAGTATAAGTATTCTCTTCATTTATTTTTAACCGACATCAAAACAGGAAGAGATTCTCTATTCGACTGTTTTATTTTTATTTTTTTTACCTCCGAACTTTGACTGGGTGACCCGATTTTGATGATTATTTTTCTATTTGAAAGCTGGTGCTACCCATGTGGTCCCGTTTCAATTAGGTCCAGTTCCAGAAGTCGATTTTTTTTTGTTAAAATTTTATAGTTTTTTTTATGGAGTAGTTGCAAACGATCAGACGATAACCTGATGGTAAGCAACTACCGCCGCCCATGGACACCCGCAACACCAGAGGAGTCACAAGTGCGTTGCCGACCTTTGGGGATAGGGAGGGGGATGGGGAGTTGGAGGGGTTGGGTATGGGCTTCCGGTATCCTCACTCACTCTGTGAAACACAGCGCAAGTATCTATTTCACACCGGTTTTCTGTGAGGCCGAGGTCGAGCCGGCCCCATTCATGCCGAAGCGTGGCTCTCCCACGGTATTTACGCATACTTGCTTCTAAAATGAATGAAGAATTAGGTTATTTAAAAGTTAAAATCTAAAAAAAAAGTATGGGAAAGGCAATCTGCTGAAGAGAGGCAAATAAGAAAGACTACTTTCGTACAACAAATGGATAGGACACTTTTAGTTACCATTCGGTCAGTTCATCAGGCATTACAATTTACTAAATATTCTTGTGAATTTATTCCTAAGAATGTACAGGTTATTAAAGGATACCTGTCGTGGATAAGATAATGTATATCTGTGTAATGTATGCTATGATTAGTTTATGTACTGAGTATTGTACACATACACCTGTTGATCGAGTGATATTTCAATTATACTATTACTAGCGGACCCACGCAACCTCGTTTCCTATTGCCCGTAGCGAGATAATTTTCCCCCGTTTTTGAATCATTTTTCATTGATGCTCCGCTCCTATTAGTCGTAGCGTGAAGATATATAGCCTATAGCCTTCCTCGATAAATGTACTATCCAACACTGAAAGAATTTTTCAAATCGGACCAGTAGTTCCTGAGATTAGCGCGTTCAAACAAACAAACTCTTCAGCTTTATATTATAAGTATAGATAATAGGTTATAGAGATTACGGTTTCATACAATTCGTCTCGCTTCGAAATCTTCTAGGAAGCAGGTGCATGGATTAAAAAAGGAATGAAGGAAACCATTAATTGGTTCCTAGAGAAGTACTATTAAGCAACCGAATGAATTTATTTTATAGCCGACTACTCGAAAGTTGCGCAGTAAAATGCCTACTGCGGATAGTTAGGTTATAAAAGTTTTCACACAATCGATAATATAGAAAAGTGTTGGTGTAATGGCGAGTGGCCGCGGCTGGGGCGGTCGGCTGAGCTCGCTGCGTGCTCCGACCGGTTCGACTCCCGCGACACTCACACCTCGTGCCACTTAACAGGATTTTAATGTTTGGTATTCATTCCACTACAAATGCGTTGTATCTCAAAATGATTTCGGTCACGGTGATTATTATTGGTTCTTGTTTATCTTTCTAACGAAAACTTTAAATAGCTCTGCCACTATAAAGATTCGATAGAAGCGACGACAGCCGCGTGGTCCTAAACGAATAGTTCATGATTTCATGAGTCTTCTCTCCATGAGTCAATTTATAATCAGAGGAACATAAGAGTTATCTGATGGAACAGGCTTGCGGGGCTGTTTCTTTTGGTCATCTTTCTTTATGATATGGCTAGCCGCACACACGCAATAGTGTTGTCAATATGTGGTTTATTGATAATATTATTGCGTGTGTACGGCTAGCCTTTAGGTAGGAAACTATCAGTTAAGAATGCAAATCTAGTCCTGCAATAGATTTACACTTTACTTGTGATACCTTAACATCAATATTACACGCTGGCGGGTGATGGAGTTTAGTACTTTGTGTCTGAAATGGTGATAGTCCTGCCACTAATGCTGATATGTTTAGTTAACAATAGCTGAGTTACCTAATGTCGATGTACAATCATTTCTAAATACAACATTGGTTTAAACTATAAACAACTACAAATAATAAGATCACAGATGTTTTTAAATTTTCTGAGACTTTTTTTAAAATTTTGTTTAAAGAACTTAGTGTTGCTGCAAACTCTGCTAATGTTTAAAACATCTAGGACGTTGTCTATTGAAAAAGACGATTTTATATTTGCGAAGTCTTAACATACTTACCAGTAGACTTATCAGTAATCCCCATATTATTCCGGTATTATTCCGTACGTAATACTTCATTATCTTGAAAATACACGACTGCACATACTTCGTCTGCACGTTTGGCCTAGTGGTTTAACGGTCACCACGCCGTTTCCTACTTTGCCATTTGTGTCCGTTTCATGTATGTTTGTAAAGTTCCCCGGGACACAGGATTTATTCCTAGTGCGGGAGTTGTCTTTAAAAAAAAAAAACAATAAGAATTGTCCAGTGCTGCAGCGTGCCGACTGCATTTGATAGTCATAAAATATTAGGTCGTCAGCCTCGTGTCAGGGCACTGAAATATTACTCTATAATATGTTAACATCGTTCCATAATTTTGGATAGAATACTTCCAGTAAATGAACCCATTGACCCCAAATAATATAACAGGAGGGTAGTTTGAGGCTCTACGTCCTTAAAGGTCTTTAATATTGTTTATAATGTAGAGTTGATTTTATCTAGGTGTGGCGTGGACATATCGGATAAAACTGATTTGAATGTTATCTAGGAGTATCCGAAAATTCTGTGCGCTGTTTCATAGAACCAGAAGTGGGCACCATTATGAGAACTTTCCTGTCGAAGTGTCGATGGCAGTGAGCTGTGACGGACGGACATAAACAGCGCTATCTTATCTGTGACTGCAATTGCCTTCCGCTCGCCACTCACCACACAACGCAAGTAAACAATCAGCCAATGTTTCCACGATAAGGCTTACAAATATACGTACATACGTACATGTCGCAACGCGGCATCGACGAATCGTTTTAAAATTATTTTGCTTGATCTTCTTCTGTCTCTTGATGTCTTAAGTTTACCATTATCCGTACCATTTTGAATAGATTAAATATAATAAAAATATGTTAAATTTCTCACTGCGTTTCTTCTGTTGATGTCCTTGTTTCGAATTAAAACGTCTCTAATGCACGTCGAGAGTAACTTAGTCAAGAAGAGAGGACATTTTGTCCGAAACGCTTCTGTTAGAATACCTCTTTTAGAAGCTCAATCAGGAGTTGTTGCCTTCTCTGATATGAAACCTAGAAATATTGAGAGAAAATATAATAAGTTTTAATTTGTTAGTAATTTAATTTATGAATGTTTACATGATATGCTCGTAGAATAGTGCTTAGATGTTTCACTTAAGTTAAATTATTTTGACAATTTTGTGGATAGTACAATCATTTTCGACCACAATAATGATTTTTTACCATTTATGTTTATGTTTAATTTTTAAAGATTTTGTAGTTAATATGTAATGAACTACGACTGTCTAATACTCAATTACTCATATGTGCAGATTTGCTTCATTCTTAGCCTTATTAACAGAATTTCTTTTACTTTTTTTGACCCCTCCCACAATAATTTAAAATTCCGCAGTTCAAGAATAAGAAAAGAAAGAAGTATATTAGAAGAAACAGGTACAAGATTTGTAACATTACAACTAACTTAATGACCAAAGGCGGGGAGCTTGCGGCGACGCATACGTCTGCACCTCTGGTTCATCTCTGACTTTGTTTTTTTTTTTTATATTTTATATTAAATATCAAAGTAAAGAGTTTGATATATTAACAAGTTTTCTAATTTTACATCAAACTTGTGGTTTCAAATCTTATTTGTATAGCCTGAGTATGCTCTACCTACAGATTTAGTATCTTGGAAGGGTCCACAACAGGATATGTCTAATTATATGTCTTTTGAGTTACCAAAACAGAGCAATCGAATTTTACGTTTACCAAAGTAAAAATGTTGTATTGGTATGTTTATTTGGCACCTATATTTTCACTTTTGATTAACTTTTGATAATATGTCTAAAATTAATCTCTTGTTCGTCTGGTAGAAGCGCTATCGAGAAAATGCATTACACGAGTGTGTATCGTAGCAGCGATGACCTTTGTCCTTGAGCAGCCGTCAGGTGCAATAGATGGTCAATACACTAAAGGAGAAACTAGTTGCGTGCGCGCTGCAGCCTGCCTTGCTGCGAGGTTGTACGGTGCGAGTGTTCTACGACACGCGCAGGATGACTTCGCCTTAGTTTCAAAAGTAAAAATAGCCTATATATTTTATACAGCCAACAAGGGTCTGGTGGTGCGCGGTAGCCGCTAACATTTGATAATCATACTAACGAAGACTTCCGGTCGACTACAGCGGCTCTAATGGAAACAATAATAATAATAAAAACGTCTCACGCAGTGCAGTCTAATGCCATTCCCATTTGACACCAAGTCAACATAATTTATATTAATTAACATGGGTAGAGTCAGAGCATGTGCCTTAAATAATTGTCTAGTAACCAGTAATTCGAATAACATTCGCTTGAGATGTTAGAGTAGGTACTCGTGGTTACAGCCTGTTCTAGATGTCGCTATAGAATTCCCTTGCTCTATTAGAACGCGCTTAAAGGTCTGCCTTTGTGTTTTATTTGTAGTGTGTACAAATAACTTTACACAAATAGCTTTTGCCCTAAGAGTATACTTATTAAAAAGTAATTGGCAAATCTGTAGTTATCTACGACTGTGAGTTGGTCAAGGAGCTGTCAATTCTATTGGTACAGTTTGCCAAACTTCTGACTCTACTGACAGTACACTACGAAATTCAACTTGGAGTCCAGCTCAATTAATTGTGATCGATCCATTATCACAGGCAGGACTCTTGTTGCCAATAAGCCTGACATTGTGGTGATAGATCGATTAGAGCGCCGCGTAATGATTGCCAATTGCCGTTCCTCATGACGAGATTAACGCGAAAGTTGAAGAAGAAAAACATAGCATTTTGGGATTTATCTCACGAGACTATCAAGTTAGGAGCTGTATTAAGGGTTTCTTAGTAATAATGATTACCAAAAAAGTCACGTTTAAATGCGTCTAAATAAATAAGAAGATGATTATAATGATGATATATAGACTAGAATAAAATTATAGAAACTTTCATATCTAAAGGCCTTTATGACCTTCCATATTTCATAGTAGAACCTTAAAAAAGTATTGGAGGCGGCATAGGTGCGTTGCCGGCCTTTGGGGAATGGGGAGAGGGATGGGGGGAGGGGTATGGGCATCCGGTATCCTCACTCACTCAGTGAAACACAGCGCAAACGCTATTTCACACCGGTTTTCTGTGAGGCCGTGGTATCACTCCGGTCGAGCCGGTCCATTCATGCCGAAGCGTGGCTTTCCCACGGTACTTACTTCTTAATAAACCAATGTATTTACGTATTACCTTTTATCAAATAGCATTACAAGGTAGGCTCGATATCCTGGGCATGGATATCTGCCGAGATCTCAACTCACGCAAATACGTTGAGAGTGTCACTAAAGCGGCCTCGCGGAAGCTAGGTGTTTTAAACAAGGTGAGACGGTTCTTCTCGCCTGGGCATCTGTGTCTTCTTTACAAGACCCAGGTTCGCTCGTGCGTGGAGTACTTTTCTCATCTTTGCTATGGTGGCGCACAGTACCTGTTTGACGCTCTCGACCGGTTGCAGCGGCGAGCAATCCGCATTGTCAACAGTCCTGAAGCCACCCAGTCCCCTGAGCCCCTGCAGTTGCGTAGAGATGTCGAATATGACAGTACTCTATCGCTTGTATCACGGAGAGTGTTCTGAGGATCACTTCCAACTGGTCCCCCCTTCCCCCTTCCTCTACAGGACAACACGTGCCGGCCTTGGAAGTCACCGCTTCAGAGTAGTAGACATACGATCTCGTACTCATCGCTTCGGTTCGTCCTTTCTGTGCCAAGCGGTCAAAACCTGGAACTCACTTCCAGCGCACGTGTTTCCCTCCCACTATGATCTCGGGTCCTTTAAGCGGGGCGTAAAAAAGCATCTCACTAGGCGGCCATAGTGTGGGTCACCATGCTGCAATGTCCTTATTCGCATTGAGGATGGTGATCACCACTTTTGGAATCTGCTCATGCTAGGCAGAGCAGAGTCATTTTGGCGCAGCTATTACATAAAAAAAAAGTGTTCTGATTTTTAACCGTTGTCCCATTGAACGGAGATAAGGTAATTGGAGAGCACTTTTTCTGATTTTATTATAAAAATATATTCAAGGCTACCTGAATATGTTGCTCATAAATCTAGCTAAGACAGACATGAAATAATTTTCCGAAGTCGACTAATTCATGTTGTGGGCAGCGCGTTTCAACAAACTCAAACCTATTCAAGTATACGATATTAGCATGCATTTATAAACCGTAGGAATGTAAATCATTAATTGGAAACATACGAAATATACCTTTTTTTTTTTTTTTTTACGCGGGGAATACTTTTCGCACCATACCCTCCGTATGGGGGACACACGAAGGGCGTGTGTGGGACTCCCGACGAATCGGTTTACCCACTAAACCCCGCGGCGGCCTACCTCGGCAGTCTGGAGGAGCTCCAGGAACGCATCAGCGGCTTCTGGAGTCCCCCCTGCCGCACCTCACGTTTGAGGTACATCCGCTGTCGCGCCCCTCACTGTTCTACACAGCAAGAGTCGGAACACCGACCCGCCTTAGACGACACCCCCCGGCCGCACCGGGGTGTCACCGGTCTCGGGCCGTTTGCAGCGGCCACATGTCCCCTAGATGTGGCCACAACGACCCTTAAGCAACGATTGGGGAGCTAGCGGCCTCTACCGCGTCCCATTCGTCGCCTCCTACGAGCGGGATCGGCCCTTTCCCGATCCCGCTCTGCGGACTCCTTCCGAAGCATAACGTCTTCACAGAAGGAGACCGCGGCCTCCCATCCCTCACTACTCGCCAGCATTGCCGCGATCAATGCTAATAATAATAAATAATAATATAATAATTTCTTAATACGAAATATACCTATGTTAAGAAGTAGTCAGTGGTCATTCGTTTGGTAGATCTCATAAATACTGTTCGATTGTCTCAGATAATGGGCGCTGTGGGATGGCGCTGGTATTACATCTGCCTGTGTGTGCAGTGCGGACGGCGGCGCGGGCGTGACATTTTATTGGTTTGTGTCAGTACAACGTTGATTCATTGTCTGTGACATTAGGTATAGTACTTATTGTTGTTTGGCATGGGGCTTTTTATGACATTAACTCATCATATCAAGTATTATCAATTCAAAAATTATTTCAGTGTTAGAAAGCCCATTTGTGGGACTAATCCCGCCCACACGCCCACCTCTGTAACTCCTGTACACCAGGATCAACAGCGGTGACCCACGAACACACCGAGTTATGACACTCGGGAAGTCCCAGGAAAAATTAAACTGTCTTGGAACCCGCAACGAAATTAATCAGAAGAAAACTGGAGGAGTTGGAAATATAATAAGTTCACTTCCCTCCTTGGCAAAGCGGGAGATAAAATGAAGTCAAAATAGGCAGACGCCTTTTTCAAACCGGAAGCACCACGGATAAAATATTATGGGTCCTAAGTGAGCTATATTTGATTTCTATAGTATGTATGGCAGAATCGCTTTAACGCACGGAAATTCACCGCAGTTGACACAAGATCCCCGTAAGCTATTTAGCATCATGTTACGTTCATTGTACCAAAGGCTACATTCCCAGAGGATATGATGAGCCGACTGTTCACAGCTAGAATCAGGTGTTGAGCATTGACACAATGGTGAATCGACTAATTTAAATGAGTATAGTTTGCTCTTAAAGTTACCGTGGCCTGTAAGAAATTGAGCGACACAGTGATCCACCTCGAGCCATGTCCTTGACAACCGTTCGCGAACAGATGGAAAGAACTGGTAGAGGTGGCGCCCCTTAGATGAAGCGTCCCATCGTTGCTGCCCATTTATCGAGGAAGGCTATAAGCTATCATCATATATATCATCATAGCTATATGATCACGCTAAGAGGCTAAGACCAATAGGAGCGGAGCACCAATGAAGAATGTTTCAAAAACGGGGGAAAATTATCACGCTACGGGCAATAGAAGACGCAAACGAGGTTGCGTGGGTCAGCTAGTAGTGTATACTTAATATTGCACTGATAAAAACCATGTATCCTTCTTGCTCATAATATATTTTGTTGTTAATGTTGGATCATTTAAAGCCTAATGGGTTGAAAATACGCGTGTAAACACAAAACAACTAATTATGCGGTGCTTACCCTCCAACATGAACATCTATAATTAGTGGTTACTTAAAAAGTTGCCAAAATTCATAGCTTTGGCTATAATGTAATGTGCGGGTGGGACACCGGGAGTGGCCAGTACGCGCGGGGCTCGGCGGTGCGCTGCGCGGGGCGGGGAGGGTGTCATTTCACTAATTAACTCGTTGGGCGCGGCGCCACTCCATTACCGACTGTTTATTGTGACAATTATTCTACCTGTGCCACCCCGCACCACCGCACTTCGCCCCCTCCCCCGGCACGCTCCAAACGGGCTCATCATTCACCAGCCCTCGCCGCGCCTACGTTTGTGCCTTCGATACAAATTTCGTGACTTCAGCTATATCGGTAATAATTTTGTAATTAAATAATAAATATTCTTATCTTTCTCTCTATACTAAGATCCAGCAATGTTTTTATCCTTGTTGGAGAAACTGTGAGAGTTCGAGAACTATGGCAAAAAACCTAGGAAGCCATTGCCACGTGAAGGTTCAGTAGTTGAAGTTTGGAAGTTCTGTGTTTTACATTTTTTACGTCTGAGCCTACTAAAGTGACTCTACTCTGCCTGATGGAAAGCATGAGCAGAATCCAAGAGTTAGTGGTCACCATACTCATTGTGAATGCAGACAACCACAAGTTGCATTGTCGCAAAAATGCAGCAAGGTGAGCTATACTATGGCGGGAGATATTTCTGCATCAGTGGGCCTCCGGTCTTGCACTCACCAACGAAACACGACAACACGAATAGTGTCTTTTTAGGTTGATCTTCTGTGACAAGGTAGAACCTCCCCGATCGAGTCGGCCAGTTCGTGATGAAAGTAGCGTGGCTCTACTATCTAAGTTTCATTAATGATAAAACTATACTTAATTCTAAAGGGCTTAAAATATATGTATTATATATTCAGAATTAGTAGTTACTTATAGAATGTTATAATAAATCTATTAATGAAACGAATGTATTTTCCGAATGTAAAAAATATGTTACAACTTTAATTATCATGGTTTATTATTTCTGTTCATTTGGACAATTGGTTTTGATCCGAACTCAGTATCAAGTGTCAACTATACGTATATGAGTGTGTACACCGGAACATCTGGTTTGAGTGGGCACCCGTTAAGTGTCCGTTTTTATTCGCTAATGTGAAGGCACGCGTTGTATTGTAGGGTTCGATGGCGAGTCGATGAACTTTGTTTATGTTTGCGCTCGAAATTATCGGCAATCCGCACCGCTCGTTAGAACCTCGTGGCTACTTCACACCGATTGTACAGGTATATATCAAATAAATATCTTTTATACGACATTGTGGTGAGTAAACACAAGAATTGTCTCATAGTCATCATCTTCCTAGCCTTTATTATTCCCAAGATTTGGGTTCGGCTACTAGTTCAACCGGTTTTACCTGAATATCAGTTTTTACACGGAGCGACTGGCATCGGACCTCCGCAACTCTGAGGGTGAACTGAATTCGAAGACTGAACAACTTCCCAATAACAATTGCTATAGATGTTCATGACAACCGGGACCGACGGCTTAACGTGCTTCCCGAGGCACGGGCTGGAAACACGTAACAACGTAAAACACGTATAAGAAAAACCCAACAGCAGTCCGACCCGGGAATCGAACCCGAGACCTCTTGATCTGCAGTCGCTTTTTTTTTATGGAATAGGCGGGCAAACGAGCAGACGTGGCGCCTGATGGTAAGCGATTACCGCCGCCCATGGACACCTGCAACACCAGAAGCGTCACAAGTGCGTTGCCGGCCTTTTGGGGATGGGGGGCGGGGGGGAGGTAGGGGTAGGGGATTGGGGTATGAGCCTCCGGTATCCTCACTGACACGGTGAAACACAGCGCAAGCACTATTTCACATCGTTTTTCTGCGAGGCCGTGGTATCACTCCGGTCGAGCCGGCCCATTCATGCCGAAGCGTGGCTCTCCCACGCTTACGCTAACCACGCTAGACCAACGAGGTGAACGAGGCAGTAAGAATTGTGTCATAGGAAGCTGTTGAAAAGTTGACATAAATCCTATATCAAACCGTCTGACCGGCTTGGTATAGTATAGTATTCCAAAATCTCTTTTCGAAGGAGAGGCTTTTGTCCAGCAGTAGACTATTGTGATTAATTAAGAAACCTTTTTAAAACTAACTTCTATTGGTGTGCAATGAAGAGTTAGGTACTTTTCTATATATTTTAATTAATGTAGAAAATCTTATGAACTAAAGTCAAATGTATATTCAGGTTTAGGGTTTGACATGAGTTTCCACATGAGTTCATGTGAAATTCAGTAGTAAGGCTTCCTCCTCATTAACATATCAAGTTAAATAAATAAAAGAGATTTACTAGTTTTTACTCAAGCAACTTGCTGTATGTACTCTAAATAGCACTTTAACAAAATCTTTTCATAAAAAATTGTAAGGGCCAGCCATAAATTACGGCACACGTTAAAGGGAGGGGGTCAACGAAGTGTGAGGAATGCGACAAGGGCACTCGCAGCAGCTCGTTGTACCACATTATTATTACATTATGATATAATATTAGTTATTCGTTAAGTAGTCTTGGTTTAATTAATTTTCTAGATTGCTTCATTTGATGTTCAATTTACTAAAAATATGATTTCGATACTGCTGTTCATACATTTCGTGCTGGGTGTAAAATTGCATATTATATGACTTCACATGAGAGGGATAGTGGATCTCATAAATCTGTATCAAATAAGGTACAAATCGGTTACACTTTGCACACGTGGTCATATAGAATGCTCCTTTATAGTGGTACTATTTAAAATGACAAAATGCATTGTATATTTTTTTTGCAGATTTGATGTTACATCTGCGAAATGTGAAGAAGGGGTACTTACAGTAAATATGTTTCAATAATGTCATGAATAAATTATAATAAATTCTCAAAATTAAAAAAAAGCCCCGACGTAATAACCTGAGTTCCCTTTAAAAAGTAAAAAACACGTTATACGCTTTCATTTGAGACCCCACTCGAGTATATTTTTGCAGACATTCGGTTACGCTTTCCCACTTTCACCCCCATAACTTTTAAACGGCTAAACCGATTTTCATGAAACATGCCTAAGAACACTCGCACGTAACTCACCTTTCATACAAAAAAAAACTAAATTGAAATCGCTTCATCCGTTTGGGATCTACGGTGCCACAGACAGACAGACAGACACGGGAAACTTATAACACCCCTCTTTTTGCTCGGGGGTTAAAAATTATCAATTTCAATGTGAGTGACTTGAAAGGTAAAATTACGTTTCTATTTTTGAGATGTTCTGTTACAAGTTACAACTTAGATTGGCCAGATATTATATAAGTTCCCGGTGCTATCAGTAGAAAACTGTTGGATGTACACCAAGACCAATATATTTGCACAAGTCGTTATCAGTATGTCACTATCTATATTATATATAAAAGAAAGTCGTGTTAGTTACACTATTTATAACTCAAGAACGGCTGAACCGATTTGGATGAAAATTCGTTAATCGCAGTTGTTTTTGTACCGCGGGTAACACCGCGGGGCTCAGCTAGTAATATACAATATTATAAAGCTGAAGAGTTTGTTTGTTTGTTTGAACGAGCTAAAATATTTCAGTGTTGGACAGTACATTTATCGAGGAAGGCTATAGGCTATATATCATCACGCTACGACCAATAGGTGCGGAGCATCAATGAAAAATGTTTCAAAAACGGGGGAAAATTATCACGCTACGGGCAACAGGAGACGCAAACGAGGTTGCGTGGGTCCCCGCTAGTTAGGGTTCCGTGCCAAAGGCAAAAAACGGAACCCTTATAGATTCGTCATGTCTGTCTGTCTGTCCGTCCGTCTGTCTGTCTGTCTGTCCGTCCGTCTGTCTGTCGGTCCGTCCGTATGTCACAGCCATTTTATTCCAAAACTATAAGACCTATACTGTTGAAACTCTGTAAGTAGATGTATTCTATGAACCGCATTAAGATTTTCACACAAAAATAAAAAAAAAACAATAAATTTTGGGGGTCCCCATACTTAGAACTGAAACTCAATTATTTTTTTCCCTCAAACCCATACTTGTGGGGTATCTATGGATAGGTCTTTGAAAATGATATTGAGGTTTCTAATATCATTTTTTTCTAAACTGAATAGTGTGCGCGAGAGACACTTCCAAAGTGGTACAATGTGTCCCCCCCTGTAACTTCTAAAATAAGAGCATGATAAATGTAAAAAAAAATATGATGTACATTACCATGCGAACATCCACCGAAAATTGGTTTGAATGAAATCTAGTAAGTAGTTTTATTTTAATACGTCATAAATCGTAAACTGCAATTTACCTTTCAATCGATCAGCACAAATATAAAAATAAAAAATTATGTTACTTGTTGCTGCGGAACCCTTCATGGGCGAGTCCGACTCGCACTTGGCCGCTTTTTTTTTAATAATGTTTAACTATGAGTTTTGTAAGTTCCCAAGTTCGTTCGTTTGTTTTTGCTATTTAAACTTTACCGTGCATTTTTTTTATTAACTAGTTATTTATATATTATTAATTCACCGTGGGAGAGCCACGCTTCGGCATGAATGGGCCGGCTCGACCGGTGTGATACCACGGCCTCACAGAAAACCGGTGTGAAATAGTGCTTGCGCTGTGTTTCACCGAGTGAGTGAGGATACCGGAGGCCCATACCCCAATCCCTTACCCCTATCTCCCCCCCCCCATCCCCAAAAGGCCGGCAACGCACTTGTGACGCTTCTGGTGTTGCAGGTGTCCATGGGCGGCGGTAATCGCTTACCATCAGGCGAGACGTCTGCTCGTTTGCCCGCCTATTCCACAAAAAAAAAAAAGCATTAAGCTAAATATAGCTATCTAAGCATTTAGCTAATTACGAACAATGAACCTAATTACAAACATATCTACACATTTATTAATCTAATTAGAATGTGTTGTGCAGTAAAGACATGTTGTCAGTTGGAAGTGACACATTGTATGCTCGTGAACATATAGGTAGGTATGTATATATTATTATTGCAGTGATGGACGGCGCTGCGGCGGAATCACGCCGGGTCACGGGCTATCGTCGGAGGTGACCGCGCGATACCGACACGTGACAGCAGCATCCCTATTACATGCTTATTTATGTCCGCGCCACCTAATAAATATTAACAATAATTGTGGAACGCGATATTGTAACGACCGCTGTCTATCGAGTAACAATAAACAGTTTCTTGCTCTAATTACATCTGGCGATATACGCGACCTATTTCGTACGCACACACACGCGGTCGAGTGCGAGCATGGATGCGCGTGTGTGCGCGTACGTGAGTTTGTGTGCGTGCGCGGGTGATAAGAGGTCGCGCGATAACCCGGCTGAGGCCGCCGCCGATCACTCGGCAACTTGGCGTCCAACGAATTTGTTAATCGAACGGACAGGGTCGGGGAGGCTACGTACGTAGTAGAGCTCATCCTGCGCTGCGTATTTATAGCGCGATCCTTGCCGATTGTGGGCGAGCGAGCTATTAGACACTAGTTAATGAGTGCGCCACTATGTGTGTCACATGTGCGCGCTGAACTGCCGCGCGGAGTCGACACGTGCTCGCGAACGCCTCCACACTCCACTGCTATTATTTAAAATATGAGCTCGTTATCGGTTAGCAAATAATTCTATAAATGTTGTTCAAGGAAAACAATATAATATTTTATGAATGGGTACGCTATTGAACATAAGTATGTGAAGCGGATTGGAGAGAATGCCCCCCGCGTTTAGCACCGACGCCGCTTTCGTGACGGGCGGTGGCGACACACAATATTATAACTTAGAAGGGATCGTTGCCTGAACCGTAATACTAAAATAAAGCATTATTGGCAGACAGATACAAGTCGAAAATATAAAATATACTCAGCTATAATTATATTCTGCTCAAATACCTACTAGAGAAAGGCTTCTTTGATACTCACTACGAATACTACGATGAAGTAACTCCATCTATGACAAAAGTTTGCCATAATAATTAAATGACTGCACGCGTATGTGTGCGGTGTACGTATCATTAGAGAAGGTCGAACGATAGCGAGTGATTACAATAAATAAGCCGACTTAGCTACCGCTGACACGATTGAGTGATAACGTAATGTAATACATATTTTTATTGCGAAAAACTTGTAGCTACTTTCTGGAACATCAATGCCACTGTTGACCGGCATTGATTGTTGATAGCATTCACTTACCGCAATATACAGTGTATCCAGGACGCAACCGATGTGCATGTACGTGTATGTACAATATGTACATATAGGTGTGCGCGTGTATGTGTTTGTATTTGGCACCACGTGGCACTTACAGCGTTTCACTGGTGGCGAGCTGGTACCGAACTGTCTGTGAGAATGGTGTCGGTCGACGCGCGCCCAAGAATTCATTACACTATGGCGTCGCGTGAATTTCTAATAGGAAATCGTTACTTCTTAAATTTATAGGCGGACAGAGCATAAAATAAAATAAATGTGGCGATGAAAAAATATTCATAATTAACATGTATTTGGGTTGTGGTATCTGTGGACGGGCGATTTGTGGCCTCCGTGAAATAATTCTAAGTTAGTAGGTACCTATCTATGCTTTCTTTATTAAGTAGAATAGAATGCTAAGTAACTGTAAATATTAATTCATGTTCTAATGGATGTTCGCACCGTTTGTTAATGATTAGTAAATTAAGTATCATTTGCTTTATGATAAGATTGTTTAAGAACTGACATTCACTACCACTCATTTGTAATATTTGTTTTGTTGATTGCAATGTGGCTAATGTCAGTTTAGTTTAAATATCCAAGCATAATAATTATCAACAGCCTTTATATAATATTCCACTGCTGGACACACTCCTTATATTATATACAATTAGGAGTATTCCTACATTTTTACGACATCGTAAAAATGTTATGCGATTACTTAATAACAACACTGACGAAATATATACTAGACCAACACTCTACTAGGCGAGACCTGTACGCGGATTTATAGTAAGCTTAATGTTCCCTAGATGTCACTACGTGCATCAAATCGTGAATTACAACGATATTTTCTGACCCCCAACACCAATACGAACCCAACAGTCAACTGTCGAGTTTATTGTCATTGTATTATTGCGAAATGTACCACTAGATGTCGTTTTTTAAATAATTAATTATCTTAGTACCTACCTAATTTATGTAATATTTTATTTTATCGTCAAAGAGATCAACACAAATAAATAAAATTGAAACGTCTGTTTTTAATTTTAAAATAACCGTTTTTCTCTTTACGATCTTTTTTTTATTCATTGTTTGAAACCTTTTTGTATTTTCAATGGATTCACTTTAAACTTTGTATGTATGTTTCTCAATTGACATAAGTAAGGAACTAAGGACTGACATTTTATTTTTTTAATGGATTAAAAAACAAAATAAAAATTGATGAATTAATAAAATACAATTGCATGTTGCAGTTACAATTCCCGTCCTTAATGACACATGTCTAAAAACAGTTTTTGGCGTTGATAAATGTTGTTGATCGTGAATGTATGCAAATAAAAAATTTGATAATTACGAGTTAATAATATCGAGAATGGCTTGCACATATTAATTAACAACTGTAGATGACAAAAAGGTGTAATTAAGGATTTTCTTTCGGTTTGCGTCTTATAAATAATCCTAATGTTAAAAATGCGAACGTAAGTTCCTTTGTTACGCTTTCCGGCGAAAACTACTTAGCTGATCAATCTGATCATCATGAAACTGTGGCGGCGTAGCCCCCACTTTTATGTCTTTTTCCGAACGCAACCATAAGTAGCGCTCCGCGCGATTTTTTCATCTGACAAAAGAAAAAGATTTGTCTATGTACAAGAGTTGACTAAACCTTCGTTGTTACTTAATATTAATGATTTTGTATGTTTTATCGAGAATAATATCGTTAACACAGTGATATTAGTGTTTTATTTTACACGGTGATATATTTCCGCGAACATCTTGAAGTTGGAACTCAACGCAACCCCCAAACTGGTGACCCCTTCGTTGGCAAACGCCACGCCGGCCGGTCTTTGTTGACGAGCCTGCGGCGACGCATCTTCTAGTTGATGCTTAATAACTTCGAGTAGTAGCGACCGAGCCCGCCTTCATAATTGGCTCCGGCATTCGGCTGCCAATCTTTCGTGCTGGTCAGCGATCCCCTACGGTGACTTAGGAGTTCCCGCGGCGGATGCGCGCAAGGAGCGTGCCCCCGCAGCCCTACCCTGCTAATATATCGCTAGTGTGCTTAAAAGTGCTAAAAGTTAAGTACAACTGCAGTGCAAAAGTGTTTAATACGCAATTAGCATTTAACAGACACTAACAAGGTCATAATTATATCACTATAGTGTATCATAACAAGGTTCCAGCTCACGCAAGTATAGTGTACACTTGACTTTTCTATCTTTATACATAATAGACTACTAATATCATTGTTACAAGATTTACAAGCAACAGCATATTGTTATATTCATCTTGCGGTGTTGCTACTGAAGCATTTGAATTTTTTTGTTACTTGTGTATATTATTTTGAATTGTTTAACTAAAACTAATTCTAGTTACCATTTTTGTCTAGTGTTAGTTCTATTTCTGTGTTTTGTCAGTTAATCGATAGGTGTCCAGGTTAATTACATTTTTTTATTATTTTTTTGAGTGTCTAGGTTAACTCTTGTCTGAAATAGTTGAAACAGTTTGTATTACTCATTTAAATAACCATATTTCTATTGTTTTGCAGACATTTCAACTTCACAAATTATACACCTTTTTGACAGAAATTGTACATACTAAAAATCTTAAATTTAATTTTTAAGGCTACAAATTTGATACTTTTCAAACTTTTTATTTTGTTAGTTAGTACTTACCTGCTTATAACTATTCATATATTTTTCTTTTTATGTGTAAATACTCCATTGCTCATCCACGGTCTGAGTTTTTACCCGTATACTGAATTAGTTTGCTGTTGGTGTGTGGTGTTTGTTGGTTAGTTCCTTAACATTAATACCTTATTACTTACCTTCCTCCATCCTTTTTCACCATGGATGCTGAGTTACAAGCCCGTTTTGCTGCCCTTGAGGCTGAAACAGCTGCTCTTCGAGAACAGGTCACCATTCTACCTAAGCTTGAGAAAACACCTGAAGTGCTCTCGGTTTCTGTAAAATTGCCACCATTTTGGCCCGACAAGGTTACAGTGTGGTTTGCCCAAGCTGAGGCACAATTCCTTCTGGCTGGCATCACCAGAGACGAGACTATGTATAGTCATGTACTTAGCCAGATGGACCACCGGATGGCTGGTGAAATTGAGGACATTGTAACCAACCCACCCGCACAAGGAAAATACCAAAAGCTGAAGGAGACGCTTATCAGCAGACTCTCTTCTTCTGAGGAACAGCGGGTGAAAAGGTTACTCAGTGACGAGGAGTTGGGAGATCGGAAACCAGTTTCTCCGCCACCTTCGATCCTTGGCTGGGACTGCATTGTCCGACGACAAGATCCTACGGCAGCTGTGGTTCCGACGCTTGCCACAACATGTCCAGGGCATTCTTGCTACCCAAGCAGATCTCTCGTTGGACAAGGTTGCTGACATTGCTGACAAGATTGTCGAGGCTCAGCCCGGCCCTACCTACGTTCATGCTGCTGCCGCATCCCCTCTTGATGCAATGATGGAGCGCATCGAAGAACTCAGCAGACAAGTTGCTGCCCTATCTTCGGAACGGTCTCGTTCCAGGACTCGCTCTAATTCTAGAAGCACTTCGCGCGCCGGGACTCCAACGTCAGCTAACAAGCTTTGCTGGTACCACAAAAAATTTGGTCGTAAGGCTGTTAAGTGCATTGGCCCCTGCACCTGGAAGCCGGAAAACCCCACCAGCAGTCAGTAGCGGCGGCAACTGATTGCGATTCACACGGCCGCCGTCTCTTCGTCACCGACCGGGTCACTAAACGGCAGTTTTTAATTGACACCGGCTCGGATCTATGCTGTTACCCCCGCCGCTGGCTCACAGAACAGAGGAAGATCTCCGACTATGAACTCAGCGCCGCTAATGGTAGCTCAATCAAAACGTATGGGACCATTACCTTAACATTGAATCTTGGTCTTCGGCGGAGCTTTATGTGGGAATTTGTGGTTGCTGATGTCACTGCCGCCATTATAGGATCTGACTTTTTAGCCTACTACCATCTCCTTCCAGATTGCCGTGTTCAGCGCCTGGTCGATGGCCTTACCAATATGTCAGCACCTGCTTCCTCCGCATCTAGGGAACAACCAAGTGTCAAGGCCATAGTTTCAACAAACTGTCCTTTTACTCTAGTTCTCGCTGAGTTCCCGGATATCACTCGGCCACCCGGTTGTCCAAGAACAGTCAAGCACAATACTGTGCACTATATAAAAACAACGGATGGACCGCCCTTATGTTGCCGCCCTCGTCGTTTGGCACCTCAAAAATTGTTGGAAGCCAAGAAACAATTCGAGGACATGGTGCAATCCGGCACCGCACGGCCTTCTAAGAGCTCATGGTCGTCCCCTTTACACATGGCCACGAAGAAGGACAATTCCTGGCGTCCCTGCGGCGACTACCGTGCGCTGAACGCAAGGACCATTCCCGACCGTTATCCTGTCCGTCACATTCATGACTTCGCTCATAACCTTACTGGCTCCAAAATATTTAGTACTATTGACCTTGTTAAGGCATACCATCAGATTCCCGTTTTTGAAGAGGACGTACCGAAGACAGCCATCGTTACCCCGTTTGGCCTCTTCGAATTTCCCTTCATGACCTTTGGTCTCCGCAACGCTGGTCAGACCTTCCAGCGGTTCATCGACGAGGTCACACGGGGTCTCGATTTCTGCTTTCCGTACGTGGATGACATCCTCGTATATTCAGCTGACGAGGTCCTGCACAAGGAACATCTGCGTATCCTCTTCAAACGTCTTCAAGATTATGGGGTTGTCATCAACCATTCGAAGTGCGTTCTTGGTTCCCAAGAAGTAACATTCTTGGGTTACCACATCTCTTCTGAAGGCACTAGACCTCCGCAGGACCGCGTGCAAGCTATCCTGGATTTTTCCCCTCCTAAAACTGTCCAAGGTGTTCGACGCTTCCTGGGCATGTTGAACTACTACCGCCGCTTCGTCCCACAAGCCGCTCAGTTCCAGGCTCCACTTATCGATGCAGTCGTAGCTACCAACGGAAAAGGTGCTAAACCGTTCATATGGACACAAGAGCTTCTGGACCAGTTTGAAGCTTGCAAGAGGACTTTATCCAACGCCACGCTACTGCAACATCCGATCAGCAACGCACCTCTTGGATTATTCACGGATGCATCCAGCGTACACATCGGATCCTGCTTACAACAGCTAGTGAATGGTCAGTGGTTACCCCTCGCCTTCTTCAGCAAGAAGTTGACCCCCAAAAAAGCGCAGTGGCCAGCCTATTACCGCGAGTTGCTGGCGGTGTACGAAAGCGTACAACATTTCCGTCACATTCTCGAGGTTCAACATGTTACAATCTTCTCGGACCATAAACCGCTTTTGTACGCTTTTGTACAACGCCGAGAAAAGCTCCCACCGGCTCAGTTAAACCAGCTTTCGTTCATCAGCCAATTCACAACAGACATCAAATACATCAAAGGAGAGAACAATATTGTCGCTGACGCGATGTCACGAGTTGACGCTATCGCTCTGGAACACGACTACGACGCACTTGCCCGTTCTCAACAGACAGATCAGGAGTTAGCTGCCTTGCAGCATAGCAAATCCCATCTTCAGCTGTCTAAAGTTATCATCCCGGGTACAAATGTTTCCGTTACTTGTGATGTCTCCACTGGCAAGCCCCGTCCCTATTTAACCCCTCCCTTTCGTAGACCTACTTTTAACAAACTTCACAACTTGAGCCATCCCGGTGCACGAGCTACCACTCGTCTGGTGACTGAACGCTTCGTCTGGCCTTCTGTCAATAAGGATTGCAAGGAATGGGCCCGCACTTGCGAGGCGTGTCAACGCGCCAAAGTGTCACGCCACAATTCTGCTCCCCTCGGCAATTTCGACCTTCCATCTGGTCGTTTCCGACACGTCCATATGGACATTGTTGGTCCCTTGCCGATCTGCAATGACTTCCGCTATTGCTTGACAGCTATTGACAGAGCCACCCGATGGCCTGAGGTCTGGCCAATGCGTACCATCACCTCGGAAGAAGTTGTCGAAACTTTCACTCGAGAGTGGATTCCTCGTTTTGGCATTCCATCAGTAATAACAACAGATCAGGGAACCCAGTTCGAGTCTGAACTGTTCCACCGACTGATGACACACCTTGCCACCAAACGAATCAGGACGACATCCTACCATCCCTGTGCCAACGGCATGATAGAGCGCGTACATCGCCAACTTAAGGCGGCCCTCATGTGTCACCAGGAATCTTGGGTACGTGCACTCCCTCTGGTCCTCCTTGGCATGCGCTCTGCTTTTAAAGAAGATATTAAAGCTACAGCAGCTGAGATGGTGTATGGCGAAACACTTCGCCTTCCTGGAGAGTTCCTTGTCCCTACTAAACCTGATTTAAACTACAATTCTTCGGACTTTGTAGCGACCTTACGTCGCCACATGCTGTCTATTCAGCCAGTCCCTGCTTCACGACACTCTGATCCAGCATCATTCTTATTTAAGGATTTAGCTACAGCGTCACATGTTTTTTTACGTGAAGACCGTGTTCGTCGTTCGCTGCAGCCCCCTTACACCGGCCCACACCAGGTCATTGACCGCTCCAGTGATGGCAAAACAATGACACTGGATATAAAGGGCCGCCAAGTCGTCGTTAGCGTTGATCGTCTCAAGCCTGCTTTTGTAGACCACACTGGCCCATCTACCTTTGAGCCTACTGTGGGAACTCCCACCACTGTTTCTTCACAGCATCCAGCCACTCCTGTACCTACACAGCTTCCACCCTCATCTTCTGTTCCATCAGAACCCACCACAGGCACCACCAAACCACAGTATACTACCCGGTCTGGTAGACGCGTAAAATTTAAGATCCTCGACTGATCTCACTCCGTGGGGGGGTGGTGTGGCGGCGTAGCCCCCACTTTTATGTCTTTTTCCGAACGCAACCATAAGTAGCGCTCCGCGCGATTTTTTCATCTGACAAAAGAAAAAGATTTGTCTATGTACAAGAGTTGACTAAACCTTCGTTGTTACTTAATATTAATGATTTTGTATGTTTTATCGAGAATAATATCGTTAACACAGTGATATTAGTGTTTTATTTTACACGGTGATATATTTCCGCGAACATCTTGAAGTTGGAACACAACGCAACCCCCAAAAAACACATATTCTTGTAGAGGTATTAGAAGTAACATAGGATACTTTTTATTAAATGCGAACGAAGTCGCGGGCGAAACCTAGTTATTAATAAAACAATCTGAAATGTTTTCAGAACGATATTCCCTAACGCGCTTTTCGCGCCAAAAGTTGTAGCGACACTTAACATTGAGTTGACGTCATAGTGCTGGATACTCAACGTTAAATATAACGAACTGATTGCTGACGTCCATACCGTGTTGAATGCACCGGTTCTCGTCCGATCACCGAAGTTAAGCCACATCGGGCGTGGTTAGTAATTGGATGGGTGACCGCCTGGGAATACCACGTGTTGTTGGCTTTTTGCATTTATTTACAGAAAATAATATATTGTTTTATAGTATATTTTGTAAAGTTTGATTATTTCTAAAATAATTTGACAAATGCGTTACCGGCCTTTGGGGCATAGTGGAGTGGGATGGGGGGAGAGGTTGGGGTATGAGCCTCCGGTATCCTCACTCACTCGGTGAAACACAGCGCAAGCACTTTTTCACCTCGGTTTTCTGTGAGGCCGTGGTATTACCAGGGGCAGGGGTCATATTACGTCGCGTCGCGCGTAACCAAGTTAAAAAATATCCAGAAGCGGTTAAATACATATCTACTCATTTTTAATCAGTAGCCCAAAGTTAAAGTTTCATGTTTCTAACTTAAAAATGACGGACTTTCGTCCACATTTTCAACCCGTATTTCACCCCCCTAGGGGTAGAAATTCCAAAATACCTTCCTTAGTGCATGTCTACTCAATAAAACGATCCATATGATTAACTGAAAGAATACAACTTAAGGTCTATACGTACGTGTAATATTAAAATTATCATCTTATCCCTAACTGTTGAAGAGTTTAACCTTCTATCATCAGCTCACCTAAATAACTTGAAAGTATACGACTAAAGGTCTATAGATACGTATGAAATTGAAAGAATTATCCTCCAACTCCTAACCGTTGAGGAGTTGTACCTTCGATCATCAGCTTACCTAAATAATTTGAAAGAATACGACTAAAGGTAACATACATACATATGATATTTAAAGATTCATCCTCCAACTCCTAACCGTTAAGGAATTGTACCTTACACCATCAGCTCATCATCATAAAATGATGACTACCAGACGCAAATACCGGGTTAACTTCAGAAAATATACGAAAACATAATATGTGCCTAAAAAAATGAGGGTTTCCCTCGATTTCCCTGGGATCCCATCATCAGATCCTGATATGGTGACAATGAGACCACCTCGGGAGCATACCCTTTCGAATACAAAAAGAATTTTCAAAATCGGTCCACAATTGACGCAGTAATCGGTGAACATACATATAAAAAAACATTCAGTGGAACATAGAACCTCCTCCTTTTTGGAAGTCGGTTAAAAATAAAAATACAGTCGAATTGATAACTACCTTCTTTTTTTGAAGTCGGTTAAAAATAAACATTCTTAATAATTAAATTTTTGAACTGAGTACGCGGCTCAAGCGACGTTGCCGTTCCGTATTAACTACTGGAAGATATGAACGATTTTTGCAATGTTGCCATTCATGAGTGCATTGTTTCTCTGATTCAACCAAATAACTTATAAATGTGACATCTAGCGTAGTAAATAGGTCATTATTTTCAAGTTTATTTAAATCGATTGCAACGACATCTCCTAAACATAGGTGATAACTTTTAGTTATGCAATTGAAAATCATTTTTTTAAAGCAAGCAATACAAAGCAAGTTTTATATTTGAAAAATAATAATATAGTTACTAGAATTGAAGCACATCAATAAAATACTGTTAAACTTTGTTAAACTGCTTTTTAGAGCTTATTTTGAGCGCCATCTAGATTTAGTTGAACTTTTGTAGCTTTTTGCGGCGTACAGTATTGGCCAAGGGAGGGACGGTCTATAGTATATTGTGTCATTGATAACAAGGAAAAATAACCAATTTTTAGTTATTAAACGAATAAGCTGGTTAGTGGGTAGGTATTCGTTTTAGTTCCGTCGGTTTTATTATTTTACGAACAGCTTATGATTCGTTATTATTTATTAATTTTGGCGGTGGTTTTTGTTACTACACATATCCGTTAAGTAACATTTTTGTCTGTCCATTAACCTAAAATTAAATTAAATAAAAAAATATATTTGAGGCTAGCTGTTGCCTGGCTGCACGCGGCGGTTGCTGCGTGTATGTCGGTTATCGCTGCAAATAGTAGTTTATGTGTTATTCTGATGTATAAGCTGTATTACTGTAAAGTTTCATCCAAATCCGTTCAGTATTTTTTACGTGAAAGAGTAACAAACATCCATCCATACTTACAAACATTCGCGTTTATAATATTAGTAGGATCAGTGAAATAGTTTACATTGAAAATAGTTTTTACTGGTTTTTTCAAGGGCCTGCCGCCTGCCTGGGGTCAACTTTCCTCGGGTATCTGATGATTTTCAGGCGGGATACCGCAGGTCTCGAGTGTGATAACGAGCCTGAGACGAGGTTCAGAGAGACCGGTGTCAAACGCTCGTCCTGTAATACGAGACGACACTTAGACCTGGACGATCATCTAAATATGTGCTCACTTCAATCAATTTCAATGAATGTCTTTGCTTTGATGTTCACCATTAATATTTATAGTAAAAACCGGAACTTGAGTTAAGCTTAACCTTAACAGCCTTTGACGGTCTGCTACTGGATGTAGACCACTCCTTGGAAAGCAGGTTTCGGTCTGCTAGGTCTACCTACCTATATCAAGATGGCTGGACGGGATCGTATAAGATTTGTTTCGAGTTTTCCTTCTATTGGCAGTGCTGTTAGCCGTAATATTCTGGGTAGTGTTCTCCCTTAATCGACTCTCAAAGCACACTACTGACACTACGTATTCTTAATGCGTATATGGTTTAACAATATTTTATAATTAAAAAGGGAGGAGGGCAAACGAGCTGATTGCAGATAAATAACTTTTAACAGCCATGGCCCATGGACTAACTCAAGAGTCATAAGTTCAATCGGTTTGATCTCCGGTAACCTCACTCTCTCGGTGAAGTGCAACATTTAACACCAGTCTTCTATGATTCTCATCACACTGATTTAGCAGAGCTTACATGTGAGTGACTCCTCCCACGTTAAAGGTTACTACGTGTTTTACTTTAATGCTGTTCGATAGCAATTTAAAGATATTGAGTCAAGTTGGAGTCACAAAGTTTTGTTATAGCATTAGAGCAATCAAGTGTTATACTTGTGGTTGCTCTAAATGATGTATTAATGGGTAATTTTATTTGTCAAACTTAAAAATACATTACAATCTTTTTTAAAATTATTTTATTAAATAGGGGTTTTTATCCTTTGCCTTTAACCCCATTGTAACAATTTTAACTAATATCGATTTAGCATATGTTATAATATAATGTTACACTAAAATAGAGGAGTCACTGCGGGCTTAGTTATGCGACAGAGTACTAATCCTGGCTTCATTAGATGAAGGCGATGATAGAATCATTTGAGGGATTTTAGTTTTCAACTATCTCGCATGTACATTTATATGGGTAACTTTGCGCCTGTCTCTCTCAAACATTTTGATCCATCCTAAAACTGGTGGAAGGCCGTCCTTTGTACAAGTACACAACATTATTGTGTAACATACTACTATGTAAATAAAAGAGTGTAAAAGTGAACAGTTTTCTATCTATTTATCGCTATCTTTTCATCGTTCATTGGATATTGGCTGACCGCGATCGACATGTTCCCGGAAGGCAAACTCATTTCGTGAATGGATGTCACCAGAGCGCGGCCGCGGGGAGCCTCGCCCAGGGTGCGCCCTGGTGGTGCGTGTGCCCGTTAATTACCCGCCAAGGGAATTAATTAGCGCACAATTAGATAACAGCAAGTGGAACTAGATACATTTTTTTGTAAATCATTATAGAAGTGAAATAGGTATTTGACGGCGAAGTACGTTATATGCCAAATTCTTTTGTAGTGTATGTCAATCAGAAATTCCATCGTTTGATGCGTAAAATTAAACCTGATTTGATATCTAGATAATGGAATCAAATTGCTGTGTAGTATTAACTCCTTTGAGAAAGTCATGTGTCAGTTGTAAAGGGAATATGAACTAATAGAGGCCAACAAGTTCCTCACATATTATGACTGTCACGTGTAAGTCATCCAATAAGCCTTTAATCCACTCGTTAAGGTAAACGACTCGTGAGGTACTATAGTATTAAGTGCCCATCATGAATAGTCGATATTTATTGTCCTTTGTATCTTTATTCTTTATCTAATCATGTGATTTCTCCTGATGCCCTCATTCGTAAGTAGTCCCATCAAGAGTAACTATGTGTGTCTGTGTCACAGAATGTGTTCTGGTATGTCGAATTCAAATAGTTTTGAATGCTCCTAAGCTTTTCCAATGGATATGGGATATTGTTAACTTTGGTAATCATTGATATTTCACTATCACTGTTTAGTTAGGCGGTAGACGTGAATAGGTATTAGAAATTTGATTATGTAAAATCTAATTAATTAAAAATTCGCTTTAATGTTGAGATACGTGAAGAGAGAAGCTGTACGATATTGTCTGTGTGTGCGATGTGAATGTGTCCAGAATACAATTAGTGAAAAGCCGCTTGTTATTTTTGTTTGACGTGTCGGTCCGAACGTCCGGCGGGTCGCGCCCTCGCTCACCACGAGGGCCCGCCGCCGCTGCCGGCCCGTGGGGCACTCGCCACGCGACCCACAGGGGTGTGACACTTGACCCGTGACGTCATCGCAATATGGGAATATTAGGGATAATGCTGATTGATTTCAATAAAGAAAATATTGTTAATTGTAAATGCTAAAGTTTAAAGACTTTAAACCGTTGACAATAAATTTGTAATCAGCTGTAACTCTGTCACTCAAGACCAATATGAATAATCTTAATTGTTAATTATAAACAATTAAAATTTCGTCGAATTGTTGTGATGTCAATGAAAAATTTTGTCATATCATCATCACTATTTGCTCGCTCTTTTTTTATTTTTTATTTGGGTAGATACTGATCTTTCTGGGCAACATTTAGACTTACCTAAGTTGAGTTAAGTATTAATTGATTTGTTTTACGGCTGACCGCCTGTCTGAAGCCCTTGAAAATGATTAGGAATATTGTTTTGAAATAAAAAAAAATACAAAAATAAATTTAGGCAAGGAAAAGATAGGATGAAGGAAATATAGTGAAAGATACAACAAGTCTCTAAGGAGGCAACGTGAGAGACTGACGCAACTGACTGTGAAGTGACTGTTCTAAGACACCGTGCTCGTGTGTGCGTTAAACCCCACTTTGATTAGAGACACCACTTAGATATGGATATTAACTTTCATACCTAATTAAATAATATTTAAAAATATCTCTTAATTAACCGACAACTGCTTCAACTATCGTTTAAGATTTCTTTTGATAAAAAACAAGTTGTGCACACGGTCACAATGTTCATACTTATTCAATTCCTTTAATAACCACTGTAATGTGTGAATTTACGATATTCCAGTAACACACAATATTCGCGTCGATATCGCGAAACCCGACAGTTAGTGTGAATAACATTATCGGTGTCGCAGGCGGCCATGAACTTGCTGATTCGATAAACCGAACACTGGTTATGTTAAATGCTCAAACTCCACTCGTCATAATAATAAAATAGTTTGGATTTGGAAGTCATATCGTTTACGTTACGTGCTCTTGTTACTAAGAAAATTCACATGTACAGGTTGATCCGCTATCGCAGCCTCGAAGAAGTACCCCTTGCATGCTGAACCATTCCCTGCAGCTCTGTTGTCTAGCAGCCATTATGGGCTGATAACTTAGTGCAAGCGCTACACCACTAAATTATTCGTTTTTCGCTTCCCGTACATTTCATATTTCTCATTCTCCAAACGAGCAGAGGTGTTTATCGTTTCTTTATCGAACTTAGTCGGGTAGAAGTTCTAACCTTTTATTGTAGACTAGCTGACATATTTACATATCTGTCTCAGCTTCCTACAGGCAGTGTACAGTCGCGGACAAAAAAAAGACTTCCCGCTATCTTTTATTTTTTTTCTTTCTAGCAAAAAAAGAATGAATGAAATCGGACCATGTGTTATTGAATTACAACTATGTACATATTTTCACTTTCATCCCCTCCCCCCAGGAAACCATGCTGAATATCGGGATAAAAAGTATCCTATATCCTACCTCGTAGTATGAACTCAAATCATGCCAAGTTTCATTTGAATCCATTCAGTAGTTTCGGCGTGATGCGCGGCCAAGATACAGACAGACAGACAGACAGACAGACAGACATACAGACGGACAGACAGACAGACGGACAGACAGACAGACGGACAGACAGACAGACAAAAATGAAAAAAATTACAGTTTTGGCTTCAGTATCGATCATAGAGAGCCCTCCAAAAAAAAATTTCAAAATATCTTTAATGTACAGAAATGAACCTGTTACATTTTTATTATAAGTATAGATATGTCAAGGGTTCCATCAAATCAACTTCTGAATTTTCTGTTCAAAGGGCTAAGGCCTGGAAATAACAGTCTGCGTCTATGTTTGCATACTTCTGAAGATTCAAGTTAGATTCCAAGTTGAATAGTTATGTATATAATGAGTCCTTAGTCCTTTGTGTCTAGGTGTAGTTTATCTATGCGATGTATGTATGTATACATCGCATACATTTATTACGATTTTAAGAGTAGTCTCATTTTCATATGACTGGTTCTGCCTAGATTCTGTAGAATGTGTAAAGCCTAAACCCTTGGCAAGAGACTCGAAATACAAGTGGTAAATGGACAGGAAGACGATAATGACGATGATCATATTTATACATTTCGCTGGTGTGACTTTTACGTCTGTGCTAAGTGTAGGTGTTTGCATAGTTTATGTGAAAATTTTGTACATTAGCACATTGTGCACACTTTAGCTCTATTCTCTGTGATATTTGGAAACTCACCTATAGAATACACTGGTAGTACAAGAGCCGGTAAAGATAGACTTATGATACTGACTGACTTATGACTACTGATAACTCGTTTTTTTTTCTAATTGTATTAATTTATGAACACATGTATGATGACTTGACAAGTGAAAAAATATCGTGACTATTTTCAAAATTGAATTAATTTCAACACATTTTTTTTCATTCCTTTCACTCTATTGATAACCAGCTAAATTTAGTCCCAAATGTTAATGTTCTATGTAAAGAATATGCCTAAGTAGGCTTGCTTACTTTTACTTCTATATAGCTTCCTGGCCACTATTGCAACCTATGCAGACGATACCGCAATATTAGCCTCCAATAAAGATCCTACAGAGGCTTCTGGTTTACTGCAAGAAAGTCACACCAGTCACCAACAGTGTGCCAACAGTGAAAGAGGAAATCATTGAAAATACAAGGCAATATAAAGTGGTAAACCACCCTAACCAGTTAGCCCAGCAGCTCACATTACCAGACTGCATCACTCGACTGAAGCGACGCAGAACTTTGGAACTTGGCAGTATTGAATGAGCCATCATTGATACAGGCGATATTCTACTGGGAATACACCTAACCGCTAAATATTCTTAAAACCCATCTGCTCATAGTCTGAAGGACTGATTGCATGATAAGCTTAAAAAAAAGAAAAAAAATAGCTTCCTGGCAACAGGTATGAACAAGTAAATCAATATAGATAAATACACCGAGCTAATAACTAATCGAAATTGGTAGCAAAATAAAGGTTATTTAATAAGTAATCCAATGGTACAGGCGCTTGCCCGAGAAAAAAAAGAAACAATATAATTTATAAAAAAAAATAGTCATGGCAAGCCATCATAGATGTGTTCATTAATTATTACAACTTAAAAAAAAAACAGTTTGATCTGGTTATCGATCTTCAATGGCTCTTAGACTATGGTAAAATAGTTACACTTGCTTTAAGAACCTCCTGTACATACGAATACTAAAAACTATGAGCCCACAAAACCCGTAGTGTATAAATTAGCATTAGAAATATATTGTTATGAAAAACATGGACAATGTCTGCCGGCGGCTCGGCGTGGCGCGGGCGAGCGCCTTTAGCTCCTCGCTGATTTATCGGCCCGCTCTTGAACAGTCACTGAGCACACGCTTTTTATTAGAGATATTCTATGTAACGTTACGCTTGCTGCTTATAGTTCTGGCTTAGAACAGGCTGGCAGACGCCAGAATTGTTTAAAGATAAGTTATAAATCTAATCATAGACGGCAAAAGTAAATTGGTCAGGAGTGCCGTAAAACGAGGTAGATTGATTTTGACTAAAACCTTAGTATCCAATCTATAATAAACTGATGCTGTATAATTATTGATGTACTAGCTGACCCGTGCCCACTTCGTTGAGCGGTAAACATTTTTTTCTCCGACTTACTTTTCAAATCCGGCTGATAAATGAAGAACCGCTCGACCGATTTTGTGCAAACTTCACATAAACCATCTTCTAAATAGTCCAAACAAAGCCTAAGCATTTGGTTTGGATAGGTGAGCCCGTTCTTGAGTTATAAAATTACAACGAAAAGTGGCATTGATTTTTATATATTACTAGCTGCTACGGCAAACTTTGTTTTGCCATAAAAAAAAATTGGGGTTTAAAACATAGATGTTGGTCGATTCTCAGACCTACCCGATATGCACACCAAATTTCATAAAGTCCAGCCGTTTCAGAGGAGTATGGTAACTAACATTGTGACACGAGAATTTATATATAAGATATTGATTCGGAAAATCTTTTTAAAAACTCTATCAAGTCCGCTAACCGCTATCGATCCCGAGTTATAACCTATTTCCATTCTTATAGAAGCCGTGATGTGCGTGAAATTTTTGTTCTTGCAAGTTTTGTTTCAAAGATAAGGTAACCTAAAGTAAGCAAGCTTCTGATATTTGACAAATTAAACTTCCTCTAGGCACACCTCGAATATAGGTCTTGTAGTAGACATTTTAAAGGCGACAATCATACCAAGGCACTTCTTAATACCGTAGAGCAGAAGTCCTTATGAATACTCATGGAAGTCAATAACTTCTACGACTGCATGTATGGTGAAACTGTCCAATTGACATCCATACAAAGTTGACGAACTCTATGAGGATGCGACGCGACCTGGCAATTTATGATATTTTTATGAAACGATAGAAAGTTGATCCACAACATGAAGTATACTTTCTTAACCTAAAAAAATCCATACAAATGTATTTGTTAAAATATAGACTCATAAAACTTTCCGTTACACTGCAGTTTGAAACGAAATTGGCGAAATATACATACTTGTTCTTTTACCACTCACCACATCAGGGGTTTACCGAGCTACATTAACTCTAGTCCATCCCTTTGGTTAAGAAGTTGCATAAATCATTAAATTAGTAGCGTTGTCTAACTGCTGCCATCTTTAGGGTATAGAAAATAAGATAACTAATCTGCTTTTGAAAATGTTAAAGTGGAAACTGTTATTTGTTATTCACACATTTATATGCTTGATTGTGTCTAAAACGATACTGCTCACTTCCGTAGTCGTAGTGTAGTAGATAAAGCTGTAATTTGGAAACACGTGCTTAGTATAAATTATATTAGGATTCTTCATGCTAATAAGCGCGTGCAAGCTAAAACTGCAATAATCTTGGAACAGTGTAAGTAGTTAGTTACTAGTGATTTTTCTAATAAAAAGTAGGTAGACAATATTTAATTAACTGTGCATGAAGGGAAATGGGCCGTCGTAGATCAAATTTATGTTGATCATTAAACGATTACAAAACATGGTCATTATATTAAAGCGAAGATTAAAAGGGAGCGCGGCCACTATCCGTTTGTTGACCTCCGAATATGAAGTAGTGCGCTATGGGGCCCCAGCGGCCTCGGCCGGGGCTCGCCGCGCCGGGGATGGTTTATGCGCCCCATTTGTCGGCGAGTTACGAGACAGCGCCACACGTGAGCCGCGCCCTTCACTCGGTCACTAATAATGCTAATAACTGGACTTAGCACGTTGCACATCCGACCTGACACCATCGCGTGCTACAATTAATAACTCGGGCCGCCTCGGGAATAACCACATGTCGGCCATCCATGCCAGTCGAAGGAGTTATACCTACTTACCTATTTATATTTCTATATAGATAATATACTATAGAAATTTTGTCATTTAGAGAAAATAAGAACTCTTTCACATAAACTCAGTCTATTTTTATTCCTATAATCTCAATTACTCTAAAAGTTAGGATTCTAGTTTTACAACAAAGCTAAATAAAGGCAAAAGCTCAGTGGTGAGAATTTTATAGATAAATAAATAAATAAATATTTCGGACATCTAACACACAACGCCATCTAGTCCCAAGCTAAGCAGAGCTTGTGTTATGGGTACTAGACAACTGATATAGATATTTATTTTTGTAAATACATATATATTATACATAGAAAACACCCAAACTCCGAAACAAATATTTGCAGATCATACAAACATTTGGTCCGACCCGGGAATCGAACCCGAGACCTCAAGCACAGCAGTCGCACACGCTACCACTGCGCCACAGAGGCAGTTATAAATAAATAGCTACCGGTCAGTTTGGTTTTCAACCTATTGACATTGTGAAGTTTATTATGTTCTTTCACAGCACAAAGCGTAAACTTCTATCAACATAATTTTTATTTAACGGTTAAATATTATATCCATTTATGTTTGTCTAACTTTAGTAGGCACCGCAACGCAACCAATTTCAGTAAAAAAGCAATAGATCAGCTTGTCATCGAAAAGTATTTAGTCGAAATGATAACCTTTCCCTAATACAAATTAGATAAAGAAAATTGCATTAATAAGGTAAAAATCGGAAATATTTAAGAGCTATTCTAATGGTATTCCAACATGTAGCGTGTGGCGCGGCGACGTTCCACAGGTCGCGAGCCCCAGCTACAGGTGGAGGGTGGAGGGTATGCCACCCCCGGCCCCAGGACGTGGCGTGGGGTGTGTACTATTCCGTCACTACGACACGATGGTACAATTCGAGATAGTAGTAGGGAACCCCTGCGGCCGCCACTAATGATGTCAGCTTGCACCCAACGCCAACGTGTCAAGTGAGCTGTCATGTACCGCACAACAAACAATAGTAAGTTTTCGCACTTTCAAAGTTAACAATTTCTAGACTATATTTGTGTATAATAATAATAATAAATATTGTCGGACATCTAACGCTATTTAGTCCCAAGCTAAGCAGAGCTTGTGTTACGGGTACTAGATAACTGATATAAATACATATATACGTTTTTTTTTGTAAATACATACAAATTATACATAGAAAACACCCAAACTCCCAAACAAACATTTGCGGATCTTACAAACATTTGGTCCGACCCGGGAATCAAACCCGAGACCTCAAGCACAGCAGTGGCTTACGCTACCACTTGCGCCACCGAGACAGTCGACGATATTATATTATACTCGTACTACTGAAATTTGCCAATAGAAAGACATTGAATACCAGTTATCGTGATTTTGTTTTTAATATTTTAATAATGTTATGTCTCATTTAGAAATTTTAAACAAAAATAGACCGCTTGCTCTTACTTCACCCACTCTTCTCCAATTAACCTATTTATAAATGAGGTTTACTATACATCATACATTGATGCTTCAATAAGATCTAGGGTAGGCAGAGACTGACCATGATAAAGCAACAATTTCTACGACCCTAAGCGTGAACTTCTTCAGCGTTCTTCATCAGGACTTTCATACAAAGCCGGTTTCAGGTATTTTGACGATATCTCATGCAGAAGTGGAAGAAATATACAAAAAAATCCATAACTTTAAAAACTAGCCGAATTGAAAGTAATCTGCTAAGTGGTTACTAGAACTAATGAGATGGGTTCTAATAGACACACACAAATTGCAATTCCGTAAAACTAAAATGAAAGTGTCTCCAATATTCCAGTAGGTAGATTGCTGACCCATTTTAACAAATGGTGTCAGTAAGTAGTGTTGAAATTCAATATTATGATGAACGGAAAAAAATGAAGTTCGTCATTTAAGGATTTCTCGGTGTATATAAATGGGTATCACGTTTTTAGACTTTACAAGTAGGTGCGTCATAAAACTGTGACAAAACTACAAATATCAATAAACTGGTAGTTGGAAAATAATTTTAATTACAAATAACAACGGTTCGTAACGGCGATAAACATTAGATACAAATCATAATACAGACATTTATATTCAAACTGTTTAATCTTTAATGAGTGTTTATAGGCACCGAGAAAGTAACGGTGGCACTCAATTAAATATTCCTATGTTTGGAATATGTAAATGGTGGAACGGAGATGTTCATCAAACATATATTTTAACCTCACTAATTGATTATAAGATGCGATCGCAGCGTAGTGCCGAACTGCCGACTGTCGTCTCTCAACTAGTAGGTACCCCATCTCTTAACTTATTTTCTATCACACCAGTCTAGTAACAGCATAACATTTAATGACATCTTTCAGAAGAAAAGGTACACAATCAATCCATCCTCACTACAACATTGAATTAACCTTCACGACTTCACACGCGTGTATTATAATGTTCCACACATTTATTAGTGGCATTAATAAAACAAGATATACAACAAGCAATTTAAAGCAAAGTGGAGTGAATATATTTCACGTATTTATAAACCTTTTTAGTATCCACGTGTTTCCGAACATTTAAATATTTATGCACTTGTTGGTATTTATTGTATTTCGTCCCGTTCAGTGTGTGCGGTGACGTAGAGGCGCGTAGGAGATTCGCGCGATGCTTTGAAAGGGATCAATTTGCGCAGTTAACCTAGTCCTATGCTACTAATTCCACTACTAACTATTCCAACATTCCACATTACTCTTAAATAATCACTTTCGCTCCTTTTCCTGGAAAGGATCTAAGTTCAGATTACATTTTTACATTAGTTTATCAATTCAAAAGGTCATATGTAGCTAAAGAGGTGGCATCAGAACAGCTGATTAACACTAAAAGACTAATCGTATCAGACAGAACCCTATCTAGATGAATTTTAAATGTGTAAGGCCTAAGAATGTGTATCTCACATAATATAACAAATGATACGATGCGGAGGAGGTTTTGTTATGGGTAGCGCTTACCACAGTCTGAATGGTGATTTGCATGTTGTAAAACGGTTTAGAGTGCTACACGAGTTACAGCGTGAGTTACAGATAGTCGTTCAGAAACAGGCTCGCCGTGCTTGTTAATACTCTGTGTCGTTGTGTACCGGCCCAGTTAACAGCTTCATTAGCACCAAATCAACAAACTATTAAAGCTTAACCGCTGGTTGGCGCCGCCTCACGCCGCCCGTTCGAAATATAACAATTGCTCTATTGGAATCGATTAAGAACAGTAGGAAGCTATTGTATTATTTTCTTAATCACATAAGTATAATGAACGAAGTAACGTATAGTGATCTCTTCTCTTTATTTGCCAAGTTCATAATTTAACTTCACAGAAAATCGGTGTTAAACAATTCTTTCGTTTCATATGGCCCCATAAATTAATAGTTTGTAAACAAATTAAGTTGTAAAGGAATAATTTTAATGCTCATGTGGAATCACTAGCTTAAAGACCTCATATGAAAATGAAGGAAACAGCTTGATGTGCTTCAGAGGCACAACGTCATCTTCAGAGGTAAAACTTATAGAAGACTAGCTGCGCTTCGCGGTATTACTTGCGGTTGTTGTTGTATCTCTACAACATTAACCATGGGAAACATCGCGGGCGAAAATAGTCTAAAATAAAAGTAGCCTAAGTTACTCCTTACATTATTAACTATCTGCCGGTGAAAGTCCCGTCAAAATCGGTCCAGCCGTTTCACGATTAGCCGGATAAAAAAGACAGTTAAAAATTTAAAAAATGATTTTTGATGTAATTACCATCAATGACACAACGTCAGTGTTACCATGTATAATATGCATTTAGTGAAAAGTTGTTAAATTAAAATTACAAAGAGAAATTCCAATTTTATTTATTTGTTTATAGATGAGCCTGTCATGATCAACTTTAAAACTTCATTTTACCACTGAAGTCAAAAGAAGTTTTTCATAGAGAGCATTAAAATCAGATCAGTTACTTCTGATGCAGAGTTCTTGACAGAAAGTCTTTCTGATTCGGAGTCCAATTTGCAGAGAGAATTTCTGTTTCAAAGTAAAGCATTGTTTTACATTTTCACAAATCAGTGTACAAATAGATTCTACAAATAACAGGAAGGTATATAACTAAAAACTATCTAAATTGTTACATAAATTATTCTGAAACGTATTTGGTATCTTTAGTTATATATGTTACCGGAAATGTATGAAATCAAGGAATTGTATACAAATCCTAGGAAATGTGTACAATTCCGATACTATTTATATATATATATATATTTTTTTTTAAAGACAACTCCCGCATTAGGAATAAACATCCTGTGTCGCGGGGGACTTTACAGACATACATGAAACGGACACAATTAACACCCAAACTCAGAACAACAATTTGTGGATCACACAAAGTGTTGTCCCGTGTAGGATTTGAACCCACAACACTTGGCGAATTGGCAAGCGGCGTGGCGACCGCCTATACCATTAGGCCAACCGTGCAGTCTTTTTTTATATTTTATACATAGATATCCTAGGAAATGTATAAATTTCCTCAGAATTGTATATAATTCCAATATCGTATTAGGAACTGTATAAAGTAAATGCTTTCTGTAATAAAACACGTTGTTAGTAATATTTTTTTATTATTGCACTCATATTATCTTAATACCGTAAAATAATAATAATATGTTCATATGTTCTAACCTAACCTAAAAATAATTACCCACCAATATCTTAAATGTTTTACATTTCCGATTGCTATTTAGGAAATGTATAGATTTCCTAGGAAATGTGTAATGTGTAAGTATAATATAATTTATTTCACACGTTTCCGTGCGATTTTAGGAATTACATACATTTCCTAGGAATTGTATACAATGACGGATTACATATATTTCCGTTAACATATGATGAACATGACAAATATAAAGAAGAAATAAATATAGCAACATTTTCGAAGACAATAACGTAAAAAAGTAAATAACTTACACTCAGTAAAATACTACATCGAGTTGTTTCAAAAGAAATCGTAGTGAGCTCTCCTCATTATATATGTACATAATATTTAAGTCGGTATATGATTACAATTTGGTTCGAGTTCCTATACCTATTATATAAGACGCTCAACGTCTGAGATGTTTTAATGACCTCGCCGAGTTAATAAGTGGAAAAAATGTTGACTAAACGGAAGCGAGGCCGCTGGCGAAAGCTCGATCACTACAAAAAGTGGACTAATAGCGTAACAATAAGAATAACTTAGTATTCTATTAAACAGAACACGTTCTGTTAACTAGCAGTGGCTAAAGGCGGGTGCACGCTTGGCTCCGTGTGCACCACCGACCACCACTGTTACATCATCGGCGTATTATCACTTGAGCGCTATCTGAGAGATGAACCAAGCAACTTTTTATCCCCGGTCGAGTGTTCCTATCAGTGACACATTGACATCACGTGCACTCGCCTCGTACGTTTGAGTTGGTATTGCTTATTATTAAGCAAGTGCTGAAATAACGTACACATGGCACATCTTAGTAGCAGGTTTGTCAGCGTGACCGGTTCGTAATGTATAGTTGATTGCAATGGAACTAAGTAATAAACTGTATTGGTCTTAAGAATTTTAGGATAAAATTATAGTTCCAGTAGGAGTTTACAAACACATACAGCTCATAAATGTTACTATTTATTATTGTTACAAGCTTTTATTTAACTTGCAACGTATGTATGTATGTTACGGTGGAATCTTGCAATTCAATTTTGAAGCTGACATCTTCATCAGATTTTGCTGAAATTTTGCACGCATATGTATACAGCGTGACAATGCAGTATTATGATGACACGAAGCTGATCTGATGCTGGAGCTGGAAGGTGGGCTAAGGAACTCTGTGAAGAAACGTCGCAACATACCAAGTTTGGACTCCTTTGATTCGTCTCGACGAGTACTATGAGGGCATTCCAATAAAAGCTTGTTTTAAACAATATTTTAAATTTAATTTATTAGTTCTTCTTACCTATAGACGATAGTTTTTGATGTTAAATACTGTGTTTCTATTAAATGAGAAATCATTATTTTGTCAACTTGGTATTGTAACTAGTAGATATTTGGTCACCATCACATCATATTTTACTTAACCGTGGCAGTACTATGGTTTACTATACTTGGTAATGATTAGATATCATCAAAAATAGAAGATATTATCAGATTTGATAAAAGATACATACAATTGGTCAATCATTTCATAAATGTTAAGATTTAAGATATTTGATTATAATTCTTGAAATTTTTTTTTGGAGGGCTCTCTGTTGTCGATACTGAAGCCAAAACTGTATTTTTTTCATTTTTGTCTGCCTGTCCGTCTGTCTATCTGTATCTTGGCCGCGCATCACGCTGAAATTACTGAATGGATTCAAATGAAACTTGGCATGATTTGAGTTTATACTACGAGGTAGGACATAGGATACTTTTTATCCCGAAATTCAGCACGGTTTATTGGAAGAGTGGGGATGAAAGTCAAAATATGTACTTAGTTTCATAATTCGTAATTCAATAACACATAGTCCGATTTCTTTCATAGCCTATCATTTTTTTTTTAAAGTTCGCTGGGTCAGCTAGGTTTTTTTTTTGTATACAATAATATCTTAAGTTCTTAACACATTTTAACCCAAACTAGACAAAGTTTACTATGGTAACCAGACTCGTCAACTTCCAAATACATACATATTACACAACACAGCTTTTAAGTTAAGTTTTCATTAGCATTCAAATATTGTAGGTAGTAGAGCCACGCTGATTTCAGCACGAATGGGCCGGCTCGACCGGGGCGGTACTACCCTCGCACAGAAAATCAACGTAAAATGACAGCGTTCGTGCTGTCGTGTTTCGTTGGTGAGTGCGAGACCGGAGGCCCAAATAGTCTAGTCAACAAGTTCCATACTTGTTGACTAGACTAAAAGATGCAGAAGCACCACTAGGCCGCCATGGTGTGGGTCGCCATACTGCATTGTCTGCATTCGCAGTGAGTATGGTGACCACCACTCTTGGATTCTGCTTATGCTTTCCATCAGGCAGAGTAGAGTCATTATGGCGGGCCATACATAAAAAAAAAAAAAAAAAATTAAAATCGATACGAGAAAATTACTAAACAATTTACATAGATCAAATTACTGATGCAAAATGATCACAAGATTAAGTTAACATGAATACACGTGTGTCGGTGCGTTACAAATGAGTGTGCACCTTTACTCAGGCTATCTAGTTGAACTTATAAATTGGTAATAAGGCTACGTGTTGGAGTTGTGGACTTCACAATATTACCAATTCATTAATTTCTTATATCATTGTACGTCAGCGTTTTGCCGTGAGTCCGTGACCCGACAACGGACGGTGAAGTACTCGGAGGGCGAGTAGTGCTGGTCGGGGATGTTTGCCTGTCACCTGTCGCAGACACATAAATTGGTAAACTGGGTTGGTTTGGACGATCTCTAGTAAAAGACTGACTTTTTCTACATCTACACTATTTTATAAAGAGGTAAAGTTTGTGAGTTTGTGACGTTGTAGGGGGTAATCTCTGGATCTACTGAACCGATTTTGAAAATTCTTTTACCAATAGAAGGCTACGTTATTTGGGAGTGACTATATAGTATGGCTATATAGTAACCTGAAAAGTGGAAAGACTTTTTCGTGGTACCTGAATTTGCAAAGTAAGTCGGAGAAAAAAATGTTTACCGCCCAACGAAGTGGGCACGGGTCAGCTAGTATGATATACGAGCAAACGAACAGACGAGTCACCTGGTGGTACCTAAGTGATTATCTGATAAAGACGTCTACATTTTACCAGACACAAGTGAGTTGTTTCTACCTCCAATTGTACTTCTCTAATTTTATGTTAAACTTGGAATGAATCTGGTGTACAATAAAGAGATCTATTATTATTATTATTGCTTATCTTTGAGTGTCCTTCCCATTACATTACGATTGAATTTTTGGGTTCCGGTAACCTTAGAAAAACTTAACACTAGAGGTTGCATAGTGTGAGACACAGAGGTCACATAGCATAGAATGAGAGAGTTTGCAGTGAAACTATCCTGCGTAATTTGTTCCCTTAGTCGCCTCTTACAAAACCCTATGTTAAGTAGGAATGGTGACACTCCATAGTAGTATTGGATATGATACACAAATGACTAGTAGTGGATACTCTATCCACCTAGCAACATGCAAGGGTCTGTTAAACACATCAATACAAATAAATAAAATTGGAGTCGGTTTGTAATATTAAAATTACCGCTTTTTACTGAATGCATATGTTGGTACTCATACCAAAATAACATTTTTTACATTTTTTGTCTGTCTGTCTGTCTGTTTGTTCTGGCTTATCTCTGAAACGGCTGTACCGATTTTGACGGAACTTTAACTGATAGGTAGCTGATGATATAAGTGGTAACTTAGGCTACTTTTTTTAGACTAGCTTCGCCCCGAGCGTTACCCGCGGTACGATTGTAACCGCGGGTAACACCGCGGGACTCAGCTAGTACAATATAAATGTGGAAACAGTGAGTTGACACGGGAGCTCTAGGTACTTAAGTCGACCGCTGGCGCTGGGCGCGATACATTTGAATTTCAATGTACTGCCACATTTGACTGAAACTTGAATTATGTATGAATCGAACAGTACGTACATAATATTGATGTTTTCTTACACAAACCATTATATTATGATAATTTATTGTTTTTAAGAAACCATCCAGCGTCAGTTTTACACTCAACATTTTTACCAAACCTTTAAATTTAATTAATTTTAGGAGTTCCAGTGTGTGAAATATAATAGAAACTTACACATTTGAAATGGATACGAAATTAAACAGTTGTTTTGTAAGTATTCGTTAATATGTACCTATGCCACAATTGGAATTCGTGGAAGGGTTTTGTATCGTATTGCATTTCCGATCGATGAATGGTGATATAGAATCGGTTATTCGACTTAATCTCTAAATTGATTCGTTTCGTTACATTAATGAAAAAATCAATTTACGTTGAAAATTGAATCAGTATATTTAGATCTACTAACAATATAATATTTAAATATATTGCTCATGTAGTACAAATACGCACCAACCTTAACCTTACATTTAAACCGAACAGATAGTTTTTAATAGTAAATATTATTAGTTGTATTTATCAGAACATTATGTGAAAGTAAAGACAGACGTTGGGTCCTGTTTAGTGTTCTGCGCAAACGATTCTTTTTCTAAGATTCGCTGGCTGCATGGTCAGTCCAGCAGCGAGGGGAGTCCCTCAAATTCTGATTAATTAAGTTGGAACGTATTCGCTGCGATACTGAGTGAGGTCATGTTTACTCGCCAAAGTAGAGTAACGTTGTATGAATAGTGCCCTGACATAGATCCTCGTGTGTTTGGTCAAGTGCACGACTCCCCCCTCTCGCTCGCTCACACACCTCAGCTCTCCACTAATGTATTAAAAAGCGGTAGGCAAATACCTGCCTGTGTTTGTCGCCCGCGAATATTTAAACAATCGATATTCACTTCCAATACGTACTGTTCCGGTGTTCTGCGGTTGGATTGTGCTGATAAATACACATATGTGCCTATGTGTTTGTGAGCACTGGCACTGCCGCAGTGGGAACTATGTCAACTATTCAGTTATATAATAAACTTTATTTTATTTTATTTGTTGTCGTTTTTGTTGAATTCCCGACTTGCGGCCGAAGTTGTTCATTTTACATGGTAACGTTATTGGACTTGTTACTCTTAAATATCTACAGAGAGCATTAAAGTATCAGCAATATTAATTACCTAATGTTTAAGCACGCTATGTGCCAGCAGTCAATATTAGACAAATGTTTATTAAACTCGTTGATAAGAGTCAAATGGTCAGTAAATCTAGAGAATTTCAATAAGAACAACAGTATAGCAACGGCGATATCGCAGCATAAACATATCGAATAAAGTTCAGAGCGACGGAAATCGTTAACACGAAATTCATCACTTCTTTATCATCGATATATTATTATACAGTTGTGACCTATTGTACCACTTGCTATTATTATCGAGTTCTTCCCCTACACTAAAAACATTTTCAATTTAATATAATGACGATTGGAAACAACAATTTGTTTTCAAATCAATTTGCTGTCAAACCAGAGCAATCAGAGTTCACATGATGGTGTCTTCTTTTCATACAAATATATTCTAAAAAGCCTTATGGCCTAAACACAGGATAACAAATTACAAAGTTGAGCAGTCCTAGCCAGGTCAATCTAGTGACTGTGGGTGACCGTTCTTAACCTTAGCACACCGAATCCTAAAAAATCCAACGACAGTGTTTCCACAGAAATTCGAAAGGTATAGCCAACCAACCCAAGTAGCGTTGTGAATGTTTGGTCAAACCTATCGTAGTAGACTCAGATCGATATTTAGTTGGGGAAAAGGACTCCGAGAAGGGAAGATCTAATAAAAAAACAGCCAAGTACCTACTTGTCGGGTCAAGCTTAAAATTCCTAATAATATTACTACTTGTTTCAAACATGTGAATGCAAAGAAACACAAAGCATGTGAATTATATTTTTAAAGGAATTTTGATTTTGAAGGAAATTTTCCAAGAAGGTATTTTTTTTTAAAGTAGCCTAAACAACTTAAACGTAGTGTGCAACATTTTGGCGTTTAATTGTATTGCGAGGGACACAGACAGTCTTAAGGGATTGTTCACTTCTGGACATCATCAAAGTACAGTATGCATCATTTGTGCATGTGTGTGTGTGTGTCAGTGTGCATACGATCTTGACGTACGAAGATTGATCACACACGATAATGGCTCCATTCTGTCCAACTCGTGAGCCAAGCACATTCGTTTAATTATATCAAACGGGAATATTAAATACTGTTGCACAAAAGTATTGTTTTGACCGATATTCCTGATAACGGCTTTCATGAAATAGTCCTGATTATACTGGGTATTCTACAAAACTAGTAGTGGTCGGGCTTATAACATTTTCATACAAATTTTTTAAGTAAATTTAAAGCACCCAGAGCACCCAGTTCTAGGAGACACTATTGTGTAACAAAACGAAATGAAAATGTTAGCCAAGCGTTAAATGTAGTTGGTACCTACTTAAATAAAATAATGCAAGGATGTATCAAGAATATTAACTTGGTATAATTTTGCATAATTTCTATTAAGGTGTAGGTACGTCCGCACAAACGTTCTACTAAGTAACGGTTGCGTGACTCAACGAAGTTAAAACATCGCCTTTTGTTTTAAAATTAATTAACATCAAAGTTGACGTAAAGTGTTCTGTATGGTGAAATTATGATCGATCACTGCGAGTTGTTGCATTAGTGCGCAGAGTGTCGTAGTGTGCGGGTCGCGCGGACGACCCCAGCCCGGACTGATAGGACGTTCTTGAGATATCGCCGCTTCGAGAAGCGCCCGGTTCATAGGGCACGTCTTATCATCACTCACACCCAACAACCGAATCTCAACTTTAAAAGTCTCAACGTACAGTCGATTGTTGCGCTAATGGTGTGCGGACACATCGAGAGGTCCCGGTGTTATCGTCGTCTCTTCGTTATTTTCCGATTATAGTGATTAAGTATAAATATTCGTTGCTCTATTTCTGTATGTGGTGACGACAGATAACGAGCCGATACGTTTTTATGGGAGCTTCGATAAGCTTTGTTATCGCAACTTGTTTGTAGACATTTGAAGAGCGTTTGAATCTTGTCCCTTTTAATAAGGAGTTATATGGAGTTTACTAGATATTTAATATAACTTCATTGATAGTTTAACTGACTATAATGTTTCATTTCTTTGTAGTTTTATTCTTATGAAATCAAAACAAACTGGCGTTCATAATCTTTCTCTCTTCTGCAAGAAGAAATAATGACATCCAATAACTTTATCTAAGCTTATTCTAATTAAGATAGATACTATACTACATACTTCTTCCATCCAGCACGGTTGACTTAGTGGTTTAAGTGGTCGCCACGCCGCGTTCTACTGCGCCAAGTGTTGTGGGTCCAAATCCTACATGGGACAAAACTTTGTGTGATCCACAAATTGTTGTTCTGAGTCTGGGTGTTCTTTGTGACCGCTTCATGTATGTTTGTAAAGTCCCTGCAACACAGTATTTATATTTCTAATGCTGGAGTTGTCTTATTAAAAGAAAAAAATATCTCGATAATCAATTCATTAAAATTTCTAGGCATATTAGGCTATACATAAATATTTGGTGATGTATCCAACTACGAGATGTATGTGACAACTACATACTCGTATTTAAAGACTGTTGGTGATTACGATGATGACAGATGTAGGTAGACAATGATGTTCTGGATCTTAACAATTGTGATAGTAAAAAAGGAAACTTTTAAAACGTGATTAATATCTCAGGATGTTGTAAAAGTCTTCATTTTTGTAAAAGACGTACGAATATCAGTTTCCTAGAATTTTAGTTAAAAAAAAAATTGCCGATATTTTGCTAATATGTACTCGTATAAGAAAGTTCCTAAATTTATGAAACCAAAACTCTACCTACAGCCAAAACTCGATTTATAAAAAGGAGAAATCGATTATATCCGACTTAGTTTTAAGTTGGTCGTAATATTTAAACTTTTTGCCGTCGTTTCGAAGCTTGTATGGTATAAAAAACATGACGCGAAAGCTTCACACACGCGGCCGCACACACAAATATAGATATAGGCGCATGGACAGATACAACGTGTCAGCTTTCGAAGTGAATCACCGATCAGTTGATCAGCGAAGCAGTCAATCTGGTTGTATAAGTAGGTACTCGAAATTAAGGTGTTTGGTGGAGGGGTCAGGGCCGGACTCATTGAGCTGTACCGCGATCTTTCTAAGAGGCTTTAAGGTGACCTTTTTGTGCATATCACGCATTATTCAAACATGTTCTTATTAATAGTCATGATATAATTAATATAATTTTGCTTGGAACATATGCCGCAGTTCATAAGCGAGTTACATAACTTGCAAGCTGTTACATAACACTCATATAACACATATAATGTATGATTATCGGAGAATTGGAATTCGGTTTTTTGTGCCTTTAATGTTAAATGGATGTAAGTAGGTTTACTGACCGTTCGAATTACGGTGAGTGGAAGTTACACTGAATGTGGCGCAAGCGCATGCCAAAATGACGTCACCGCCCCGCGAAATGCACAGCGCATGTTCATCTTCTATATTGTAGCAAACTAAACTGGTTAACTTTTTTTTTATAACGAAATGGCGAAAATATCTGAATGGAACATGTATAATCCTTTTCATTTGCAAACTATCCAATAGTGTACCCTATAAACAACATCACATACACAAATTCCTATCATTTTATCGTTTCATAATGAAAGAACGAGGGACGAGGTGATCCGGCAGAGAACCAAGGTCATCGATATAGCCCACTGGATTAGCAAGCTGAAGTGGCAGTGGGCTGGCCATATTAGCTTCAGAACTGAGAAACATTGGGGTAAACGGGTTCAAACTCCACCTGGAATGACGATTTGCGCAAAACATCTCGTAGTAGATGGATTTGAGAAGCCGAGAATTTAACCAAGTGGGGTGCAATTAGAGAGGCATATGTCCACCAGTGGACTGCGATAGGCTGATGATCATGACAAGAAAAGAGTTTGAACCTAGAGGAAATACAAACTTTTACAGCCCCAGACAGCGAAACAAGCTTTTGAGATATAATAATTATTTTTACGGAAATTAACGCGAACACTTATTTCGACCAGGTTGCACTGGCCGTGGTCACAGGCCTGTGACCACGGCCAGTAACAGAGGTATGCAATACCTTGAAATAAGTGATCGCGTTAATTTCCGTAAAAATAATTATTATTATATCATGGAACGCGAAAGTTTAATAGTTAGTATAAGCTTTTGAGATGTCGTTAAGACCCTGATTGTAATAAGAATATATATAATAAACATGTCAACTAATCAAGCAATCGACCCACTGTTAGACATGAGCCTCTCCCAATATGCGTTATATAGCAGCAATAAACAAATAAATACAAGGAAATAAAACTACAGCAAAACATGTATATGTTTACTGACAACCGATGTCTGGTAGACGTCGTTAGAAGCCGGTTTATGTGAACGGCCTTTCACGACAACGATAACACACCGCTTTTTCTTAATTTGTGAAAAAATGTGTTTTTGTTAAAACACTTAAACCTAGAGATACCATACAAAGGCTTCAGATTAGTATAGTACTATTGCACTATAGTAGTACTCTACATTACTAGCAGTGCCTGCCACGGTGTTGGTTCGTGTTCTTACATATTTAAATAATTGCCTAAGTTACTCCTTATAGCTTTACCCATGTGTCATTGAAACTCCTGTGACAATTCATTGACCCTTTCGGAGATTATTGGGAATACAAAGACGGCAGATCCACAAAAATGTTAACAAGTGGCCAATTTTTTTGGCCACTTAGCACTTATTTTTTTTAATACTTGTTCAGTCCTCTCACCAATGGAGCGATCACTTTGTGATACTTGTAATACCTATAGGACCCATGAGTATAAGCATTAACTCGCTACTAGTCCATTGGCAAGAAGAATGAACCACGGCGCTCCACCATGTTCTAATCTAAACTAAAATCATCAAGCACTTACTGGAGTTGTGTGGCTTCTTTGTTCTCGGCGTTCCAAGAGATCTCTTGGGTAGTTCCTCTCTGCTTTGTCTTGGTACGTTCACACAACCATGCTCCAAAGTGCTGTATATCTTTCAAGGTATTCGAATTACAATAAACTCGTATCAGCTATCACGGATATTCGAATTACAACTCACTCGCTTCAGCTATCGCGGAACTCGCCTACAAAACTCGCGAGTCCAACCAGACGGTTCTCAAAACAACAATCGTCGACCGTTCACAACACGCGTCTTTTTTGTACTCAATTAACCTCAAACGTCAAAACGAAAAAATTACAATCGAAAATGTTGCCATTACAATAACGTTTGAAATCTAACAATACTACTAGTAAAGAAGTTATTGTATCATTAAGAACATACAAAATTCAGTTTATAGAACACACTAGAAAATGCTAGACTAGCTTTCGACCACAGCTCCCGTGGTCGAAAGCTAGTCTAGCCTTTTTTATGTTGGTTATCGCAATAAATACTGAAAATTCTAAATTTCATCGAAATCGGTTTCATGGTTTACCTCTGAAAGCAAAAACAGACAGACAGAGTTACTTTTGTAATATTAATATAGATACAGGCACGTATGCTTTTGTATAATATACAAACAAACTTGAACTGACTACGTTTCATTGAAATGTATATACAGAGTTGTAATCTATACCAATATTATAAAGCTGAAGAGTTTGTTTGTTTGAACACGCTAATCTCAGGAACCGCTGGCTGAAAAATATTTCAGTGTTGGATAGTACATTTATCGAGGAAGGCTATAGGCTGTATATCATCACGCTAAGACCAATAGGAACGGAGCACCAATGAAGAATATTACAAAAACGGGGGAATTTTTTTACGCTACGGGCAATAGGAGACGTAAGCGACGTCGCGTGGGTCAGCTCGTATGAACTAAAGATATTAGATAATTTCTATTCACTATTAACAGTTTTTATAGGCATGAACATTAAACCTGGTGGCGGACCGGTTGGACTCGTGGACCTTCGCTAGACGTGACTTAGAGCCGCCGTGATTGCAGACTTATCTAGTCTGCCTCTTATCGCGACTTGTCAGTTGTCAGTTTACAACTGAAATAGTTATTTAATGTAAAGACTAATCTGATCTATTACATGGCACTTGCACATTTATATAGACTTAGAGCCTTTAATTTATTTTCGCGATTCTTTGAAGAATAACTGATACAATTACATATATAGTTTTTTTTGAAAATACATACATATTATACATAGAAAACATCCAAACTCCGAAACAAATATTTGTAGATCATACAAATATTTAGTCCGACCCGGGAATCGAACCCGAGACCTCATGATCAGCAGTCGCACACGCCCACCGCGAGACCAACGAGGCAGTTATACATGCGTATGTGTGTGCATGATTGTAGTAGGCGAAACCCGAGAATTTCAAAAACTTCTGTGCGAATCCAGGCCAGGTCTTAAATTATAATGGTAATCCTGTTAACTTACCAAGGGTCAACTTTATTGTCCTCAACAGGAGACTTAGGGAAGATGGGAAGACTAAGCGTATAGCGAAAGGCAAGCTAAGCAAGAAAGGATTATTGATCCATTACAGGACATAGGACGTCAGAATGATAGAAAAGGGACAGGACGGGAATCTTGTACAGATGAATGAAGGAATGTAAGCTAGCTCGAACAGGTCGGAGCAGCATACTTGCAAAGTTTTTTTTATGGAATAGGCGGGCAAACGAACATACGTATCGCCTGATGGTAAGCGATTGCCGCCGTCCATGGACACCTGCAACACCAGAAGCGTCACAAGTGCGTTGTTGGCCTTTTAGGGATGGGGAGGTAGGGGTAGGGGATTGGGGTAGGGGATTGGGGTATGGGCTCCAGTATCCTCACTCACTCGGTGATACGCAGCGCAAGCAGTATTTTACACCGGTTTTCTGTGAGGCCGTGGTATCACTCCGGTCGAGCCGGCCCATTGATACCGAAGCGTGGCTCTCCTGCAGAAACATCTTAATAGGCCGCCATAGTGTGGGTCACCATACTGCATTGCTAGATTATCTGCATTCACAATGAGTATGGTGACCCCCACTCTTGGACTCTACTCATGCTTTCCATCAGGCAAAGTAGAGTCACTTTAGCAGGCATACATAAGAAAAAGTAACACGAATAATCTATTACCGGACCTCTAATCGCTTGTAAGGCTATTAATGTAATAAAAGATCATCAAACTGTATGTTGAAAACTATTATACGGTAAATGGGTATGTAATAATATAAGTGTAGCATATAGTTGGGACGTTAACGTTCGTCTGTCGGTTAGTATAACTCGGGGGTCAGGGTCGCGTCCAATTAAAAACAAGTCAATTAACGCCACAGCTCGCAACCAGCGATAACACAGATAAACATGTTATCTTCACACCTAAATTTGAAGCTGGCAGATTTCAGGACCATTTCTACCAGAGCTAACTGTTATAATATCGAGCTACCCTTCTGTAACTGATTGTGTGATTGCTTTATTGGAGAGATTGGTGGCCACCATACTCATTGCGAATGCAGACAATGCAGCATGGCGACCCACACCATGGCGGCCTAGTGATGCTTCTGCATCTTTTAGTCTAGTTATTTTTGTAATTCTTTTAAAAGACAACTCCCGCATTAGGAATATACATCCCGTGTTGCGGGGGACTTTAGAAACATACATGAAACGGACACAAAGTACACCCAGACTTAGAACAATAATTTGTGGATCACACAAAGTATTGTCCTATGTAGGATTTGAACCCACAACACTTGGCGCAGTAGGAAGCGGCGTGGCGACCACTTAAACCACTAGGCCAACCGTGCAGTCAACAAGTATAGAATTTGTTGACTAGACCATTTGGGCCTCCGGTCTCGCACTCATCAACGAAACACGCCAGCACTGCTGTTATCATTTTACGTTGCTTTTCTGTGCGAGGGTAGTACCGCCCCGGTCGAGCCGTCACGTTCGTGCTGAAATCAGCGTGGCTCTACTACCTTTAAACTTAATTTTTTAACAAGCAATCCATACAAATCCTAATATTATAAATGTGAATGTAAATTTGTTTGTTACACTTTGACGCGAAAACTTAACCGATCATCATGAAAGTTTTTATTAAATGCGAGCGAAGCCGCGGGCGAAAGCTAGTACTATATATTTGAAAGTAACTCTGTCTGTTTGTTACGCTTTCGCAACTAATCCGCTGTACCGATTTCAATGGAATTTGACTTGAAGATACTTTGCTTCTTGAGGAAGGACATAGGATATTCTTTACCGCGATAACCGACATAAACGTGGGCGGAGTCGCGGTGTCTTTAGTATTTGTTTGTACAAATATTTGTTTCGGAGTTTGGGTGATTTCTATGTATAATATGTATGTATTTACAAAAAAAAAAGTATATATGCATTTGTATCAGTTGTCTAGTACTCATAACACAAGCTCTGCTTAGCTTGGGACTAGATGGCGTTGAGTGTTAGATGTCCGAAAATATAAATATATTTGTCCTGGGTTTCCATCCATGACTTCTGCTTTAACATTCGAGAACACAAACCATAACACCTATAGGCAACAGAAAAGTTAATATGTGGTAACTAAACAGCAAAGTAGATATTTTTTTCTTTAATAGAAAATATAGAGGCGTACTGATGAAGATGGAGGTGGAATAGTCCTCTCGCTACTATTCGTACAAGGGTTCTAGACGTTTTATTATCCTTATATAAATACAGAATAAGGAACTAAAATTATTAATTAACTAAATCCGATCACTGACTGCGTTAAGATAATAAACATAAGTAATAATAATTTTATGACAACAAACGTCTCGTCCAAAAAGCAATTATTTAAAAGATGGAGTGTGAGATAACAAATGTAAAATGTGAAGCAGAAACAGGTTTGGAAGTCTATAAATATAATAAATAACATCTCAGCTTGGAAATTGTTTTAGAAATATGCAGGAAATAAAAAACTTTTTTGTTTTTATGTTATGTTATTTGTGAAATCTTTAATTTATTATATGATTTATACGTTTTATACGGTACAAAGGGTAAACGAATCACCTGATGGTAGGTGGTTGCCGCTGCCTATTAAGACCTTCAACACAAGTACATACTTTGTCGAATTACATACGTTGTCGAATTTAGCCTTCTCCCTCATAAAGAGAAAGGAGGAATTTGGAACCCCCGTAAATTCACTGCACTGTGAAAAGCAAGGAGATAATTGTATACCACCTCTTCTATCGGAATCCGTGGTAACCCTGCGGTAGAGCCAGCCCGTTTGTGCCGGGCCATGTCTATCTCACGTACGTTGTTTAATCCTACTAATTATATAAATGTGGAAGTTTTTGACGATGTATTTATGTTTGTTACTCTTTCACGCAAAAATAATAATACATCAAAAAACACATAGGCTACTATTTACCGTGAAAGTCGACATACACAGAGAAGCCGCGGACATTTCCTAGTTACATATTATTATATTTGTCATTGACTGGCAGAGAAGTACCTACGAAATTAAGTTCAGTTATAGTAATATTAGAGTATGGGCTCGTGTCGAAATTTGATGTGTTTTCTGAACCACCAGAAGACATTTTTAGAAAGATACAGGGACATAAAACAATAACATTCAGCGCTATGCCGTCACTTGTAAGCTGTTCAACAGATTACTGGTGCAGGGGAGGTGGTAGCAACCCTCGATTTTTCTCCCTTGTCACATGATTTTTGTACAGAGTTGCAGAATAATGTATTAAAAGAGGTATTGAAATTGTGTGGAACCGATGCCGTACAAAATAGTGCGCCACAAAGTTGGATTTCTTTTTTGATTTAGGAGCGCTTCGCTCGGTCAATTTGGTCATTTGATTTTGTACGGCATCGGTTCCATACAATTTTAATACCTGTTCTAATCCATTATTCCGCAACGCCGTACAAAAATCATGCGACAATGGAGAAAAATCGAGGGTTGTTACCCCGCCCCCTTTACCAGTACTCAGTTGGGCAGCTTACAAGTGACGGCATAGTGCTGAATGTTATTTTTTTATGCCCCTGTATCTTTTAAAAAGGTCTCCTGGTGGTTCACATGACCCATCAATTTTCGACAGGGGCCCGTAGTCGTCGGGGGACGTTTGCTAGATATGTTGACGAATAATAAGTATCTATAAGAACCCGTACATACATAGATATACCTATGTGTATAAATTTCTTTTCTACGGGGTGATGTTGATGTACGGGAGCAGTGTGCAGGAGATTAGTGATAAGGTCATAGCCCAGGTCACCAAAAAACGTTTAATATTTTATGTTCATACAAATGCGTCTTAACAAAATACAATAATGTAAAACAGACACGCATCGACTGTTCTACATTTGTTAATTAAGTGATAACATTTATAAGTAGAGTTAGGTTAGATACTATTGCCGGTCTCGTGGAATGTTCTTATCACGATAAAGTAGCCCCACAGAGGTTTGAACCCGACCGGTGAGTGTAAGTAGCAGTCAACGCCACCATTAACCTAAAGAGTCATAAAATGCTTGTAGGTAATGTCGGGAGGTGCGTCGTACCGCTTACCAATATAATAAGGCATCAGCGCGTTACTAGTTTGAAGAGATTGTTTTTTTTTTCTTAATAATTACAGATATTTTACACTCGATGATGGTGACTATTCTGATCATTTCTTTTAGGAGAAACCAGTTTTTTGTGGACATATTTTATGTGGAATATCTACTACTTCAAAAGGTAGGCTTCAAAAGACTTCTCAACACTCATGGCCAACATCCATCCAGTCTCCATTCCACTGGTTCTGTTAATTTCAGGGTAGTATACGATAAACGATGCCCATATACCCACAGAAAGGAAATAGTCAAAAGCGTGGAATAGTATGGGAGCCAGAAACAGTGGTCTATAGGAAGAGAATGCCAGGTGTGTTCTCTACGAAATATCATTCAGTAAGAACAAAGTAATTAACATAGCTCATTCCATTAGCGTGTTAAATTAAAACTCGTTGCTTAAACATTCTAAATATTTAAGTGAATAATATAAATATTAAAGATTCCAAACGCTTACAAATTTAACCACAGTTATGATTCACAATTCCTGCGAGAGCGCGCGAGCGGAACCCACTTTGGCTTTCTGTCTTTTCAGCGTCACACCGACTGAGTTTACTTTCATATTCTCAATTAGTTTCTTAGATAATCAACTAACAAATAACTTTCAATAAATATGGTTATGAAATTTCGTTGTGTTGAGGTATAAACCATGCATATACGAGATACGGAACGAGAACCGCGATAGTAGGCGTAGCTATTAAATATCGTGGAACATTTTATGATCCATCTTGTTTACCTTTGAGGGCACCAATGTCCATACATGGTGGGGAAGTGACTCGTAAACTAACATTCGCTGTGATACTCTACGTAGCAGCGAGATCCAATATGCAAATGCTTGCAAGAATATGTCTACAATATTAATACTTAAATTAAATGTTCTACAACGCTACACCCATTACAAACCAGTTGTAGATTTGCGACTTGGATCAATATGGACAATTTTAAAGCTTTTCCAAAAAATTAAATGTGACGTAGTATGGGTCTATTACTACGATTGTGTCATCATGCAACATAACAAAAAAGTTAAATTTATTATTTCATAGTTTCAGCCAGTTTGCAATTCCACGATCATTTGTAGTATTGTATTTTATTTTCAAAAATTCACATGTATATAAACAAACCTCTATCACTTGACCTACTAAACGAATATCGGTTGTCTGATGCTAGAAGGACTAAAGCGAGTACTGTCGTCCTAAGGTAAAATTTACTTGCATTAATGGATTTTAATCTAAGTAGAAGTTTTAATACTGCATGAGTTATAAACTTATAAGCTACGCTTACCGTTAACTAATTAAATAATAACAAGCGTTTTCTAGATGATGAGATGACAGAAGACCTTTCTTTTGGAAAACTATTTTAACACTCACAACAACACAGCATATGTGTTGTTGTACCCAAAAATGGTGTTTCAGGTTTGAATACGAACTTCAAAGATCCAAATTAAAATTCAAAACATTAAAAGTATCTCCTACCTTCTAATATTTGAACAATTTTTCAAATTAACTATAAATCAAATTGAATAAAAATTTACTTTTTTTATAGTTTTCAAGTGAAAACTTCTATATCTTCTTCAGGTTTGGATGGGGAGTAAATTCGAATCAGTCGTTATCGCTAATGTCACGTGACACTTTACTATACGTCGTCTATATCCGGGATCGGCCCGCTCCCGATCTCTCGCGGTCTCGTTCTGGAGCAATACAGCTTCTCAGAAAGAGACCACTGCGCCCCAACCCTCAGCACCCGCCAGCATGGCAGCAATGATTGTTGGCAGGGACAGGTCTCGTCCGATTTGGTCGACTCGGACTTCGCATTCAGACGCCAACGCGGGGCAGTCCTCCAGCGTTCACTGGGATGTATGGGACAATGGGGTTTTAAACAGACGACTTTTGACAGTAGCTATACACCTACCAGCAATTTACCGAAAAATCCGGAAAAACAACTTCCAATACTTGAGTATCGCTCTTAATGAACACTTATGGCTAGGTAACGAGAATTTATTATGATCATATATGTTCACGTTCTTTGTTTTACTTCTTACAATAGTTATTTGAAGTTTGCGTGAGCTGAACTCGCTATAACCTCGAGCGTCATTGAGCAACAGGTCACATTTAAGTAGCTGGTTATCTAAAAAGCTACACGCTCAATAACGATGCGTATAATGAAATTAGAGCGCGATAAACAGCTCGAGGGCCCAATACAAATCAGTGTGGCGGGTACAAGACGGGCCCGTTGCGTTGTCGAGCGGTGTCGCCGCGCCGCAGATAATAAATCGTACGATAGCCCCTGAACTGTGACATCTCGCGGCGATAACCGCACACACTCGCACATCTTTCCACACTTACGTATTTGTCGAACGTTTAGCGACCGTCCCCGACTCACTCACCATATACTACATTCTGTCATTGCTTGAATTAGTAATTTGATTCATCCCTGATTTTAACTGGACGGTTTATTGGAATCCATGTTCTTATCACAGCCCTAGAGTCGCTGTAAATACAACAGTTTAGTCGTTTATTAATACTGATAGCAGATGAATTAATATCGTATTAATTATGAGCAGCAACCGAGTCAGCCTATTATCACGACCAGTGAGCATGGCCCAAACACCACATAGTTCAGAGCTGCACTCAGCACTACATACCTACCCACATTGAGATTAAGCGTTGAGAGCGTTAATCTTTATTTCATATTTATATATAAACAATGATGTAGATATACGTAGGTAGATACTGCACTAAATCGTTGTGTGCTGGACTCACCACTTAATAAGTACCTATCAATTAATACCTATATTTGAATTGCCTGTAGAGATAAATAGGTTGGTGACGGCAAATAAAGGCAGTATCCGTATCTATCAGCAAATATTAATAGAAGTAAAGTAGATCGTAAATTGGAGAAAGCATTTTAAGGTTTTGCAGAAGAAAAACATGTAAAATGAATAGAGCACCTGGTGTGCAACTTTATGGTTTGAAAAAATAATATGAAAAAAGCGTTTTATCAGCGCAGAATTATACTGTCATACACCACTGTCTACTAAAGGGAACATCCTTCCGCTTCAAATTATGGGACGACGTCCCTGCCATGATTTTAGTTGAAGATAAGGTATCGACTAACTCGACATATGCATAAAGGGGCTCAAATGAGATTATATCGCGTAGTCTCTGTATAAAAAATGCGAGAAAGTTAGATATAATAACTGATGTACTAATTAAAACTTTTTAAAGCACACTGAATATAATTATTTATTATCAGTTTTCAGCAATAAGAAATTCTCGAGCGGATCTCTATTTATCCCACGGGTGTCGTAAGAGGCGGTTAATATCACCACTTTTTTTATGGAATAGGTGGCTAACGAGGAGACGTATCACTTTATGGTAAGCGATTACCGCCACGCATAGACACCCGCAACACCAGAGGCGTCACAAGTGCGTTGCCGGCCTTTGGGGGATGGGGCGGCGGATGGTGGGAGGGGTTGGGGTATGGGCCTCCGGTATCCTCACTCACTCGGTGAAACACTATGCAAGCGCTATTTCACACCGGTGTCACTCCGGTCGAGCCAGCCCATTCATGCTGAAGCGTGGCTCTCCCACGGTACTGCCACTGCAAAGAAAAGAAAAACATGTAACAAACTTGATACCAACCTGTCTGGTCATCCTGGTATTGCAGCCAATTCCTCCTGGGCTGTTAGAAAAGTCTAATTCCAGCCTTTGGTCTCCTAAAAGCTCTTGATGATGATATAGAGCCTAGCACGTCTCAAGAAGGTGGTGTACATCAATGACACAATATACTATAGACCGTCCCTCCCTTGGCCAATACTGTACGCCGCAAAAAGCTACAAAAGTTCAACTAAATCTAGATGGCGCTCAAAATAAGCTCTAAAAAGCAGTTTAACAAAGTTTAACAGTATTTTATTGATGTGCTTCAATTCTAGTAACTATATTATTATTTTTCAAATATAAAACTTGCTTTGTATTGCTTGCTTTAAAAAAATGATTTTCAATTGCATAACTAAAAGTTATCACCTATGTTTAGGAGATGTCGTTGCAATCGATTTAAATAAACTTGAAAATAATGACCTATTTACTACGCTAGATGTCACATTTATAAGTTATTTGGTTGAATCAGAGAAACAATGCACTCATGAATGGCAACATTGCAAAAATCGTTCATATCTTCCAGTAGTTAATACGGAACGGCAACGTCGCTTGAGCCGCGTACTCAGTTCAAAAATTTAATTATTAAGAATGTTTATTTTTAACCGACTTCAAAAAAAGAAGGTAGTTATCAATTCGACTGTATTTTTATTTTTAACCGACTTCCAAAAAGGAGGAGGTTCTATGTTCCACTGAATGTTTTTTTATATGTATGTTCACCGATTACTGCGTCAATTGTGGACCGATTTTGAAAATTCTTTTTGTATTCGAAAGGGTATGCTCCCGAGGTGGTCTCATTGTCACCATATCAGGATCTGATGATGGGATCCCAGGGAAATCGAGGGAAACCCTCATTTTTTTAGGCACATATTATGTTTTCGTATATTTTCTGAAGTTAACCCGGTATTTGCGTCTGGTAGTCATCATTTTATGATGATGAGCTGATGGTGTAAGGTACAATTCCTTAACGGTTAGGAGTTGGAGGATGAATCTTTAAATATCATATGTATGTATGTTACCTTTAGTCGTATTCTTTCAAATTATTTAGGTAAGCTGATGATCGAAGGTACAACTCCTCAACGGTTAGGAGTTGGAGGATAATTCTTTCAATTTCATACGTATCTATAGACCTTTAGTCGTATACTTTCAAGTTATTTAGGTGAGCTGATGATAGAAGGTTAAACTCTTCAACAGTTAGGGATAAGATGATAATTTTAATATTACACGTACGTATAGACCTTAAGTTGTATTCTTTCAGTTAATCATATGGATCGTTTTATTGAGTAGACATGCACTAAGGAAGGTATTTTGGAATTTCTACCCCTAGGGGGGTGAAATACGGGTTGAAAATGTGGACGAAAGTCCGTCATTTTTAAGTTAGAAACATGAAACTTTAACTTTGGGCTACTGATTAAAAATGAGTAGATATGTATTTAACCGCTTCTGGATATTTTTTAACTTGGTTACGCGCGACGCGACGTAATATGACCCCTGCCCCTGGTAATACCACGGCCTCACAGAAAACCGAGGTGAAAAAGTGCTTGCGCTGTGTTTCACCGAGTGAGTGAGGATACCGGAGGCTCATACCCCAACCTCTCCCCCCATCCCACTCCACTATGCCCCAAAGGCCGGTAACGCATTTGTCAAATTATTTTAGAAATAATCAAACTTTACAAAATATACTATAAAACAATATATTATTTTCTGTAAATAAATGCAAAAAGCCAACAACACGTGGTATTCCCAGGCGGTCACCCATCCAATTACTAACCACGCCCGATGTGGCTTAACTTCGGTGATCGGACGAGAACCGGTGCATTCAACACGGTATGGACGTCAGCAATCAGTTCGTTATATTTAACGTTGAGTATCCAGCACTATGACGTCAACTCAATGTTAAGTGTCGCTACAACTTTTGGCGCGAAAAGCGCGTTAGGGAATATCGTTCTGAAAACATTTCAGATTGTTTTATTAATAACTAGGTTTCGCCCGCGACTTCGTTCGCATTTAATAAAAAGTATCCTATGTTACTTCTAATACCTCTACAAGAATATGTGTTTCATGATGATCAGATTGATCAGCTAAGTAGTTTTCGCCGGAAAGCGTAACAAAGGAACTTACGTTCGCATTTTTAACATTAGGATTATTTATAAGACGCAAACCGAAAGAAAATCCTTAATTACACCTTTTTGTCATCTACAGTTGTTAATTAATATGTGCAAGCCATTCTCGATATTATTAACTCGTAATTATCAAATTTTTTATTTGCATACATTCACGATCAACAACATTTATCAACGCCAAAAACTGTTTTTAGACATGTGTCATTAAGGACGGGAATTGTAACTACAACATGCAATTGTATTTTATTAATTCATCAATTTTTATTTTGTTTTTTAATCCATTAAAAAAATAAAATGTCAGTCCTTAGTTCCTTACTTATGTCAATTGAGAAACATACATACAAAGTTTAAAGTGAATCCATTGAAAATACAAAAAGGTTTCAAACAATGAATAAAAAAAAGATCGTAAAGAGAAAAACGGTTATTTTAAAATTAAAAACAGACGTTTCAATTTTATTTATTTGTGTTGATCTCTTTGACGATAAAATAAAATATTACATAAATTAGGTAGGTACTAAGATAATTAATTATTTAAAAAACGACATCTAGTGGTACATTTCGCAATAATACAATGACAATAAACTCGACAGTTGACTGTTGGGTTCGTATTGGTGTTGGGGGTCAGAAAATATCGTTGTAATTCACGATTTGATGCACGTAGTGACATCTAGGGAACATTAAGCTTACTATAAATCCGCGTACAGGTCTCGCCTAGTAGAGTGTTGGTCTAGTATATATTTCGTCAGTGTGTACATTCATTAATTGTAAAAGTAAATTTCAATTAGAGTTTATGGTAATTTTTAAACATTCATTTAAAAGAAATATTTTTGAATAATTCATACATAAACACATAAAGAATCTAAAAATAAATTCACTATGATTAACTAAGTCATTAATTTTTAATGTTACTAACTAGGTATTTCAAAGTTCATAATTTCAATTTACGGAACCAACTTGTTACGTTTTCTCGTAACTGGCAGCGCCATCTATGCGTTCAGTACTGAAATGTAACCAGTCGTCTAACAGTGAAACATGAACACTATTATTAAGAATTCGTTTACCGTATTTGTTGGAAGAACTACTTTCCAATGTTTGAAACAGATGGCGCTTTAGTCAATTTGAAACTTTTACTTCAGTCTGGCATTTATTTTGAGAAAACAGACAGTCATAAATCTATACATATACATAAAATAAAAATGTAACAGGTCCAATTCTGTACATTAAAGTTATTTAGACATTTTTTTTTTGGAGGGCTGTCTATGATCGATACTGAAGCCAAAGCTGTATTTTTTTTTCATTTTTGACTGTCTGTCTGTATCTTGGCCACTCATCACACCGAGACTACTGAACGGATTCAAATGAAACTTGGCATGATTTGAGTTCATAGTACGAGGACATAGGATACTTTTTATCCCGAAATTCAGCACGGTTTCCTGGAGAGAGGGGATGAAAGTCTAAATATGTACTTAGTTGTAATTCATTAACGCATAGTCCGATTTCATTCATTCTTTTTTTGCTAGAAAGAATAAAAATAAAAGATAACGGGAAAAGTGTTTTTTTTGTCCGCGGCTGTACACTACCTGTGGGAAGCAGAGACAGATATATATATCTGATAGATATATGGCGGTACGAAGTTCGCCGGGTCAGCTAGTTGAAAATATTTTTAGATGTGAATAAAACTTTTTTAGTTTATAGGAATTTATTAGAGTTAGCTTAAAGTATTTGTTTTAAGTAATTGCAATCAAACCATTATTTTTAAATCAGTTAAAAACAACGTCGTAACAATGCATGTCACCGCAAGATTGGATTTTTCGGAAGCGCACAGATAGAAGATTCTTCTTGGGGCACAGTGGCCAGTGGAAGTAGTATTACCGTAGTTGTTATTTTGTCAATAGCTAAACTATTGACAGGTACCCACTTCCAGTTCATGGCTTATTTTATGGTTTATTTATGTACGTGTGTTATGATATTGAATAATTCATGTTTTCTCTGATAATAATCAATGTAACAATACAGAAATATTCCTTTAATCATTACTTTGCAAACGTACAAATAAAAGACACTCCTTCGTATAAACCTAATGTTAAAACCTCATTGCTGTTTAATTAGTGTGAGTGTCGAACATTGCAAGATCGCTAATTTTATTACATTTGTACCAATCATTGTACCAATAATAATGCTCTTTAGTTGATTGATTAGATTTTTTAAAAAGGGCGCTTACAAAAAGTATAAAGCCGACCAGTTAAAGAAGAGGTCTAATAAAATTATAACAAAAACCGACTTCAAGGTTCGACTCGATTTCTCTTGGATGCCATCATCAGATCTTAGTGTCCTTATCATGGTACCACCGTTGGGATATCTCCTTTCCATTAAAAAAAGATTCATCAAAATCGGTTCATAAACGAAGAAGTTATCCGCGAACACACATAAAAAAAACATATATACCTACGGTCTATACACCTACATTATATACCTACTAGTTTTTAAACGTTGCATTGCGGAAGGAGTATTTCCTAGTGTTTGACGGTGCGGCAATATTCGAATAATACCAAAAAGCGACGATAAGCCGCCGGACGATCCTAAATCCTATCGACCCATAACACTGTTACCATCGCTGGGAAAGCTTTTAGAGCGTCTTGTAGTACCACGACTTCTACCGGGTGGAGTTAAATTTTATGATAGACAATTCGGCTTTACGTTGGGAAAATCGACAACTGATGCGGTTATATCTGTAAGGAAAACTGTCACCGAGTCAAGTTTTCAATACGTTTTAGGCATGTTCTTAGATATATCTGGCGCCTTTGACAATGCGTGGTGGCCCATGCTATTGCTAAAATTAAAATTAAGAGGTTGCTTTAAAAATATTTATTCTCTTATCTCCTTATACCTACTTCTTACAAGGTACTACTAAATTGAGACTTGGGCATAATTCTGTGTCGAAGGCGCTTACGATGGGGTGTCCTCAAGGGTCAGTGCTAGGTCCATACTTGTGGAACATAGGCTTCGACGATTTTCTGGCAATGCCTGTGCCGTCCGGATGTACCCTGAATGCGTACGCGGACGACGGTTTGTTATTGATAGAGTCGGATACTAGAACGGGGCTTGAGAGGCTGGCCAGTGAATGTTTGGACTTAATATCTCGGTGGGGTGGGCGTAATCGGTTGACGTTTGCACCAAACAAAACCTTCCAGCTACTTCTGAAAGGTAACCTCAAATCACCGCCGTGTATTAAATTTGAAAATGTTACTATTAAAAATAAAACCTCGGTTTGGTATTTAGGATTGGTTTTAGAAAGAAATTTTTCATTTATTGAACATATTAGAACAGTTAATGAAAAGTCTAAAAAGAGTTTCTTTGCACTGACGAGGATATCAACTGCGACATGGGGTCTGTCATATAATACACTAAAGATCATATATGGAGCTACTTATTTGGGTTCTATTTGCTATGGTGCTCCTGTATGGGCAGATAGGGCGACTGTAGGTGCGACCGCGGTAAAATCATAAGATTGTTTCAACAGCAATCCAATGTCTATAACGACCTCTTGGATGAATGGCATCAACGATGGGACAAATCATCTAAGGGGCGCAACCTCTACCAGTTCTTTCCATCTGTTCGCGAACGGTTGTCAAGGACATGGCTCGAGGTAGATCACTGTGTCGCTCAATTTCTTACAGGCCACGGTAACTTTAAGAGCAAACTATACTCATTTAAATTAGTCGATTCACCATTGTGTCAATGCTCAACACCTGATTCTAGCTGTGAACAGTCGGCTCATCATATCCTCTGGGAATGTAGTCTTTGGTACAATGAACGAAACATGATGCTAAATAGCTATTACAAATGACGTCTGGGGTAGTATATTATGGGGATCTTGTGTCAACTGCGGTGAATTTCCGTGCGTTTAAGCGATTCTGCCATACATACTATAGAAATCAAATATAGCTCACTTAGGACCCATAATATTTTTATCCGTGGTGCTTCCCGGTTTGAAAAAGGCGTTTGCCTATTTTGACTCCATTTTGTCTTCCGCTTTGCTAAGGAGGGAAGTGGACTTATTATATTTCCAACTTCTCCAGTTTTCTTCTGATTAATTTCGTTGCGGGTTCCAAGACAGTTAAATTTTTCCTGGGACTTCCCGAGTGTCATAACTCAGTGTGTTCGTGGGTCACCGCTATTGATCCTGGTGTACAGGAGTTACAGTGGTGGGCGTGTGGGCGGGATTAGTCCCATATACCTGCGGTCGAATTGAGAACCTCCTCCTTTTTTTAAGTCGGTTAAAAAGGACGAATCAAGAGAACAATTCATATAGAAATCCAGGTACACAATGCATACATACGAAAATGGTCAAGCTAGAGCTGTGGTCGCACCTAACCTACTGCGTACCTACTATGATGACGTGGTTTTAGGAGTAAAGGACATACTAGGATAACTTTGGTTATCCTAACATTTTTTCACTATTGTCAACGATGAAACTTAACAACACACAACATTGAAATCGTCTAGCAGGTGAAAATTATACGTGTGGCGACAAGTAATGTGGAGACAAAAAGAACTGTAAGTTCAATACAGTGTCATGAATTAAAATAAAACATCATCATCTTCCTAGCCTTTATTATTCGCAAGATTATTTAGGGTAGGCTGTAGCCTACCCTAAATAATCTTGTAAGTTCAACCTGAATATCAGTTTTTAAATGGAACGACTGGCAATGGACTGAAGACCTGACCTGTGAACTGAATTCGATGGTTGAACTAGTTGTCAGTATATTTGAGGGCATTAACTTCTCAAAAACGATTGCCATATATGTTAATAGCAAACAAGATCGACGGCTTAACGTACTTTTCGAGGCTCGGGCGTGAAACACTGCCATCCTTCCATACTCCAGGCTGCTACTAAGAATTTCTTATAAAAAAACCCAATAACACTTTAGCCCGATCCATCAATCGAACCCAAAACCTCTTGATTGATATCGAGGTAGTTAAAATAATAAAACATAAAAAAGGAGTGTGGCGCGTTCTTGGTTACTAATTGTCCTTGTGTATGTATGGTCCTTGTTCCATACTCGTATATGTCTGTTCATCTCTGATTTAAAAGAACTTTTTGTTAATTTGTTTATGAACCTGCCAAAGTGACGTTGACATAGTCTGATGGAAAGCATGAGTATTTTTTTATATTTTTATGTAATAGGCGGGCAAACGAGCATACCGCCTGATGGTAAGCGATTACCGCCGCCCATGGACACCTGCAACACCAGAGGCGTCACAAGTGCGTTTGCCGGCCTTTGGAGGATGGGGGGATGGAGGCGGGGGATGGGGGAGATAGGGGAAGGGGTTTGGGTATGGGCCTCCGGTATCCTCACTCACTCGGTGAAACACAGCGCAAGCATTATTTCACACCGGTTTTCTGTGAGTCCGTGGTATCACTCTGGTCGAGCCGGCCCATTCGTGCCGAAGCGTGGCCCTCCCAAGGTAATCCAAGTCTAGTGGTCACCATACTCATTGTGAAGCCAGACAAAGCGGCATGATAGTGTGGGTCACTCGTCACTCGCACTATGGCGGCCTACTGAGATGCACCTGCATTATTGGGCCTCCGGTCTCACACTCACCAAAAAAACACAACAGCACGAATGCTATAATTTTAGATTGATCTTCTGTGAGATGATAGTAATCGCCCAGTTCGTGCTGAAATCAACGTGGCTCTGCTACCTTGAAAGGATATTTTTGTGAATCATTCAAACAGTACTAGTAATAAAAAATATTTCAGCAGTATTCGTGGGACGATAATACACGCATAGCAGACGCGAGTGTTCATTCATAAACAATATTGTTTATGTCATAGTCAAAGGTCGATATGCAGTCTGTTCCCGGAATCACTGGTTTATCCTGGGTTTGACGGAAGCTTTCGGGCAAACTCCGAAATAATAAATAATCGATTTGCATGGCATTTGACTAAAGTATTTTTAGTCAAATCTAGAAGATTCTTACTTGTCAGTCAAGCGTCAATAATAAAATAATCTGTTTGGGCTTTGCCTAGGGCCTAGTCGATCCTAAAAGTGACTGGCAGACTCGGTCAAACGTCATGTCAATGATGCTTAAACAAGTTTATACTTTCTCTGTTTAATTATTTTATCATTTCATGTTTGTTTAGCTAAGATTACTGTCATGGCAACAAAATTATGTAAAAGTAAGGCCGGGCGAACGAAACGATCTTCGACGAGACCGTCCGCGACGAGACGGTTTTCGACTGTTGTCTTGTGCTGACGCACACCGCATGAGGTCGAACAAACGGTCAAAGAGGGAGAAGGGACGATTTGATTTAAGGCATATTACGTCTTTAGAGAGTGTTTGTTTACTTTTTAAAATATATTTATTTATACTTTGTCGGTGACTGTCTGAAAGGGCCTTGGTGTGCGACGGTCCCACCCAACACAACGCTTTTTACGGTAACCTAGTCGAGCCTCGACAAACTGTCTTGTCGGAGACTGTCTGTCTGAAAGGGCCTTGGTGTGTGACGGTCCCACCTAACACAACGCTTTTTACGGTAACCTAGTCGAGCCTCGACAAACTGGCTTGTCGGAGACTGTCTGTCTGAAAGGGCCTTGGTGTGCGACGGTCCCACCTAACACAACGCTTTTTACGGTAACCTAGTCAAGCCTCGACAAACTGTCTCGTCGGAGACTGTCTGTCTGAAAGGGCCTTGGTGTGCGACGGGCCCACCCAACACAACGCTTTTTACGGTAAACTAGTCGAGCCTCGACAAACTGTCTTGTCGGAGACTGTCTGCCGGAAAGGGCCTTGGTGTGCGACGGTCCCACCTAACACAACGCTTTTTACGGTAACCTAGTCGAGCCTCGACAAATTGTCTCGTCGGAGACTGTCTGTCGACTCCGGTGTGCGCCCACACTAAGAGATCTAACGTATTGTGCCATTCTAAATGTCAAAATGCCTTACCGTGTCTGAATAAAGACTATTTTACAAGATTTTTATTAACTTGCAATGTATGTATGTATGCTTGTATGTTCGGGTAGAATCTTGCAACTCAATTTTGAAGCAGATATCTTCAACCGATTTTGCTGAAATTTTGCAAGTATGTATGCAGTATGATAATACAATATTATAATGACATGGAGCTGATCTGATGCTGGAGCTGGAAGGTGGCCATAGAAACTCTGTAAAGAAACGTTGCAACATCATCGAGTTTGGACTCGTTTGATTCGTCTCGAGACATTCCAGTTAAAGCTTGTTTTTAAAAAGCTTTTTAATTTAATTTATTAATTATGAAAACGACAAAACAATAAACATTTTAAAAAACCTTACACCTAATTTAACAAACTAAATCTAATAATTGAAGTTTGACTAGTCAAACACCGATTTCATTAATTTCGTCGTCGTCGCGTCGTTTCGAAGTTTGCATGATCAAATTAGGTTCTCCAGAGGCCGAAAAACTTCATTTGTTGGGACTTTCACTAAGCCAGACCTAAAGATTGACTAGTCAAATCTAGGAGTGCCGGAGCTTCGAGGTTTGACTATAAAATAAAGGACAACAGAATATTTAATAATATGTGTCGGAAAATGGGGACGATCTAGCGGTGGTCGATCAATAATTTTATCATTCGGGTTGTCAGAATTGTCATCCATCGTCACACTCCAAAAATATACGCACAGGCAGATAGAACACAGTTGATTTATAAAAAATCACAAATCACTTTTACAAAATGTAACGCGATCGTGATTAGTTTACAGCGAAACGTGGTGATCTCTGCGAAATAAAGTTAGGTTAAGACCCACCCAATAGGTTAGCACGTGTGCCCTTCGTGCGTAGCCAGTAAATATTATATTTATCTATGTTCGTGCGGCAGCTGTCTGTAGAATGCCGGCCGGTTGCCATTACTAGTGGTGAGTGTGGTGACACCTACCACTGTATTCGGTGTTACCCGACCCGTCGACTGAAACTAAACCACAATTATTAAATCAAGCTATGATTAAACTAAGACGTTATTTAACAATAATGTAATTTAGAATACATAATCACGTCGTTAACAAATAAACAGTGCGCCGTCATTTACATGCACCGACTACAGATTCCACTCAAACTTGCCATGTTTCTCGATGCACAGTTTGACGTTTCGAATAATCGAATATACTAAATAAAACTAATCTAAATTAAACTTAAAAAGTACTCGTTCTCTGGCATATTATATAATCACGTAATCAATATGCATGGACGATTAGCACAACCAATACTTTACTTGAAATATAAGTTTATAGTTCTAACATTGCGTGCTCTTGCTGTCCTTGTACTGCTCAGAACGCGTCTGTATAATCGGTAAGTTCTGTAACACATACATTATTTACTAGGTGTCGCTGTCGTCTCGTCACTCGCCCAGACGGCGCGCGGGACTCGCATCGACTCTCACCAGACCCTCGCCGCACAACTTCGACAGTGATGAGTCTGTAATACTTCAAGAGTTCGTCGACTATTCGTCATCCGGCTGCCGAAGAATTAAAGTGAAAGCGATAGTACTTGTGTTTACTTAAGTACCTACTAACTAACGCTTATTGTAATTTAGATTACATATCGATTTATAAGTTCAATATTGATGTGATGTAAATAGCTAGCTTTATTACTAAAGGTAGGTGACTAGTTAGTAAACTGTAACCTGTAAACAATAAGTAAACTTAGTTTCGCTCTAAAATATGTTATGTTTTTTAAAGTGTAGCGTAAATGAATATACGGGTCACTTGATGGCGAGTGGCTACTTTCGCCCATTGATATTTACAACTCCAGATTCACAAGTTGTCTTAAGTTTTTTTTAAATACAATTCCCACACTAAGAATGTTTCTGTGTCCCGGGACTTTATAAACATACTTGAAACGGATTCAAAGTACAGCCAGACTTAAAATAACAATATGTGGATCACAAAATGTATTGTCCCATGTGGGGGTTTTAACCTACAACACTCAGCGTAGTAAAAAGCGGGAGGTGACCACTGCGCCATCTGCGCAGTCATTAGTGAGTTGCTACTCACATACCATCAGATATCCCGTCCGTTTGTTTGCTTGCTTATAGACGGTACACACTACAACGATTATCGTAGCGATTTAACTGCGCAGTTCGTTTGTGCAGTTTTATCGATGGTGTGGACGAAAATTGGCACAGATTTTTTGGTTGGTGCAAACGATCGTAGGCATGAGCAAAAGTTATAAACAAAAATTATATTTTATTAGTATTTTGTCAGTATTATTTTGCAATTAAAATGACGAGTGGTGCTGCATGCAGTGGTCAAAATTTGACCTTAATTCATTTAACTATTTTTTTAGCTCTCTGCACTCTTCCTCCATAAATACTTTAACTGTGCCATATTTCAGACACCTTCGTTTGCATAATTTTCGTAAAAAAGAGTATGAATTTTTGGTTCCCGTGTAAGTATATAGATTAGTAGGGCAACACCGGGAGACTAAACAAATTTTACAAATTTAAAATCTGAGAGGAAATCGGTTCCTACGAGTAGGTATATAGCACATGAGTTATCAGTGAGTCGAGCGGTACGTTTTATAGGTAAAAACTAAGATAAGGCGAGGCGGGGTGAGTTAACTGCCCGGCTTTATGCGCCATAGTGTGATGTTACGAGTACGCCATATAACCGTAACATTCCCACCGTACAGTGTACCGCCATGAGCCGCAGCCATAACCGTTAAAAAGCACCCCACGCTTTTTACGGTTTATTTTACTTTTAATTTAAATACTTGTTTTTCTCTTATCCGGATACTGCCGGATACATAATATTAAGTACGGACCCGCTCGCGCTGGTTTGGAATGGAAAAAGCTTGAGCATATCACCTCTCTCTTCATTTTCTCAAACTAGTTTACAGTCAGCTTCAAGTCTACTAATTGTTTAATCCGTCAATTAACTATTTGTCCTGGATGAGAATCGAACCACGACCTATTAGTTAAGGTCACTAAAAGAAAAATAGACCAACAGATTTGTAAGATAAGTCCATCAAAATAAATGATAATATGGTTACAGTTTCATAATCATGTATTTGCTACCCAATCCTTTTGAGCAAACTTTAACTGTTACCCATTTCTTTTAAATTATTTGCTTACATGTTTTGGTTCAATACAAGTTCAAATAACACGAAGCGTGTAAGAAGTTGATCTGTGTTTACGTAGATAGGTCGATACTGTGTGTAGTAATTCAAATGTAGTTCACTCCGTCACAGACAAGCTCGTATTAAAGTTAGCATTGGTATTAACATACTAACGTCTAGACACGGTGCTTGTTGTAAAACAAACACGAATATTGCGTGTGTATAAATGTGAGATGATGCTCTCTTATGACTCGCCTCGTGTTCTGTGGCTGGCGGTTTTCTCTTGTGTATTTATTTATGAGATACAAGCTTTTGCACGCGGCTACGCTCGGGTTAATGTAGATTTTGTTACACAATCCAAGCATCACTTATTTCTTAATAAGCTTTTAAGCCCGCAGCTTCGCCTACGCGTATGTCGCTTAACGTTATCGTGGTAAAGAGCAATTTATGTATTTTCTCAAGAATCAAACTATCTTAATGCCAAATTTCTTTGAAGTCGGTGCGAGGGTTTTACCAAGAAAGCGTAGGTAACAGACAGACAAAGTTATTTGCGAATTTATAACATTAGGTAGTAAGGACTATACTCTTTGCGCTGTAGCATGGTGCAGCGTTTATTTGTAGACTAGAACATTGTGATTGGTTTTGGTTTAATTTAATTTACAACAGTTATTAATGACTAATTGTTGTCCGCGGCTCCGCCCGCGTATATGTCGGTTATCGCGGCAAATAGTAGCATATGTGTTATTCTGATGCATAAGCTATATTACTGTAAAGTTTCATCCAAATCCGTTTAGTAATTTTTGCGTGAAAGAGTAACAAACATCCATCCATCCATTCACCCATACTTACAAACTTTCGCGTTTATAATATTAGTATAGATTTAATATATTGCGAATGTGGTACAGCTGAAATACTAAGTCATTTGTAAATCGCGGCAACTTTCAAGAGTGAAACGAAATGTTACTGAAACTGTCACCAGCACCATACTACAGCTCAAAGAGTATAGTATGGATAATACGGTAAGTCTCTGATGTCATGCTGAACTAGGGATTCTTGAATAATCAAACTTACGGTTGAATTTGAAATAATCAGATTTGAAGATGTTATGTTCACTGACACCACTATTTTTTTTTCATCTTTATGTCACGTTTGGAATTCCAACACGAAAACTATAGTAACATTATCGAATGAAGCAGTAGCAGGATTACAATTAATTGTTTAATTCTTTATTGTGGTCTATAAACTTAACTATAACTTTTGATAATATGTGTAGAAAGCCTACCTTTGAGCGGTCTGAAATTATTTAACAAGATAATAGTTTAGGTACTTCACGGGAATGCAAATACGGTTCTTCTATAAAGGTTCTAAAATGTGATTATTTCTATGAGGTTATAAAGAGAATCAATATGTAATAGTGTAGCAGCCAGTCTATTACAGAACTCGAGGCTAAACTAGTTAGAGAGTGATCAAGTACACAAGGAGACATGATCACGCTACGCTCTGGTACATAAAATCAGTAGCCTGTACCGTCAGTCGACAGCTTTACCAGTCATGCGTATTATGTGTTATGAATGCACGACTGCATAACTTTGTATACGTAAATTGAATGTATTTATTCAACATCAGAGCTCATACGAAGAAATATACCACGACTTTTTGTTACCACGACTTCATGTTTTTATAAAACGATTGGAGGCCTAATGATGCAGAAGCATCTCTGTTTAATTCCTTTACCAGGCCTCGATCCCTGAAGTAAGGAACCTTCACCAGCTTTGCGGGTATTTGGTATCGAACAATTTCAATGGGCCGCCATAGTGTGGTTTGCATTATCTTCATTCGCAATGAGTATGGAGACCACTACTCTTGGATGCTGTTGATGCTTTCTATCAAGCAGAGTAGAGTCACTTTGGCAGGCTTATATATATATAAAAAATCTGACGTTTTTAAACATGCAAACAATAATTTGTGATTGTATGACTTGGACTTCAGCAGATCATCGTGAAACTTTGCCTGGAGTACATAAAAGGATTTCTCTGCTGAAAAAAGCCTTTTCCGATGGAAAAATTGACTTCAAAAAATTGCCTCTAAAAATGTTACCAAACATATATATGACTTTTGAACCTGCGTATCATCCGATAGGTATCCTTACCCCTCACGTCGAGTCCGGGGTGAATTCGTTTACCTTCACGTTTTTGTGACGAGGGTCTATCGCTTCTAACAATATATCACACGTAATCTGGCCACTGTTACCTGACGCACATAAACTAGTTTCCAGTAATATATCTACAAAACATCTGGAGGTAGCCACACAAACCTTTTCTTACGTTTGTCTGTTTCCAATATTGTGTGATAGATACAGAAAATGATTACATGCAAAAAATCGAGTGGTTTTGAATTATTACTATGATATACTAGGACGTTACTCCAGTCACAATCATACTAGGATAAGTTTCGTGATAATTTATTATTTATTCGTGGTCGCTTTCTTTATTTACTAATTATTCGGGGGACGCGTAATAAATAAACATGTTTTTATTATTTACTGCCAGTCAGTGTTGCCAATTTAGTAACTGTAGCTAGTAATGATCGTTTTTGAAAATAGTATTGATTACAACAATGGTAAAACGACTTGTCTTACGAAGTACCGAGCAGCAATTTATCTTCAGGAACTGTGAATAAATAAAAAAATATACAAGTACCATTTTTAGTATTATAATTCTTAATCATTAGAAATATTGTTATAAACTGCAATATAAGTTTTAATTAATTTGCTTTAACAGTACATAAGAAACTAATGATTGTCACACAGAAAAACGCACGTGAGTAGGTACTGCTCTGGAATATGTTCTTGCACCTACTGTAGTTCGATTGTTTAGTTGAAACATCAAGCTTACAATTTAAATCTTGCTTTTGAAGCTTTTGAATCGTAATTCCAGCCCAGGTCTAGTTGTTACGTTTAGATGTTACGAATCAAATTGGACCTTTTAGTGAGTCCTACCAAGTACCACTACTCAGAAATGCGTTTTCCCCCGACCTTAGAAGCAGGATCCTCTACAGAGTGGAGGGTTTCTTAATTTATTGTTATCTTTTAAATACATAAAAACTCATGTAGGTACTTTGTTTTGAGTATTTTCTAAAACAATATCACACGTTGCTCCTTAGAAATTATATTTCATAAGTTGGGTGACCATTACTCTTCAATTAAGAGAACTGACTTCAAATCTTTTTACTTTTTCAATTGTATATAACAAAAATAAACTTACTTATTTGATATAATGTTTACACTGATAGACTAGATAAGGCTATAAGTAAACTAAACTGAAAAGTAATAAATTTAGCAAAAGATTGCAAAGCTTTCAACAGAGTGCACCACAGGATGAAGTTCGACGCTCATAGTTGAGTCAATCGGAAATAATTACCGTCCGGATCATAGAATTCCTCGAACGGCGGGACTTAATTGACAGCTTGAGGCTCCGAGTGACGCCAGGTGCGAACTTTATCGAATCTGACTAGTGACTTTGAACATTTTCACTTGACTGCACCTGCAAACTCAAAATGTAATAATTGCGTTACTGCTATAAACGTCTATTTTCGTTCAATAAGATTTAATTTGTGATTTATTGGAGCAAGTTTCAGTATTTAGTGTTGAGAATTTTGTCATTAAATATGTAAAAGTATAAAAAAATAAAAGTAGGGTAACAATGTAAGAGAAATAATGACTGTACGAGCAAAATAAAATAAACAACAAGGATTTGTACTTACATACGACGTAAGCATGACTTGTTCCATATTAAAAGAAAAAAATACTAAATATTTAAAAACCGTAAAGGACACGACGACGAGTGATACTAAAATGTAATGTGAGTAGGTGTAAGATATTATTTGTATGAGGCAAGCTGACTTAGATACTGAAAGAAATAGGGGATACTCTTTATACCATAAACGACTTTCAGTAACCAACATTAAAGTAGATTTTTGTGTGATAGGAAGGTAAGGATAATAGGTTAGTGAATGATCATACCCTTCGTTGTGAGCAAAGCACCGGTGACCACCATTACTTGGAACATGTGCTTATTTGACATTGTTTTATGAAATAGCTAAAGAGAAGTTGTAGAGAGAATATTTAAAGGTTCCTATTTCATAAATTGTTCTTATCTGGTCTCCTATAAAAAGTAATTCTTTTTATGGAATATAATAATGTGAGACAAACAGGGGTGTCACCTGATGCTAAGTGACCCATGGCTAACTACAACTTTAAATTCACAGGTGCCTTGCCGGCACCGGCAGGCGAGTCCTCTTGATCGGCAGTCGCTTACGCTAACCGCTAGACCAACGAGGCAAGCTCTGTAGCACTAATGAGCACAGTAGTACTTATAGAAAATAGGCTCTTTGTGTCTAAATGTAAACTTTGTTTAACAGTACATGTCTGTTTATCTGCAAATTTTATACTAAACTAGCAAGGACGACTTATCAAATCGTATCGTAATCGTATCATCATCTATTCCATCGTAATACCAGCGCTGCAGTCCTTTCGACTGGAGCTATATTATGGTAGACGTTTTATTGACATTGTACAGAATTAGAAAAACTTTATTTGTCTTTAAATTACATAGGTACTTTAAATTAATAACAGTACCAACTTGAACAGTATGACTGAAAAGACAAAATGGTCTTGGACTCAGCATATGAATGACAATGGAAAACATGAAAGCCGCTGTTATTCTGTCCAAGCCAGTCATGACTAACACAATCCTACTAATATTATAAACGCGACAGTTTGTAAGTATGGATGGATGTTTGTTACTCTTTGACGCAAAAACTACTGAATGGATTTGGATGAGATTTTACACTAATATAGCTTATATATCGGCTACTATTTGCCCCGATAACCGATATACACGCGGGCTGAGCCGCGGGTAACAACTAGTATTAGAATAAGCATACAGGTCACTATATTGCTTGTGGCTCACCCTGTCATGTTATTACCTGTCCTGTGAATGTTAGAATAAACGTTTCTCTTCATTTTTTTAAGTCGTTATTACTGTCTCTAAAAACTGTAGGTTTTCGTCATACCTCGAAACAGCCTCGTGTTTTATAGATGCGTAAAAGAAAACGTAAGAACCTTTTATTTTTTTATCTAAACATTTATCGTTATACTTATTTACATATCTACAGTTTATTGCCGTAAATAAAACGATTGCCGTCTGCAGGATTACTTTCCAGACTCCGTACCAATAGGTACTAAATTTTTTATGAGCTAAAAAAAATTACTAGGACCTTATGACTAAACTTAAAGTACTAAAACGAAACAGTTATACTTTAAGAAAAAAATGTGTACCTAAGCATGTTTTTGTCTATGACCTAGAACTTACTGTATAAATTATACTTATGTTAAAGCCTGAAGACATTGACTCGAAGTTCTCTACAGAATGATTAGTTTGGGTCGAGTGAACCATGTTGTGTAGTTTGTAGCCTTTTTGTGTTAGTTGTAAGATCAACAGACGCCACCGACTGACGGGCTGAGCGCGGGACCCAACTTTAACCAGTTTCGCATTTATAGTGTGAAGAAGATTGATCGTTTTCTGTTCGTCTCTATTATTCTACGAAAGTCTGAAGGACAGTGATAAACTTCTGTTGTCTAGCTCGCTACACGTCGTGATGCTATGTCACTTAGAACTACGGCGACAGCTGTAGCCTCGAATTCCATACCATAAATATGTAAGACGACGGCCGTATAGCGGTTGCAACGTCAGAGGGAGTAGATTGATAGCTGCCATAGGTACATAGGGCATTTCGTAGATAATCAAACTACTATGTGATTTTATTTATGTTGATTATTATTTTGAGTTAGAGTTAATGTACCTCATGTCTGCATTTTACTGAAGGAGACTTACTCACATATCTATTAAATCACACCATATCAATATCACTCCTATTCTAGTTGTAGAATTTCTTCAAAAGAGAAAGATCAATGTTCTAGCAGTTTGTAGAGATATGATACCAATAGAGACTAAGTTATTTTTGTACCTTTTCTGAATCCTCCAGCATTTTTCCTGACAAGAAAAACATAGTTTTTCAAAGAGAGTTGGATTTAGGCAGGCGTCTAGCCTTTTTACGTAATGAAACAACATTCTGTAAATTTAGGCCGAGGCCAGGAAGATGTTTCTGATAATGATTAGGATACGTCATAATTGTATCTACATATTTACACACCAAGCAGGGTGGCGGCCACTGCCGTTTCCATAAACAGAATGGACTATAAAGCATTTAATGTAGGCACTAAAACCATCTTATTCGAAGGAAGACAGGGTCACGGATTACCATAAAGTTCTTCGTTAGCATAATATCAATAACTAGATGGTTGGTAAGTCTACATTGTTCGCAGGGGCTGGTGCCTCAGGCCTGGCCTCGGCCTTTATCGGCTTACAATGCCGGGTCTTATAAGCTAGGTTAGGCCGATTGTGACAGGGTGTCTGTATCGCACAGCTTAATTACAGCCCGTTGGGTCACCTTGTTCTATATGTACTTATTATGTAATAGAATGAGTAATAGATACATCCTTTTCAGAGTCTACAAATATCTTTAAGCTTGAGTTTTTTATGTCAAAAATACTTTTTCGAAGAAAATGCTCTCATTAAATATTGCAAGTTTCTTTAAAAGCACTCAGTAATGTAAAACGCATTCTAATTACTTTCAAATATTTAATACCCAATATTGTAGGTAATTGAAGTCGCTATGTTCTGACGACTTCACAGGTTAAATAATGACAATCTATGACTTTAATGTGAATGTAGGTTTGTTACGCTTTCATGCGAAAACTACTTAACTGATCATCATGAAACTTTGTACACATATTCTTGGAGGTATTAGAAGTATGCGAGCGAAGCTAGTATACAATATAAAGCAGGCCATAAGAGCCGCAATTAGAAATAACTACAGTATGAACTGTGTAGAAAAATAATCCCCAAACATAAAGTGACTACGAAATCACTTTATGTTAGGGGGTTATTTTTCTGTTCTCCACGAGAATGACAAACGATTTATTCATCAGTATCACTTAAATATAATAATAACAAAAATCTATACTAATATTATAAACGCGAAAGTTTGTAAGTATGGATGGATGGATGGATGTTTGTTAGTCTTTCACGAAAAAACTACTGAACGGATTTGGATGAAACTTTACAGTAATATAGCTCATACATCAGAATAACATATAGGCTACCATGCCGCGATAACCAACATAATACGCGGACGGAGCCGCGGGCAACAACTATATAGTGTCAATAACAACATTTAAAATTGTTATGAAATACAAAATCCATGCCTTATTTAAGCAGTTCAGCTAGACATAACACATTAGCATGTTTTTTAGCACAAAGACAGTTTTAAAAATCAAATACCTACTATCACTTTATTCTATCAAGGATCTGTATCAAGTTAGAAGTGACGTCACCGGTTCGGCTGGGGAGACAAGTTTACCCCCGACCGTGATGGGTCAATAAATAATATCGAACAACTACAAACTACAATTATTTTGCTGTAAATGAGTTATTGCTTCCGCTACGTAAATGAATATTGTGCTCGGCAAATTAATTTTATGTTCTTGATAACAAACTGAATTTCATTATGAGTATTGAGGTGCTCTCAGTCTATTTATTTTCATATAAAGATAATCATTTTTACTTACTTAATCTTCTGACCTGTACTATTATTCTTCATTCTTGTTCTTGTGGTGGCTAGCGAACATGACTTCGTCTTCGTCGGTGATTTGTGTCTGGTTGCAATTTACATGTAATACACGTGTGTGTTTAATATTCTGAGGACCAATATTACCATTGGTTTATACATTTTCATTACAGTAGAACTCTCAACTACCATTGTGTGACACATATTACATGACTTACCTGCTTAACGTAGCGTAGGACTCTGCCTTATTGAGCAAATATTTCAGTAACACTTTTATTCCCTTCTTGTGAGCTCACTGAGTTTTAAAATATGAAATTATGTGTATTATTTATAAGTACGTATGTATTTTCAGCCATAAACAAAAGGCGCACACGTCACTTGTCCATCGACGAGCGTGTATTGTTTTTCACGCCCCGCATTCCGAAACGTACGCAAACCGCCATGGACCGCGAGCTTCTCTCCAGTAATAGGTGGTTTCTTCAACACCTCATATCACTGACGAAATATATACTAGACCAACACTCTACTAGGCGAGACCTGTACGCGGATTTATAGTAAGCTTAATGTTCCCTAGATGTCACTACGTGCATCAAATCGTGAATTACAACGATATTTTCTGACCCCCAACACCAATACGAACCCAACAGTCAACTGTCGAGTTTATTGTCATTGTATTATTGCGAAATGTACCACTAGATGTCGTTTTTTAAATAATTAATTATCTTAGTACCTACCTAATTTATGTAATATTTTATTTTATCGTCAAAGAGATCAACACAAATAAATAAAATTGAAACGTCTGTTTTTAATTTTAAAATAACCGTTTTTCTCTTTACGATCTTTTTTTTATTCATTGTTTGAAACCTTTTTGTATTTTCAATGGATTCACTTTAAACTTTGTATGTATGTTTCTCAATTGACATAAGTAAGGAACTAAGGACTGACATTTTATTTTTTTAATGGATTAAAAAACAAAATAAAAATTGATGAATTAATAAAATACAATTGCATGTTGCAGTTACAATTCCCGTCCTTAATGACACATGTCTAAAAACAGTTTTTGGCGTTGATAAATGTTGTTGATCGTGAATGTATGCAAATAAAAAATTTGATAATTACGAGTTAATAATATCGAGAATGGCTTGCACATATTAATTAACAACTGTAGATGACAAAAAGGTGTAATTAAGGATTTTCTTTCGGTTTGCGTCTTATAAATAATCCTAATGTTAAAAATGCGAACGTAAGTTCCTTTGTTACGCTTTCCGGCGAAAACTACTTAGCTGATCAATCTGATCATCATGAAACACATATTCTTGTAGAGGTATTAGAAGTAACATAGGATACTTTTTATTAAATGCGAACGAAGTCGCGGGCGAAACCTAGTTATTAATAAAACAATCTGAAATGTTTTCAGAACGATATTCCCTAACGCGCTTTTCGCGCCAAAAGTTGTAGCGACACTTAACATTGAGTTGACGTCATAGTGCTGGATACTCAACGTTAAATATAACGAACTGATTGCTGACGTCCATACCGTGTTGAATGCACCGGTTCTCGTCCGATCACCGAAGTTAAGCCACATCGGGCGTGGTTAGTAATTGGATGGGTGACCGCCTGGGAATACCACGTGTTGTTGGCTTTTTGCATTTATTTACAGAAAATAATATATTGTTTTATAGTATATTTTGTAAAGTTTGATTATTTCTAAAATAATTTGACAAATGCGTTACCGGCCTTTGGGGCATAGTGGAGTGGGATGGGGGGAGAGGTTGGGGTATGAGCCTCCGGTATCCTCACTCACTCGGTGAAACACAGCGCAAGCACTTTTTCACCTCGGTTTTCTGTGAGGCCGTGGTATTACCAGGGGCAGGGGTCATATTACGTCGCGTCGCGCGTAACCAAGTTAAAAAATATCCAGAAGCGGTTAAATACATATCTACTCATTTTTAATCAGTAGCCCAAAGTTAAAGTTTCATGTTTCTAACTTAAAAATGACGGACTTTCGTCCACATTTTCAACCCGTATTTCACCCCCCTAGGGGTAGAAATTCCAAAATACCTTCCTTAGTGCATGTCTACTCAATAAAACGATCCATATGATTAACTGAAAGAATACAACTTAAGGTCTATACGTACGTGTAATATTAAAATTATCATCTTATCCCTAACTGTTGAAGAGTTTAACCTTCTATCATCAGCTCACCTAAATAACTTGAAAGTATACGACTAAAGGTCTATAGATACGTATGAAATTGAAAGAATTATCCTCCAACTCCTAACCGTTGAGGAGTTGTACCTTCGATCATCAGCTTACCTAAATAATTTGAAAGAATACGACTAAAGGTAACATACATACATATGATATTTAAAGATTCATCCTCCAACTCCTAACCGTTAAGGAATTGTACCTTACACCATCAGCTCATCATCATAAAATGATGACTACCAGACGCAAATACCGGGTTAACTTCAGAAAATATACGAAAACATAATATGTGCCTAAAAAAATGAGGGTTTCCCTCGATTTCCCTGGGATCCCATCATCAGATCCTGATATGGTGACAATGAGACCACCTCGGGAGCATACCCTTTCGAATACAAAAAGAATTTTCAAAATCGGTCCACAATTGACGCAGTAATCGGTGAACATACATATAAAAAAACATTCAGTGGAACATAGAACCTCCTCCTTTTTGGAAGTCGGTTAAAAATAAAAATACAGTCGAATTGATAACTACCTTCTTTTTTTGAAGTCGGTTAAAAATAAACATTCTTAATAATTAAATTTTTGAACTGAGTACGCGGCTCAAGCGACGTTGCCGTTCCGTATTAACTACTGGAAGATATGAACGATTTTTGCAATGTTGCCATTCATGAGTGCATTGTTTCTCTGATTCAACCAAATAACTTATAAATGTGACATCTAGCGTAGTAAATAGGTCATTATTTTCAAGTTTATTTAAATCGATTGCAACGACATCTCCTAAACATAGGTGATAACTTTTAGTTATGCAATTGAAAATCATTTTTTTAAAGCAAGCAATACAAAGCAAGTTTTATATTTGAAAAATAATAATATAGTTACTAGAATTGAAGCACATCAATAAAATACTGTTAAACTTTGTTAAACTGCTTTTTAGAGCTTATTTTGAGCGCCATCTAGATTTAGTTGAACTTTTGTAGCTTTTTGCGGCGTACAGTATTGGCCAAGGGAGGGACGGTCTATAGTATATTGTGTCATTGCTCATATTCACCATATTTCTGAATTCGTAACGTTCTGTCGATTAGTCAACCTCGTTGTACGAAATTTTGGACAATTTCGTCGAAAGATGAATGCTGTCCAGTGCTCCACACTCACGTGTACGTGCATTGAAATTGTTTTGTCATATTATTGCTATAATAAAAACAAGATACTATATTACCTATAATATATTTATATCTTGTTTTCGTGTCACATTGTTGCTCACGATGAACTCCCTAACTATCTTATTGATCTTCATGTTTTTTAAAAAAAATGTGCGTTTCGCTAGCCTGCCAGGTAGCAGAGTTAACATCACCTTTAGACCAGTAGGAGCCGAGCATGATTGAAAAGTGACGTACGTAGATGAAGTTGCGTGGATCAGCTAGTAGATATTATAAAGCAAGAAAAAATGTTTGATCAAACGAGTGAGATTTGAATAGACTATAATGACGCTACAACTATAATCGCCGACCATCAAAGAAAAATATTGCAAAAATTAGGAAAAATATTCCGTTACTCAATTTAAATTAGTTGTTGTGTGCGTCATGTTGTTTAATAAGGGAAGGTTCTTTGGATTCGGTCGTCGTTGACCGTTGTTATATTAAAGTTCTGTTTCGCCATAAAACGTTTTTACAAGCTTTTTATCAACTTGCAATGTATGTATGCTTGTATGTTCGGGTGGAATCTTGCAACTCAATTTTGAGGCAGATATCTTTAATCGATTTTGCTGAAATTTTGCAAGCAATGTATACAGCGTGAGAATACAATATTGTTATAAACTAGGAGTGAGAATTAAATAAAATAAAAAATTTGAGGTAGCCTAACCTCAGTTCTCATTTATAATTAAAACACTAAACAGTTCACAACAAACGAATCTTAAAATTCATGGTTACAGGCAATTCACGAAATACATACAGATCAACATTAGAACGATAATGCAATAAGTTTACAACGATATAACATTAAACGACCAGGGTTAATGTATGCCTTACGATCCTATTAAAACACCTTACCGACCGCTTCTCCCATAACAAGTGAGAATGCATAGCCAAGTACCGTCTTTTTATAGGTTCGCACTGCATAATTTATCGGTAGAATAGGGATGCACCTAACAATATTATAATGACATGGAGCTGATCTAATGCTGGAGCTGGAAGGTGGCCATAGGAACTCTGTAAAGAAACGCCGCAACATCATGAGTTGGACTCGTTTGATTCGTCTCGAGGCATTCCAATAAAAGCTTGTTCTTAAAAAGCTTTTTAATTTAATTTATTCATATAAACTTTGTTTACATTTCCACTAAAAGACTAACAAACACCATTTTATTGTATTACCTTTTTTTGGAGCTTCAGATAATATAATGAGAAAGTTTAGTTTACTATACATTTCTTCTTACTTATAAATCCCACTGTTTTAATCAAGAACATTTAATTTTAATATATTTCTCTCCGTCTCTCTTTCTACTATTCCTCCATAATATTTAATTCAAATATGAAATGTTATTGTTTATTTGACCTTTATATTCCTTCTCGATACAACGGAAACCAAGATGTATTCTTATTGAGCTGTATTTGGCCACATCTAGCCACTGAAGTAGGACTTAATCATTTTCCTGGTGTACTTAACATAACCTCAAAAATCCTTGAGACTGTACTCGTTGTCAGACGTGACAAAGAAAAAAAAGGTAAATTGGGAGAATTATGATAAGGGATACCACAAGTCACAGATGGAGAAATGGGACTAGAAATACATTAAAGAGTATTATCATAGATCATTTAAAATATTTATAAAGTCTTTCAAGTAAAAAATAAAACTAGCAACAGTCTCAAACTCTCAATAAAGCCAGATCTTGCGAGTGAAATGAACAATTCGTTTCTTCAACTTACTGTAAAAAATTATAGTGACCTTTTTGATATTAAATTGTGCATACGGTTTTCAGAATCGTATAATAAACGTTATTCAATGATAAAAAATTATATTAGTTCCACAATTAGTAACAAGTGGACAGTTTTCAAAAGTATGTAGGTACAGACGCCAAGTCGTTAAAAACCAAAGCAAAAGTACAATAATGTGTATCTTCTACCAATGACACAATATACTATAGACCGTCCCTCCCTTGGCCAATACTGTACGCCGCAAAAAGCTACAAAAGTTCAACTAAATCTAGATGGCGCTCAAAATAAGCTCTAAAAAGCAGTTTAACAAAGTTTAACAGTATTTTATTGATGTGCTTCAATTCTAGTAACTATATTATTATTTTTCAAATATAAAACTTGCTTTGTATTGCTTGCTTTAAAAAAATGATTTTCAATTGCATAACTAAAAGTTATCACCTATGTTTAGGAGATGTCGTTGCAATCGATTTAAATAAACTTGAAAATAATGACCTATTTACTACGCTAGATGTCACATTTATAAGTTATTTGGTTGAATCAGAGAAACAATGCACTCATGAATGGCAACATTGCAAAAATCGTTCATATCTTCCAGTAGTTAATACGGAACGGCAACGTCGCTTGAGCCGCGTACTCAGTTCAAAAATTTAATTATTAAGAATGTTTATTTTTAACCGACTTCAAAAAAAGAAGGTAGTTATCAATTCGACTGTATTTTTATTTTTAACCGACTTCCAAAAAGGAGGAGGTTCTATGTTCCACTGAATGTTTTTTTATATGTATGTTCACCGATTACTGCGTCAATTGTGGACCGATTTTGAAAATTCTTTTTGTATTCGAAAGGGTATGCTCCCGAGGTGGTCTCATTGTCACCATATCAGGATCTGATGATGGGATCCCAGGGAAATCGAGGGAAACCCTCATTTTTTTAGGCACATATTATGTTTTCGTATATTTTCTGAAGTTAACCCGGTATTTGCGTCTGGTAGTCATCATTTTATGATGATGAGCTGATGGTGTAAGGTACAATTCCTTAACGGTTAGGAGTTGGAGGATGAATCTTTAAATATCATATGTATGTATGTTACCTTTAGTCGTATTCTTTCAAATTATTTAGGTAAGCTGATGATCGAAGGTACAACTCCTCAACGGTTAGGAGTTGGAGGATAATTCTTTCAATTTCATACGTATCTATAGACCTTTAGTCGTATACTTTCAAGTTATTTAGGTGAGCTGATGATAGAAGGTTAAACTCTTCAACAGTTAGGGATAAGATGATAATTTTAATATTACACGTACGTATAGACCTTAAGTTGTATTCTTTCAGTTAATCATATGGATCGTTTTATTGAGTAGACATGCACTAAGGAAGGTATTTTGGAATTTCTACCCCTAGGGGGGTGAAATACGGGTTGAAAATGTGGACGAAAGTCCGTCATTTTTAAGTTAGAAACATGAAACTTTAACTTTGGGCTACTGATTAAAAATGAGTAGATATGTATTTAACCGCTTCTGGATATTTTTTAACTTGGTTACGCGCGACGCGACGTAATATGACCCCTGCCCCTGGTAATACCACGGCCTCACAGAAAACCGAGGTGAAAAAGTGCTTGCGCTGTGTTTCACCGAGTGAGTGAGGATACCGGAGGCTCATACCCCAACCTCTCCCCCCATCCCACTCCACTATGCCCCAAAGGCCGGTAACGCATTTGTCAAATTATTTTAGAAATAATCAAACTTTACAAAATATACTATAAAACAATATATTATTTTCTGTAAATAAATGCAAAAAGCCAACAACACGTGGTATTCCCAGGCGGTCACCCATCCAATTACTAACCACGCCCGATGTGGCTTAACTTCGGTGATCGGACGAGAACCGGTGCATTCAACACGGTATGGACGTCAGCAATCAGTTCGTTATATTTAACGTTGAGTATCCAGCACTATGACGTCAACTCAATGTTAAGTGTCGCTACAACTTTTGGCGCGAAAAGCGCGTTAGGGAATATCGTTCTGAAAACATTTCAGATTGTTTTATTAATAACTAGGTTTCGCCCGCGACTTCGTTCGCATTTAATAAAAAGTATCCTATGTTACTTCTAATACCTCTACAAGAATATGTGTTTCATGATGATCAGATTGATCAGCTAAGTAGTTTTCGCCGGAAAGCGTAACAAAGGAACTTACGTTCGCATTTTTAACATTAGGATTATTTATAAGACGCAAACCGAAAGAAAATCCTTAATTACACCTTTTTGTCATCTACAGTTGTTAATTAATATGTGCAAGCCATTCTCGATATTATTAACTCGTAATTATCAAATTTTTTATTTGCATACATTCACGATCAACAACATTTATCAACGCCAAAAACTGTTTTTAGACATGTGTCATTAAGGACGGGAATTGTAACTGCAACATGCAATTGTATTTTATTAATTCATCAATTTTTATTTTGTTTTTTAATCCATTAAAAAAATAAAATGTCAGTCCTTAGTTCCTTACTTATGTCAATTGAGAAACATACATACAAAGTTTAAAGTGAATCCATTGAAAATACAAAAAGGTTTCAAACAATGAATAAAAAAAAGATCGTAAAGAGAAAAACGGTTATTTTAAAATTAAAAACAGACGTTTCAATTTTATTTATTTGTGTTGATCTCTTTGACGATAAAATAAAATATTACATAAATTAGGTAGGTACTAAGATAATTAATTATTTAAAAAACGACATCTAGTGGTACATTTCGCAATAATACAATGACAATAAACTCGACAGTTGACTGTTGGGTTCGTATTGGTGTTGGGGGTCAGAAAATATCGTTGTAATTCACGATTTGATGCACGTAGTGACATCTAGGGAACATTAAGCTTACTATAAATCCGCGTACAGGTCTCGCCTAGTAGAGTGTTGGTCTAGTATATATTTCGTCAGTGCTTCTACTGTCAAATACGCGTGTTTGTCGAATCATTGAGCACTGGCTCGGTGTGTGACTTGTGATTGAAACACGCGCCCCGAGAATATCCGGCATGATCCCTCCGACCTCCGCGCCTCTCTCCACATAATACTGACGTGATCTTGTACAATCTGTGCGTATTTCCGACTTTATTATATCATTTCCCTCACGGAGGACACACCGACATGATTAGTTTGCCTCAAACTTACATTGGGTTTCCGATATTTATTATACGTTTGTCCTTTTCAATGCTAGCTTGTTGTAGTTGATGTGTAAGATTTATAACATGTGATGGCTGTAAATCACTTTTTTACATATACATACTCTCGCAGTATAAAATCTTATCATTTTTTGTTTGTTTGTTTAATAAGACAACTCCCGCACTTGGAATAAATCCTGTGTCGCGGGGGACTTTACAAACATACATGAAACGGACACAAATAACACCCAGACTCAGAACAACAATTTGTGGATCACTCAAAGTGTTGTCCTACGTGGGATTTGAACTCACGACACTTGGCGAAGTAGGACACGGCGTGGTGACCGTTAAACCACTAGGCCAAACGTGCAGTCATTATTTGGCAAACGTGGGCAAACGTGCATTTAGGGGCTTGTAGTCATACATAAGACCATGTCAGCCCCATCGTACCCTAAATTTACAATGTATTCATATCTAACTTATACTATACCTTAAATAGTAAAAACATACTTGTTTGCAAAATACTGCAATACAGACGATACTTCGAAGAGTTTATACACTAACAACGCCGCTTCTGACAGAGGCTTTGATAATATACTTTGGAACATGCCAACATCTATCATCATCTTATCAGATTTAATATTTATATGTAAGTTGTAATTAAAAAAAAAATTGTGGCGAGTAAATAAATGTTTATTATTATTATTATTACATAAACCTACCAAAGTGACTACTATGCCTGATATGAAGTGTAAGTAGAATCCAAAAGTGGTGGTCACGGCGGCCATGATGCTTCTGCATCATAAGGATAACAATACCAATACTGGTCATAACTTAATCGGTAATAAAAAATAAGTGAATCCACAAATAACATAAATGTTTCAAAAGTAAATTGTGTAACAAATAAGTGATTAAAATTTCAACATTTTTCTGGGTCGCAGGTACCCTAATATTATAATCAATCTATTATAATTGAATGAAGACTTACCTAAACTTCATGAACACTTAAAATATTATAAGATAGCGATGATAAACGAATTTCTCTAAAAGTTAGTTGGAAGTGCTCGAGTTCCCCGAGGAGCCAAGCTTCTATAAGTGTTTACACGTCACTTTTGGATAAAATAATTTTGATACTCTTTTCTTATTGAGGTATTTTCTCGTAAGTATTTAAAAAATATTCGTATACAAAAGAAGATGACTCGCAGTGACCCCTTTATAAACAGAAGTTAGTTATTTGATGATGCGTATTGACTTTACTATAAAAAAATCATTTCTAAAGAGATGCCTATGTCGAGCAATAGACTTTTAAAGGCTGTTGATGTAATGTGGTTCATATATTATGGCTCTTTCACACGTAGTATTAATTTTAATCAGCAAAAGACTCAGGAAAAGGAGATTTTGGGTGCGTCCGAGTTTGCAACTTAGAAAGTGGCAGATTTGTACCATCATGATCGATAACTACACAAAAGATAATGTAATGAAAATACGTCTGACGGGGCTATTTGAGTCGATGATTTAGTTCACCTGAATATTTATATATTTTTTTTATGATATAGGGGGCAAACGAACAGACGTATCGACTGGTGGTAAGCGATTACCGCCGCCCATGGACACCCGCAACACCAGAGGCGTCACAGGTGCGTTGCCGGCCTTTTAAGAAGGAGTACGCTCTTTTTTTGCAGGTTTATATTGTATCAGAAATGATTTTTAGGGTTCGAGTATATTGCGGGTAGGATAGAGGAGGTATGTTAGTAAAACTGAAAGTTAATGAAGTAATAAAGGCCAGTTGTGCGTCAACATAATTTCCTCAGGGCCACAGTGCGGTTGGCTCTAAATCCTTCAATGTTGCCCCTGGCCACGTACGCCTACCCTATTTAAACGTATATGTGCTACTAATTTATAGATCTCGCGCTATCGTTCATCTCATATTAACACTTAGATGACTGTTATCACTATAATATTATTTTATAACGTTTGCAACAAAATTGCCTTGTTGTTAGGGGAATAGGCGTTTTTATGATGAGAAATTTTGTGTTACTTAAGAAATTGAAAAAAAAAACAATCTACCAATATTAACAGTTTTCTTTTTCATATTTTTCAGAAGAAACAGTTGATGAGAACCCTACATTTACCCCAAGGACCTGTAATAGAGCTGTACAAATAGTGAAAATAATTTCCGTTTTTTTAAGTTTCTTGAAAATACTTTGTTCTGTACTGGACAATCTATATATATAAAAGAGTAAGGTGACTGACTGACTGACTAACTGACTGACATACCCAGAGATCAACGCACAGTCCAAACCGCTGAAGCTAGAATCCTGAAATTTTGCATGTAGGTTCTTTATAAAATATAACGTAAGTGAGCACTAAGAAAGGAATTTTTGAAATTCCATCCCTAAGGGGGTAAATCAGGGGATGAAAGTCTGCGTGAGCGAAGCCGCGTGTAAAAGCTAGTACAATATAATCTAAAAGTAATTAAACACAATTTACATATGTACAGCATGTAAAACATATCAGTATTCAATTTAAAAGGAGTTTTCAATGAAAAATATGACAATATTATAGAATCCCAGCGACAATTTAAGCAAATCTATCTTTTAAATAACGATGTTCTGTGTCAGAACAGATTTTGGAATTTCCGACAGGTGTATCCGAGGAAATGGATGTGGGTGCGTTCCATGTCGATAGTTCTCATCTATTACACATTACTACGGGATGATTTTTATCTGTGACTAGCTGACCCGGCGAACTTCGTACCGCCATATTTACATATCTGTCTCAGCTTCCCACAGGAAGTGTACTGTAGCGGACAAAAAAAAAGATTTTTCCCGTTCGCTTTTATTTTTTTCTTTCTAGCAAAAAAAAAAATGAATGAAATCGGACTATGTGTTATGGAATTACAACCAAGTACATATTTTGACTTTCATCCCCTCTCTCCAGGAAACCGTGCTGAATATCGGGATAAAAAGTATCCTATGTACTACCTCGTAGTATGAACTCAAATCATGCCAAGTTTCATTTGAATCCCTTCAGTAGTTTCGGCGTGATGCGCGGCCAAGATACAGACAGACAGACAGACAAAAATGAAAAAAATTACAGATTTGGCTTCAGTATCGATAATAGAGAGCCCTCCAAAAAATTTTTTCAAAATATCTTTAATGTACAGAATTGGACCTGTTACATTTTTATTATAAGTATAGTTTGGTTGCTTTATCATATTGTCGTTGTATTATTCTTGTGTGTCGTTTTTTGTTTGTTACAGGTGTTAGAAATTAACTATGGAAGAAAGTGTAACTTGCGAAATTTTGACACCTTCAAGATAAGAGCGTAACTTGTGACTCGTGAGTTGCAGGTGCCCATAGGCGGTGATATCCATCTGTTTACTTGTCCCCTTCATAAATAATTTTGGAATTAGCCACGTATATATAAAGTAGCTGTAGCTATAATCAACCACATCAGAACAAAAAAATATACTGTTACTGCATAAATTTGTTTAATAAAACTTTTTAAATTTATCACTACCGATGATGTGAAAATAAAAACTTTACAGGGTGTTGCGTATCCGTTTAGTGATTGTGTCGGACACATGTCCGGATAATTGGGTCACTGTCCGTACAGTTAGAAGCAGCTGCCTAACTTGGGCGAGATACATTGCGTCAGTTGTGACACGTTGGACTCAACAATATGTTGGCAAATGAGGGTACGTCAAAATATTTCGGTACAATTGGAACATTTAAAGGGTGGGCATAGTTGGGGTTCCTTTTTAATGAGAACCGTGCGTCGGACATAAGTATGTGTGATACTTTAGAGTACTTATGAATGTCTTGTTAAAATGTCAACTCGAGTATTCGTGTTTTATTATTTCGAATTAATTTTAGGTATTGTTTAAGGTTTTGTATTATGTCGCTATTAAAGGTATTATGCTATAAAATCCAACTAGTCAATTGAAAAAATACATTTGAGGTTGCAAAAAACAAATGGTTTTTATGGTTTATCTGCCAAAGTATAGATCTGACACCTATACTTTGGCAGATAAACCATAAAAACCATTTGTACCCCTTTTTCCAAGATGGCGGGCGGGGGACAAGGGTTGCAATCCCACTAACTTGTATTTAACTTTACGCTAACATCTCCTTCATATCTAAAAAATAAAATTGCGTCCTCTGAGAAATGCACGCTAAGCCCAAAAAAAATTAACATTTCAATGGACTATTATTCATGATTTATAGAAAAAAAATTGTGGGCACGTTGTCCTTTTAAACATCATAATTTTACTAAAATAACTTTTAGTTGAAAAACCGTCAACGTACCTTGTCAGAAAGAAAAATAATAGTACTATAAATAAATAACTAGCTGCAATTATTAATATCAAAACTAAAATAACACATTTAGAAATCATCATTGAAGTCGCAACCAGAAAGATATAAAAAAAAAAAAAAGTAAAGACTGGCGACACTGATGGTGAGGATTTTAAAGAAAGTGACACCACTAATCTAACATGGGAAATGGTCTGAGAATGATAGACTACGTGCCCGTGTCGAAATTGATGGGTCATGTGAACCACCAAGAGACCTTTTTTAAAAGATACAGGGGCATAAAAAATAACATTCAGCACTATGCCGTCACTTGTAAGCTGTCCAACTGAAAACTGGCGAAGGGGACGGGGTAGCATCCCTCGATTTTTCTCCCTTGTCGCGTGGCGTTGCGGAATAATGAATTAGAACAGGTATTGAAATTGTATGAAACCGATGCCGTACAAAATCAAATGACCAAATTGACCGAGCGAAGCGCCGGGAAATCAAAAAAGAAATCCAACTTTGTGGCGTACTGTTTTGTACGGCATCGATTCCATACAATTTCAATACCTCTTTTAATACATTATTCCGCAACTCCATACAAAAATCACGTGACAAGGGAGAAAAATTAAGGGTTGCTACCACCTCCCCTTCACCTTTACTCAGTTGGACAGCTTACAAGTAACGGCATAGTGCTGAATGTTATTGTTTTATGCCCCTGTATCTTTCTAAAAAGGTCTCCTGGTGGTTCAGATGACCCATCAATTTTCGACACGGGCCCATAGTCTATGAGACTGAGGTCAAGATCAGGGTCGCGACAGTAATAAGAGATTCATAAAAAAAAATACACGATGTTGTATTGTTATTTGAGGAGAATGCCTTGACATTGAATTTGTAATAGATAAAGTCAAAAAGACTTTAAAAAGTTTACTCTACATTTTATTAGATTTGGTTTTAGTAATATTGGACGCACCTACAGGAATGTAAACAGTCGCTTATAGAGATTGCTTTCGTACTATTGTTTATAATAATATAAGTTATATTACGTTTTGCAGAGATTAGATTTGAAATGGAAGTCTAAACTAATCTCAGTTTGATATTAAAGCCATCATTTAAACTAAGATTTTAGAGAGGTAAAGTTTCTGATTTTGTAGTGGGCAATTTCTAGATTTATTGAATTGATTTTGAATTTTTTTCTACTAATAGAAAGCTGGATTATTTGTGAGTTTCTATTACATTAACCCAAACAAATCTAAGTTTTAAAGTTAGAAGCTATTTAGTGTGGTATATAAATTATAACAAAATGTTGGTCTACATGTATTAAGTAGCCATACTGGGATAAGTCGCGAAGACAGTGCGATTAAGTTGGACATTGGGATAAGAAACAATTAGTAGCTTGCTCTCTCTGCTTCTGATAGTTTTGTTCTTACTGACTTTTGAACTTTCGCGTTCCATGATATAATAATAATTATTTTTACGGGAATTAACGCGATCACTTATTTCAAGCTACTACATTGCTATGGACTATTGCTGAAAGGGTCAAAGAACATAATATCGCTGCTGTGAAAAACCGACAGACGAGCAAATCGGCGATTGCAGAACATGCACTCGATGCAGGCATCAACCACTGGATTGAATTTCACCGCACGCAAGTCCTCTCCACCGAACGTCACTTTTATTCAAGAGTTTACGTGAAGCGATTGAGATTAAAAAGCATAAAACTTTCAATCGGGACGATGGTTTTAAATTATCTACAGCGTGGAATCCAGTGTTAAAAAACATACCACCTCGCTTTTCTGCGCAGTCTGATAAACACCAGAATAGGAACACATCGGTTTGCTTACAGAATAGGGACCCTGTTAGTGTGGTATGTGACAGTACATGGCGAAACAGTTTTATCAATAATATCGAAAATGTGCGGGTGGATGAAGAACCTTCTACTTCACGTATTTGACGACGGAGGGCGTGCGCCGCTGAGACAGTCAGCGCAACCTGGTCAGTGACCACGGCCAGTGCAACCTGGTCGAAACGTCAGGCAAAACAGAGGTATGTAGTATCTTGAAAAAAGTGATTGCGTTAATTCCCGTAAAAATAATAAGTTTTGTTATTGTACCATTTTTTTCCTAAGACACTGTAAACTTTAATTTTAAAGTGTCTACAAATAGATTCTCTTATGATTTACAATTCTACTACAACGCTACAGGAATATACTACTACTATCATTTCATAGTACATAAAAAACACGCATTCTCATAATCAACAGCTGTCGGAAAACCGTCGAGGGTTGCGGAGGTCACCCGGGTCAACTCACGGTAGATATCTCAAATCATATTGAGGAAACTTGGGCGTTGGGCCATGTATTGGAAACTGGAAGTTATGGATCGACACAAGCAGGCAGTAGATTTTGGTGTTGTCACCTAATTTACCTTGACAAATCCATGACATGCTGTGGCATCTCTTTGTGTCGATCTATGATTTTTAACTGTAGTTTCAATTTAACGTTCATAAATGTCACTTTGTGTCTAAATTAAATAAATTAATTTGAATGAATTTGAATTTATTAAGGCGTCCGACTTACACGTGGTAATATTAAGCTTTTTCGGAATTTACTTTCTGAAACTTTACTGCTGTGTGTTTTGTAGAACACTATGGATAATACCTCTTCATATTTAAAACTTATCACGCGACAGGGATACGTAAGTCTCGAAGGTCAACATGCTCGGATTTTTTTTTATAATTGTCAGTGTGTACCCTACTTGATTTTGAATGTAATTCTTTCTGTATTTTAATATTTATGTATTTTCTTTTTAAAAGACGACTCTTAGCAATATAATAATAATGTTCTCCTAGCCGATTACGGCCACGGCGCCCAGTCTCAACGGAGACCAGCCAACTGCGCAGGAGATATTATGGTGCCCAAGTGTGTGCTTAAACACAGGTGCACTCTCTGTTCCCTCTCTCTCATAATCCGATGGGACAGTTAAACGACACGATCGGGGAGAGATCAGGCGCAAGACTAACAAATTCACGTGCTCACCGCGGCACGGGGGTTCAGACCACAACTTTCAAACTCCGAGCTGTTATAAGTATTTCTATAATCAGAAAAACTCAATAACAATTTTTGGCCCGACCCGGGATTCGAACCCCTTGATCGGCAGTCGCATACGTCAACCGCTAAACAATCGAGGCAGAATTAGAAATATACAGCCTGCGTCACGGGGTCTTTACAAACAAACATGAAACGGACACAAGGAACACCCAGACTCAGAACAACAATTTGTAGATTACACAAAGTGTTGTCCCATGTGGGATTTGAACCCACAATCCTTGGCACAGTGAAAAGCGGTGTGACGACCGCTTAAACCACATGGCCAACCGTGCAGTCAAAATTATTATGTACAAACCCCCCTTCATAACTACGCGGATGATTAGATGTAAATAATGTTTTTTCGTGCGTGCAGCCGCCTCCATCCAATTATAAGACGTTGTCACGTCAAAAATCGTCTAATTTCCTAGAGACGACATAACATGCCGTTGTAGGTTTACAATGGCATGTTACGAGATTACATTTCTAAGCAAGATTTGTATTCCACGTAATGAGACCAACGAAAACCTTATTATAAACTTTATTAACATTGTTTTTTAACATGAGATGGTTGTTTTTGAATGCTTAAGGCATTAAATCGTTGTCTATCAGATGTACATACATTTTAATTATAGTAAAAAACACACATAACACATGAATTTGATTATGTATTTTAAATATAATCTCATCAAAGAAGATTTAACTGCCTCGTTGGTCTCGCAGTTGGTGTGTGCGACTGCTGATCATGAGGTCTCGGTTCGATTCCCGGGTCGGACTAAATTTTTGTATGATCTACAAATATTTGTTTCGGAGTTTGGGTGTTTTCTATGTATAATATGTATGTATTTACAATAAAAGTATTTATGTATTTGTATCAGTTGTATAGTACCCATAACACAAGCTCTGCTTAGCTTGGGACTAGATGGCGTTGTGTGTTAGATGTCCGAAATATGTTTTTATTTATTTAGGATTTATGTACCTAATTATTTGGCGCGTTGTAACCAATCCAGCTAAAATAAGCTTAAATCAACATTTGCAAGTAAACGGGGCACCAATAATGTTTGTAGGATGATGCTTCGAAGCTTATCCTCAGCTAAAAGTGTTGTGATGGTGAATAGTTCAGGTAAATCTCCCCCCATAGATAACAACCGTCGCAGTTTAACGAACGGGCCGGCTCGACCGGGACGGCACTATCCTCGCACGGAAGATCAACGTATTATTACAGCGTTCGTGCTGTTGTGTTTCGTTGGTGAGTGCGAGACCGGAGGCCCAATAATGCAGAAGCAGCACTAGGCCGCTATAGTTGTGGAACATAGGCTTCGACGATTTTCTGGCAATGCCTGTGCCGTCCGGATGTACGCGGACGACGGTTTGTTACTGTAGAGTCGGATACTAGAGCGGGGCTTGAGAGGCTGGCCAGTGAATGTTTGGACTTAATATCTCGGTGGGCTGGGCGTAATCGGTTGACTTTTGCACCAAACAAAACCTTCCAGCTACTTCTGAAAGGTAACCTCAAATCACCGCCGTGTATTAAATTTGAAAATGTTACTATTAAAAATAAAACCTCGGTTTGTTATTCAGGATTGGTTTTAGAAAGAAATTTTTCATTTATTGAACATATTAGAACAGTTAATGAAAAGGCAAAAAAGAGTTTATTTGCACTGACGAGGATATCAACTGCGACGTGGGGTCTGTCATTTCATACACTAAAGATCATATATGGATCTACTTATTTAGGTTCTATTTGCTATGGTGCTCCTGTATGGGCAGATAGGGCGACTGTAGGTGCTGTCCGTCGCAAACTGTTACAAGGCCAACGACCTGCATTGATTTTCTTGTGCAAGGCATATAGGACGGTTAGCACTGAGGCTTTACCGGTGTTGGCAGGTGTTCTTCCGGTCGATCTCGAGGTGCAAAGACGTGCAGCCATGTATTATTCCACACTACAAAACATGGAATGCGATTTTTTGGGCATACGAGACCGCGGTAAAATCATAAGATTGTTTCAACAGCAATCCAATGTCTATAACGACCTCTTGGATGAATGGCAGCAACGATGGGACGAATCATCTAAGGGCCACCTCTACCAGTTCTTTCCATCTATTCGCGAACGGTTGTCAAAGACATGGCTCGACGTGAATCACTGTGTCGCTCAATTTCTTACAGGCCACGGTAACTTTAAGAGCAAACTATACTCATTTAAATTAGTCGATTCACCATTGTGTCAATGCTCAACACCTGATTCTAGCTGTGAACAGTCGGCTCATCATATCCTCTGGGAATGTAGTCTTTGGTACAATGAACGAAACATGATGCTAAATAGCTATTACAAATGACGTCTGGGGTAGTATATTATGGGGATCTTGTGTCAACTGCGGTGAATTTCCGTGCGTTTAAGCGATTCTGCCATACATACTATAGAAATCAAATATAGCTCACTTAGGACCCATAATATTTTATCCGTGGTGCTTCCCGGTTTGAAAAAGGCGTCTGCCTATTTTGACTTCATTTTGTCTCCCGCTTTGCTAAGGAGGGAAGTGGACTTATTATATTTCCAACTCCTCCAGTTTTCTTCTGATTAATTTCGTTGCGGGTTCCAAGGCAGTTTAATTTTTCCTGGGACTTCCTGAGTGTCATAACTCGGTGTGTTCGTGGGTCACCGCTGTTGATCCTGGTGTACAGGAGTTACAGTGGTGGGCGTGTGTGCGGGATTAGTCCCATAGGCCGCTATAGTGTGTGTCACCAGGGTGCATTGTTGCATTGTCTGCATTCGCAATGAGTATGGTGACCACCACTCTTGGATTCTGCTTATGCTTTCCATCAGGCGGAGCATTTTGGCAGGACCATACATAAAAAAGGTACCGAAGGTGAAGAAGCAGACGAATCAACTAATGATAAGTAATGACCTCTGCAGTGGGTCATCTGCAACTCTAGGTCTTTTCTTTACAACTTCCGTAGTTTCACAAATATGCAGTCGGTCTTTGAGATAAAAACATGTTCTTTCTTGCCGTTTTGTAAATAGAATGCACACGGTCTGGAACTATCCTAAAAATCCTCAATTAAATGTATGGAAATAAAAAAAGACGTGTGGCACTCGGGTCTGACGCGGTAAAGCTATTGCAAAGCATTTTTTATCAACTTATGCAATTATACTTATTTATTTATTTTTTATTTATGCAGTATGTATTATATTGTGAATGAAAAATACTAAACTATTAAATTAGTACCAACACCTTTATTAGATGGCGTTGATCACTTTTTTTAAGTAACGATATCGTTTCGTTACACAGCATACTTTCAGCATATTTCTTTGAACATGTATACTTACGGGGCGTACATGCAGTGAGTGTGGCATTATAAAGATATGATAGATACCTATACACCTATATACTTTCTCACAAACAGTTGCTTAAGCCGGACATACACGTTTAAGTATACTTGCGCAAACCCAGACTGCTTTGTCTGTCTGTCTCTGACAGACAGATTTCGGTCCAGCTCGTTTCGATCCGTGCGACCTTCGGGTGTCAGGTTTTATTTTCGTTACGTTACGTAATTTCTTGATTCGGTCGCCGCGCTCAAAGGCATCAGAGCCCGCGATAAAAGCTATGCAATAGCTTAAAAAACATAATAAAGCCATGCATATTCTTTCTGATTTAAACTCAATGCAGTTTCTTAAATATTTGTTTTGCATTAACAAAATTAATTTATTAATTGTAGCGTTGAAACATTTAGCGCATCTAACATAAATGTTTATAGTCTTGTTTGAGTTAAACATAAGCCGGATTATTGTAATATATTAACAATTAACGCTGCTATAAGTCTGCTAATCATGGCATCTGAATGTGCAATCTTTTGAATAACGATAGTCAATAGAAATGATTATAAAGTATTTTTTCAGATGAAATATTGGCATAAAGCGGCAATTAAAAGCTCTTGCTAATTTACATACGAGTTTTAAGTTTTTCTACCTAAAACTTGAAACTTGGCAGAAGGCCTATGTACCAACTATAATAGTTAAGACATCTCAGCTAAAATATAGTGCAGGGTCTGTTAAGGGATAGTAATAAGGCACTTATTTTACGTTATTCTTTATTTTTTATAGTGGAGGTCACCGTTTTGGTAGGAAAGCTTTTAGGTAAGTAGTAAGCCCTTTAGTTAAGAACAGATTTCGTAATTGGGCTGGTTTTCGATACGAGGACAGAAGTTTTTATGAAATTCCTCACTTAAATTGTATGTGATACGAAGTGCCAGATTCCTACATAACAGAACTAATCACAGTCCTTTTTCGAGAACTTTTGTTCTTTATGTAAAAATTATTTACTGCTGTTACACATCTCTTAACACTAACATAAATATTGCGATAAATATTTAATGCAATTAAAATGATTAATAGAAGCCTGTTCTCTTTCGACTTCAGCCCGGGGAAAGGTGGAATTAGGTCTCCTTATAGTGCTTGGTTCGACATAGGTACTGACAGAAATGTCCAGTAAGTACCAGCGTCCTCTGGTAGAAAGTGGCACCATGTCGCCCCCCTTGCCAATCCTCCATTAGTGTGAACCAATGTGAACTCACTGTTTATATTAAATATTTACTTAATTTCCACAGATATGTAAATTATGTAATTAATGAAGTTAGTAATTAAGATGTGTAGATACAATGGATGGAAGTTGCGAAAATTTCAAGACAACAGTTATACAAACAGTTGAAATCACAATAAATCTAGCTAAGCTCAAGTCTGTCTTACACTGCCTATGGTTACAAACAAACTTTATGCAGACGTGAGTTTATACGTACGAGTGTATAAGAAACATTGGATCTTGTCTGGTAAACATTCATCACACACCTAGTTTTATTGAGTACTAGTTGTTGCCCGCGGCTCCGCCCGCGTATACTCATATGTCGGTTATCGCGGTAAAAAGAGCCTATGTGCTATTCTGATGTATAAGCTATATTACTGTAAAGTTTCATTAAAATCCGTTCGGTAGGTTTTGCGTGAAAGAGTAACAAACATCCATCCATCCATATTTACAAACTTTCGCGTTTATAATATTAGTATAGATGTATGACCGCACGATTATGTGTCTTTTAGAGGTCTGCTCCTCATTAGTGTTTACGAGAGCACATTAATACTCAAAAGCTGAAGAGTTTGTTTGTTTGACTTTAATCTCAGGAACTACTGGTCCGATTTAAAAAATTATTTCAGTGTACGATAGCCCATTTATCGAGGAAAGCTATAAAATATGTATTTTCACGCTAACACTAATAAGAGCGGAGCGCCAATAAAAATGTTACAAAAACAGGGTAAAATTATTACGCTACGGTACGGGCAATTGGAGAAGTATAAAAGAGGTTGCGTCGGTCAGCTAGTTGTAAATAAAATTGTGCGTCAGTGCACCATTTATTTACGAGTTTAAGGTGGAAATTGTTGCAAACCGATATCTAATTTTGAAATCGCCTTTACCAGTGTTTATTTACCAACTATTTAGTGCACTATTCATCTCATGCACCCGTTTTTTTTTAATTAAAATCATTTTTCATTTTTATATGTTTGTTCTTATCATGAATTTGTTAATCAATTCGGTAATTCTTAAATCCATTTCACAACCACATATAAACCTTGTTAGAATACAACTCGGTGCCAGATGCATTAATATTCCGTCAGCGCTGTGGATTTCCAATTGACAGGCAATTACAAAGCAAACCAATCTGCTCTAGGCTCTACAATACAGTACAACCAAATTGATCGGACGCTGGACGCACCCTGTCCGGTTATCCGGATGTGGCGTTGAATTGTGCCGGACGGTTAAATTAGAGATCTTGCTAGTGTCCGCGAGATAAATGAGCAGTGGATTGCTTTTGATTAGTTCCATTAAATCCTCGAGACCAGGAAAAATGTAATGTGTTCATGAAAATGTAGAGAGATAATCAACGCTGTTCTACCACGCCTATGTAAGGGAAACTTTATCAAAGATAAAATTAAATTATGTTCCTCCTAAATCAGTGTTATACTCAAATATATTTATTTGAGTTCAAAAAGAAAAAGCTTCTCAATGCCACAGAATATTTTTTATTTATGTTACTCGACATTTTCAGCATTTACGAACTGATATTAATAGATTTTTAAGCTATTGCATAGCTTTTATCGCGAGCTTTGAGGGCTTTGAGCGCGGCGACCGAATCAAGAAATTCCGTAACGTAACGTTACGAAAATAAATCCTGACACCCGAACCTCGCACGGATCGAGACGAGCTGTTCCGAACGATGAATCAACGAATCTCTCTGTCACAAAGACGGACAGAATATGTCAACAGCCGGCCGCGCAGGCGTATTGAAATACGTCAAAGAAGATTCGTTGCCTTGGACACGAAGATTTGTTATGTCATATAATGTATAAAATTATTCATGGTAGCCATACACTACTGCATAAATAAAAAATAAATAAATAATTATAATTGCATAAGTTAATAAAAAATGCTATGCAGTAGCTTTACCGCGGCAGTCCTCGAGTGCCACACGTCTTTTTTATTATCATTGGTTCTATTCAAGGTTAGTCTCGTTTATACTTGCGAAAATATTCGACTTCTGGGTGTGGCACATAAATATATGAGAGAGATATCTCTCTCATATATTTATGTGACTATATATTTCTTATTAATTACCAGGGTCTTTTGCAAAAATTTCGCCTTATTATGTTGTTAATCCAATCAACCCATTGCCATCCGCTGCTGATAGAAGGAAGTCCCCTAAGGAAATAAATGTCGTTTACTATCAAATATTAATTCTAAACTGTTTTATAGTGTACTTTTTAATTTTTAAGCAAATCCTACTAATATTATAAACGCGAAAGTTTGTAAGTATGGATGGATATTTGTTACTCTTTCACGCAAAAACTACTGAATGGATTTGGATGAAACTTTATGTAATAAAGCTTTATTATACATCAGAATAACACGTAGACTACTATTTGCAGCGATAACCGACTTACACGCGAGCGGAGCCACGGGCAACAGCTAGTCTAAACATACTATTGAATTTCTGTGATTTCCTTACGATATACTAGCTATATATCTATCTACCTATCTAAATACTATCTATCCATCTATATATAATATACGTTTAATTTTTCTTGTTCTATTTCCTCTTCTTACCGTCTATAAACCTAATCGTTATAGTTAGGATTAAAGGACATTCGTAATTATAATAGCTTTAAGTAGTCCCTGGGGTCTAATACATCCGAAAGGTCTTGGTAGGGATTACATACCTCAAGAGAAAACCGCTTACTGTTTCCATTGACTAGATTTATCTCAGTAAGTATTGAGTAGTTGCCTAACTTGTCTAACGTGTCGCTGTATTTAGTTACTATTATTTGTTAGTTTGTGTACTGGACGAGAGAATACGGCTGAGGCGATGGAGCACCGAATACTGGTTACAGCAATTACGGCTTTGTACTATACTAGCATTAACGTTGTTTATTGATCTATTCATATTACAATGAGGAAGTATTTACAAAAAGCAGGGTTCCGAATAGAAGATGAGTCCGTCTCACTGGTTATCGATTGGTTTGCGGTTAAAAGCTTTGTTCGCAGTGCTCCACGGTATTGCGGACAGTTTGAAACCTCTAGAGAGTCCTTAATAATCATTTAAAATTAGTTCATTAACACACTTAAAATAGAATACATGTGTTTTTGTTAAATATAGTAATTACAGCATCTTTATTAATTAAAAGGCTGACATAGTTAGTACTGATTTTAATTGTATTATCAAGAAAAACTTAACTTTTAAAAGCACTCGTTATTTTATAAGTAGGTTAGACTGTTAGAGAAAAAGCTTTATAATAGTAACGTAGCAATGATCCTCTTTAAGTTTTTACGTTTTATTGAGAAATGACAAATAGTTCTAAATAAATTTCATACATCAAAACAATTCTTTTAACTTATTATATCGTTAGGCACATTAACTATTTCAGCTTAAACATTGCTGAGCTGACCTTTTATGTTAGAATTTATTTTGAACAAGTTAGAAATGATTTGGATAGGTATAACTGAGGTGCACTAATTTAATAATTTGATGTATGAACATCGGATACTACCTACACTAAAACCAAATACTTCTGCTGACATTTATTTGTGTATCTTGGTTCGGCTTTCATGACTACTTATGTAAACTGTCTGTACGAACTTTGACGAGTTCCATCTTTTGGAGTCGAGGCCTTCAATGATATTTGCCATCATCATCATTGTTATATAGAAATGAGTCATCAAGTCAATCCGCTTTAAAGAAAGTTAAAAAAAAGATTTTAAACCTAAACATATACAATGAAAGCGGAAAACTTTTTGTCACTTTGAGCATTGAAACTTTATTACAGAGACTTTTATTTTGAACTGTACACTTTTGATTACGACAACCTAATCCAAACTTCCTGACTAATAACATAAATTAAAAAGTTTTGTTTTTGGAGCGAAGTTCCTTATGGAGCGTTGCGGAGGGGTACCTCAGCCGGTAAAAAACGTCCGGAACGTAAGATTGTCGCCTCGGTGTCAAAATGGTAGCGTATGAGATTGATGTGATTGAGGTCTCGGGCTCGAATCCCGGGTAGGATCAAATATTTTTTGACCTGCAAATATTTGTTTTTCAGGAGTTTGGATTTTTCTATGTATGAATTTTGACTGCCTCGTTGGTCTGACGGTTGGCGTATGCGACTACCAATCAAGAGGTCTCACTAGTTTCAACCTTAGAATTCAGTTGTTGCGGAGGTCCGATGCCAGTCGCTCCGTGTAAAACTGATATTCTTCAGGCAAAACCGGGTGGAACTAGTACACACATCAAAAGTGTCTAGGGATCAACATATGTGTCTAGGGATCAACATATATTTTTGCAATAACTTTTCTCCTGATTGATATTAATTAAAATTTTCTTTAAGGATTCATCAAATAAAGTGTTTTCGTTTGTCACAGTAACGATAAACCAAGTCACCTTTGCATTAATAAAGAAATTTGCCATTTTCCTAATAAAAGGATTTTTGACATTTGAACCACTAACATTAAAGTTCGAAAAAAAGACTGAAATAACAGTTTTCTTTAAAATTATATTAGGTAACTTAAACAATTAATAATCCGTGTTTCTACCACGAACACTAACAACACAAGAATCGGTTTGGCATACTCAAAATGAGTTCATCCAAATCACGCTGTGGAATGGCCGCCCATGTTCGTTGCAACAACAAAAAAAGGTCTTCTTGCGACTGGATACCCTCCATATTCGGCAGAGCTCTTCTCTGTAGCATATCCCATGCATGCTCAATCGGGTTCAAGTCTGGCGACTGAGCAGGCCAGGGCCAAAGCCACATCTCAATCTCAAGAAATCCGCATAAAAATGCTTGATCCCTAGACACTTTTGATGTGTAGTTGACCCCAAATAATCTTGGGAATAAGGCTAAGAAGAAAATAATAATAATATGTATGTATTTAAAAAAATGAATGAAATATTTATTTATTTAGTGAACGAAAAAATAGTATGGCGTAGTAATCTATAAGTTGTATGTAACAAGTATGGAGTAACTCTAGACAGAACTTGTTTGAGTAGCGATTACTAGGTAGGCAGCACAAGTGAAAAGTTTAGTTTTATTTTTAACCGACTTCCAAAAGGAGGAGGTTCTCAATTTCATCGTTTTTTTTTTTATGTATGTACATCGATTACTCCGTCAATTGTGGACCGATTATGAAAATTCTTTTTGTATTCGAAAGGGTATGCTCCCCATGTGGTCCCATGGCCACCATATCAGGATCTGATGATGGGATCCTAAGGAAATCGAAGGAAACCCTGAAATTTACGTGAGCGCCTGCAATGAAGTTACGAGCAATTGTCTGCATGTCTTCATATTCTGTAGACATCATTAAATTTTAAATGAAATGATGATGAGAGACTTGAGAAAGACTAAAAAGCGAAAAATGAACGAAAAAATGAAAGTGCGGTACCTACTATTTCATTGTCTTGGCACTGACTTCAAACCTATGAATAGGTAGCACATACAAATTAAGTTATTTTATACTTTTTAGTTTTTGAAGTCGGTTTTTTTATTATCGATGAAAATCATACTAAAAAATGTATACCTGAATATTTATTTTCTTTATACCTCACATAGAATAGAACTTTTATATATTTTTATAAATCATTTTAAAGTGTTAGTGTTTATTCTGCACCTAATTCCAGTAAAGTTAAATGTAGTTCGCTCGAGTTGCGATAGATGGCGCTAGATGTACATTGATTATATTTGATTGTTGAAAACACTAATACAACGACATTTTACAAAAATGAGTCCTAGCTAGATCGATTTATCGCCCCCGAAACCCTGTGCATACAAAATTTCATGAAAATCGTTGGAGCCTTCCGAGATTCAGAAAATTTATTCTAGATCATCCAGGTACTTATAAATAATTCCAGTGTCACTTTGTTTCTCACCATGAACACCGAAACTATCCAACAGATTTTCAATAAAAAAAAAAGTGTTATGCTGGCTTGCCTAAGATCTAATAGTTAACTTGCTTAATCTAAGAGGAGCCCAACATGATCGAAAAGTGAGTCAGCTAGTGCTAGTGTATGCATATCTCTAGTCTGTATCTCACAGAAGATCACAAAGAATAGGCAAAAAATCTTCAAGGCAGATACCAAGTTGAACTACGACCTTATGATTTAGTCTGCCTTAAAAGCTTTAGCACTTTAATGAGAAACAATGAATATTATAATACATAAATGTCAGTTCTAAATCCAACAAACAAACACCCGACCCAAATAATTATAAAAGCGGCCTTTGTATGTCTGTCATCAACTCATTTATTCATTCCGTATTAGATGTTCGTTCATAAATTACATGAGACTAAAGTCCTATTGTTCTTAATCTTAATAGAAAATATAACACATAATTCTAAATAAATGTAGTTTCATATATAAGCACGCAACGATTGTGTTAAACGATGATCTTTGAAGGTAAATCCAGTGAAGGCGATCGTGAGGTAACGGGGATATCAGGAATGGCTCGAGGTGTCGGAAGTTCGGTCAGTTCAATTGTCTCATTGGGTACAGATTAAAGGGCTCATGTACAGACCTCTGTTCACTTGGACAGCTGTCAAACGGATAATCCGAGAACATCAATCGTCTTTGAGTGCGCCCTGTTGGGATAGTGAAAATAATTCGTGAAGCGATATTTCTAATGTCTACACTATTTCATTTTAATTTTTTTAGTTTGTATTCTATTTTAACAAGTTACATCGTCCTACAAATTGCGTGGTACGTTATCACTACCCTTCGCTTAAAAGTTTTTTTTTCCCTGCTAGCCCTGTTAGTTCCCACAATCGATTTTTAAAAAAGTGAACGGTGGGCCCTCATCACAATAAAGCCACTCACGAAAAATTTGCTTGATAGTAATAACTTGTAAAATTTATTCCGTGGATCCCGGACTAATATGTTTAATATGCGGTCGTACAGTTCGCACGGTCCAGCTGTTTCAGTAATTTACTCGTTTCAATAAAGTCAGTTCCTTTTTATGCTGAGTGGTGCCACGGTCTTTACTCTTTCTTAGAATGCGACCATGTAGATATTACACGGCTAGTGTATATGCAAGAACGGGAAACGGAAAAGTATCCATACTAAAATTATAAATTCGAAAATGTTTGTCTGTCTATCTGTTACGCTTTCATGGTTAAACCGCTGAATAGATAGTAGAGTAGATAGGCAGTCTTAGAAAAATATAAAATTATGTAAATCACATTAAAATATTTATTTTTAACTGACTTCAAAAATGGAGGAGGTTCTCAATTCGACCGTATATGGTTTTCTTAATGCTTGTTCGCTAATTTTAGTATGGATACTTTTCCGTTTCCCGTTCTTGCATATACACTAGCCGTGTAATATCTACATGATCGCATTCTAAGAAAGAGTAAATACCGTGGCACCACTCAGCATTAAAAGGAACTGACTTTATTGAAACGAGTTTTTATGAACCGATGAACGATTTATGATGATTCTTTTTTTAATGGAAAGGAGATATACTAACAGTAGTACCATGATAAGGAAACTAAGATCTGATGATGGCATCTAAGATAAATCGAGTAGAACCTTGAAGTCGGTTTTTATATTGTTAAAATTTTACTTGTGTTACATGCCTTTTAAGTTTTGTTGTTTGAAGAAAATAACACAACTAGAGCCTTATAGTACTTTTTATTGTTTTTCAAAGTATTTACCACGTAGCTTAATACACTTTTCCATTCGCTCAAACCAGTTATTATAACATTTATTCCACTCTAAAGTGGGGGTGTTCAAAATGGCTGACTTGAAAACGTCGACTGCTTCCGGACCGGACCGGACTGGAATCTTTGACCACAAAGATTTTTCCTAATTTTAGGAAATGGAAAGAAATCGTTAGGGCTTAGGTCAGGACTGTATGGAGGATGGTCAATAATTTCTAGTTTTTCCTGCTTCAAATGCTCAATCGTTTGACGAGCGCTGTGTGAGCTTACGTAGTCGTGGTGCAGGATGATGCGTCGCTTTGAGTTAGATTTTCGAAGTTCGGCGATGACTTGTGGTAAACAAACTGTGGTAGCGGTAACACTCTGCGTTAACCGTTCTACGATCTTCAAGTGCAATTGTCGCAACATGGCCGGTTTTTACATCGGACGTGGCCACCATCTTCTTTGAAGTGCTTCAAGAACGAACAACTTTAGTCGGCTTTGGCTCGTCTTGAAAGACCCAGGTTGTAGATTGTTGTTTGGAATCAAGATCGTAGGCATAAATCCAAGATTCGTCACCACTGATGATATCATAGACGTGATTTGACTCTCCTCGGTTGAACCTTTGCAGAGTTTTCTTACACCATCTGACGCGGGCCGCCTTGTGATCGTCGGAAAGCAGATGCGGTATCCAACGGCTAACTAGCTTTCTCACACCAAGCGCTTCATGCAAGATCTTCTGAATGGTTGTCCCTGAGATGCCTAATAGAGCCTGTATCTCTCGATACGTTACACGACGATCTTCGAGAATCAGTTGTCTCACAGCAATGATGTCATCTTCAGTGAAGGCGGATTTTGGGCGTCCTTCGCGAGATTGGTCACTAACACTAGTATGTCCACGCTGGAATTCTAAATACCAGCGTTCGACATGCCGCAGACATGGGGCTATAACACTGAACACAAATGTTAGCTCTTCAAAACACTGAAGCCGTGTCAGGCCTCTTCTAAAGTTGTAGAAAATTATTGCACGAACATTTTCCTTAGAAAGATTCATTTTTGTAAGTAACCTGATAGATTCTAATCGACGCTGTGACTAAACAATAGCATTAATACTCATACTTTCAACTGTTTTGAGATTTCAAATTTAAACGCATTCGAATATAGAACAGTTCCAAATCAAAAATTGCTGGGAAATATGGAAACGACAGAACTTAAAAGGCATGCCTAGTACACACCTTCTCCAGAATTGTAAATGATATATTTTTAATATGGCGCTTCGCAGAATCCACAAAGCCAGTATGTAGATAAAAGTTGTTAGCAATCGCCGGTTTGATATAATAAGTATTTTTACAAGCTTTATATTAACTTGCAATGTATGTAGGTGTGCTTGTATGTTCGGGTGGAATCTTGCAACTCAATTTTGAAGCAGATATCTTCAACCGATTTTGCTGAAATTTTGTAAGCATATGTATACAGCATGACAATACAATATTATAATGACATGGAGCTGATCTGATGCTGGAGTTTGAAGGTTGCCATAGGAACTCTGTAAAGAAACGTCGCAACATCATCGAGTTTGGACTAGTTTGATTCGTCTCGAGGCTTTCCAGTAAAAGCTTGATTTTAAAAAGCTTTTTAATTTAATTTATTTATTATATGTACCGTCATTGTATAAATACTTACAGAACCTTCGATCAAATATATTATAGATGCACAGTTCCATACAAAAGTAAACAAAATACTGTCCACGCTTCTATACATACTTAGGTATATGTACACCACTTGAGATATAGCGAAAAAAGTCCTGAACTGGTATACAGCTTAACCTAATTTTAACTTTAAGCAATTGACGTACGGACGGAAATAAATCCATATTAAATTCACTACATATTACCTTTTAGTTTGATGACACGATAGGACAATAACATTTTATGATTCTCACAAAAATCAGAAATAAAATAGCACATGCTCAAAAACAAGTGTATTGAAAAATTTAACTTAACGTATTACAATAAAGCACATAATAGTACAAAGAATAGCGAGAGTTACATTCCACTGACATTAAATAGTGTGTTCGCGTCTTATCGCTTTTATTTGGAACATGGACAAAATGGAGTTGCTTTTTGATTTAAAAAATATACGGTAGTTGGATGGATCAACAAATAATTAATTCTTCACACATTTTTTATTTCTTCTTTTGATCCTGATAGCTAAAAGTTTGAATAGAATTTTATTACAAATTAGAATAAGTATTAATTTAATATTGAATATTCCACTTCGATATTAGACCTTCTATACCTACGTGCCTGTATTTATACATATTATATTGCACTATTCCATAAGTTGGACTATACCTAAACTATAATCATCAAATATATTTTATATTCCAACTTAAATGTTTTTCAGATATTTACGAACGGACGGATAATTTTAAATTTTGGCAATCACGTTTAGAATCTGGTATAGACCAACATTTATAAACAGTTTGCAATTTCATCAAAAATACATACATGTAGATCGAATTAATAACCTCCTTTTTTAAAGTCGGTTAAATATTCTTAGTAGAATATAATACCTACCTGTGAAGTTGGTAAGGCTGTCTTTTTTATTCTCCTGAATATGTAAATTTCAAAAAACTAAAACAAAAACAAATCTTCAATTAACCTAAAAACATTGTAACGGCGACTCCATCATTATCCTACTGACTTTGTTCGCTAGCACTAGGCTTGTCTTTTTTTCTCGATGGATGCGTACATTAGAAGCCGTTCTAAGTCACAAATTTGATGAAAATATTAATAAAATTAGCTTTAAAGCATAACGAAAATACACCAATATGTTAGATTAAAGATAGACTTACTGAAAATATGATATTCCATCCATGTAATTTTTACAATTTTTTGTGTGTAAACACGAGCACGGCCACCAAGCGAATGAGAGCGAAACAAGGCATATTGTTGTTTATGCCTTGTTTTGCCGGTGCCACTTTTTAAGCGGCAACAGTGCATCTATGATATATTTGATCGAAGTACAGAACAAATGAAGTTCTCCAACAACCCCATTCAAGTCTCAAACGGGCAACGATGATGTACTCCTAGCTGATTTCAGCCACGGCGGCGAGTCTCAAGTAAGACCGGCTGTTGACGTATGCGACTGCCGATCTAGATGTCTCAGGTTCGAATACCGGATCGGACAAAAATGTTATTGAGTTTTTCTGATTACACAAATACATAATAATTTGTTTATAATTAGAGTTTGGAAGTTGACGTTCCGCGCCTGATCTCTCCCCGGTCGTGTCGGGTGACCGTCCCTTCGGATTATGAGAATGAGGGATCAGAGATTGCACCTGTGTTTGTGCACACACTTGTGCACAAACACCAGCGTAGTTGGCTGGGTCGCCGTGGTCGTAATCGGCTAGGAGAACATTATAATATTAGATAGATATGAGTTGGCGCTAATAATACATTTTAACAACTATTCTAAAAGAATTGAAGTGTGTTTGTACATTTGTTGAAACGCATTAATCTCAGGAACTTTTTGTTATTTAAATTTTAAGAATACTTTAGGTAGCTAACGCTAGATGCTAAATGCTTTAGTAGTTAAGTAGTAACCATAAACCCGCGTGGCTAGTTCATTATGGTATGAGACACATTTATTTTCTGTAAAGAAATTAAGGCATTCATTTCTCTGAAAAATACAAGGACGTTGAATAAAGAAAACAAGTGTTGCCCGATGCATTATTCTATTCTTAGACATATAAATACGCTGTGAAATATGGAAAGAACAGGATTCATATGTGTAAGTAGGTTGTTACACGTGTACGGCAATGTGTACCTCGTGTTCGTACAACTTGGCACGTAAGTAGTTCTAGGTAGCTTGTTCGAAGTTTCAAAGAAAACTATGATCGAACATCTTTCATAACATCTGTAAATAATGAAAGTGAAAGAATAAAAAATATGTATACTGGTTGTATTATAATTTACACATATGAGAAATAACGCTATTACTTATATCATCAGCTGGTAGTAGTCCCGCCAAAAGAGATTAGCAGGAATAAACAGACAGACATTTTTATGTAAGTACCGTATACACACCTTAACAAAGTCTAGGGATATTTATTATTTCATCAAATATGTCGGAGTGAGGTTATCCGAATAATAAAAGTGTTACAAACATGTGCCACTATCGAACGATTCCATGAGTCAGGCGAGGTGGGGATAAAATCTATATAAAGCGGCGCGATCGTAAACAGAGGACAGTTTCTCTTCAGATCTTGCGAGGTCCATATCTCTTGATTGTGACATGGGTCACTCCAGAGTCGTCCTTCTATTATTTGATTTGTGATTTATTGTATTTATGTGTTTTGTATCGTGTGCGCTAGTGCCGACTAGTTTGATCCGCGTGAGTCGATATTTACCTGAAGGGGAATTGCAAGTCTAGTGACGAATTCCACTGGGCAGCACGGAGGAGTGAGCGTTGCCCCAACCCTCTCGTGGGGATTGCTGATTACATTGATTAGTGTTTGGCTTTAGTCCATATTGGCTGTATCTGGGATTCATGTTCTCGTTTATTCTCGTGTCAGCCGATAAATATCTAAAAATCTAAGAAGAATTGTCATAGATAGTAAATGGAAGAAAAGTAGCTTATTTTAGGGACTTTAATAAAAGAAGAAAGCGATTCGTGATTCTTTTGCTTTTAATTAAAAAGTTAACTTTTTTAATTGGTGAAGAAAATTGGTACGAAAACAAATGTCATAAATTTTTTGTAACATTATTAATATTAATAAAATAATTAAAAATGTAATAAAATCTAATTATTAATAATCAGTGTTGCCACCTCTTACATAAATTACACATCGACATCGATTGTTCATACTTAAAATTAAATTGTCAATGTCTTGCTGCGGTATGAGGTCCCAAGTTCTGTGCAAGTGTCTGTATAGTTCTTGTTCCGTCGTCAAATTTGGCGGGGAATCTCGCAATGCTTTTCGTTGTAACATGTCCCAGGTATGTTCGATGGGATTTAAGTTGGGTGACTGCGCAGGCCAATCCAAAACTTGAATGTCATGATCTTGAAGAGCTGTCGATACCAGTCGCGCCGTATGAGAAGGAGCATTATCGTGCATGAATAGAAACTCCAGGCCCATTTGGATTCTGTATGGGATAATCACAGGCTCTACTACCTCTTCGAGATATTTTCGTGCAGTCATGCTGCCTTGAATCCAAACGAGCTGGGTTCGCCCACCAAGACGAATTCCTGCCCACACCATAAGTGTCCCGCCTCGGTAAGAGTGGACCTGAGGAGGGTGCCACAGACGGCTGACTCTGCCTGGAGTTCTCGAAACACGAGTTCTTCTTGAATCCTGATAAATCCAAACCGGGACTCATCAGTAAACAGCACCGATGACAATTGTTGATCACTCCAAGACAAATGCTCCCGAGCCCACGAAAGCCGCCGACCGTGATTGCCACGTCGCAGAGCTGGAGCACGTAGCGGTCTTCGAGCATGAAGGTTGAATTCATACAACACTCCTTCGCACGGTTTGGTAGCTTACCAGAAGCTGGTGGTCCTCCTGGAGCCTTTGCACAAGTAGCAACACCGTGATATTGGGTTGTCTTTTGGCGTTCATTAGGAGGTATCGATCCTGTCTTTGCGTAGTAACCCGTTGTCTACCACTGTGCCGTTCAGCCACATCCCCAGTACTGCGATATCGTGACCACAATCTTGATATCACGTTTTGGCTGATATGTAAGGTCTCAGCAACGACGCGTTGAATAGCACCATTTTGTAACATGCCCACGGCTCGTAACATTTCATCTCGATTCTAATGGCGACGTGACATGATTTTTGAAGCTAGCACAGCAAGTTCAATTAAAAAAAAAGGCAATCTAATCAAAAAACAATTTTAATTTCTCTTGTCGTAATGAATTACCAACAATTTTGCCGCCGTATTTTGTTTTTAGCATTGTTATTCTTTTATATTTTTAAATTTTGAAAATATTAGGTCTTTACCTATGAAATTGCCGTTCATCAGTACTGGTCATTTCAAATAAAAAAAAGTTTGTAATGGCTCTGTATTCTAAATTCAAATTAATTTTGTTTTAAAACCACGACATTCTATTTACAAACTCAGTCTTTTGTTTTCTGATTAGCGTTGTATTTTCATTACATTTGAACATTTTTCGTCATAATGGATACTTTAAAAATTCGTGTAATTATGGAATATGAGTTCCGTCGTGGCACCAACGCGACACAAACGGCACGTAACATCAAAAACGTTTACGGAGAGAAGTGTACAAACGAACGCACAACCCGTTATTGGTTTTCCCGGTTCCGTTCTGGAAATTTTGACTTGAAAAATGAAGCTCGTGGTCGTCCGGAGACTTTGGTTAACAATAATGAATTTAAGGCGATTGTGGAAGCTGACGAAACTCAATCTACAGCTGAGCTAGCAGGAGCTTTCAATGTAAGCATCAAAACAATATTAATCCATTTGCGACAAATTGGCAAGGTAAAAAAGCTTGATGGATGGGTGCCCCACGACCTTAACGATCGCCAGCGCAACGTACGCGTCGAGACTTGCCTTGCGCTGCTCAACAGGCAAAGAAATGAAGGAATTTTGAAACGAATTTTTACGTGCAACAAAATATGGTTTCTATTCGACAATCGAAAGTGCTCAGCAAGTTGGTTAGACCCTGGTTAAGCACCAAAGCAATGCCCTAAACCGAAAATGACCCCTAAAAAGGTGATGGTCACTGTTTGGTGGTCTAGTGCGGGTGTGATTCATCACAGCTTTTTACAAAACGGCATGAGCATTAATGCAGATGTGTACTGTTAAGAACTGGAGAGAATGATGGAGAAGCTTGCACATCTGCAACCAGCTTTGGTCAATCGGTCGTCCCCACTGCTCCTTCACGACATCGCGCGAACTCCATACTGCGCAATAAACAGTCTCCAAGCTGCAAGAGCTGGGGTTGGAAGCTCTCCCTCATCCGCCATACTCACCAGACCTTGCACCTACCGACTATTACTTTTTCCAAAATTTAGACATCTTTTTAGTGCGTAAAAATTATATTCCCGAGAGGCAGTACAAAATGCCTTTGAAGAGTTTGTTGCCTCCCGTCCAGCTGATTTTTACAAGAAGGGCATCAAAAAAATGCCAATGCGTTGGCAAAGATGCGTCGATTGCATGGGTGATTACTTTAAATAACAGAAATAAAAAAGTTTTAAAAAATAAGTACTTTCACTTATTGCATACAAAACGGCAAATTCATAGGTAAAGACCTATTAGAATAAAAGAGGTTTTATTTAGTAGATACACTTTTTATGGAAACTAAAAAGATTTTTAACTATAAAGTCGTGAATAGTATAGGATTATGATATCCCTAGACTTTGTTGAGGTGTGTTTATGTACTTTCTTTTCAACCGACTTCAAAAAGGAGGAGGTTCTCAATTCGACTGTTTTTTTTTTTTTTTGTTACTTAATAACTCATAACTTTGGACTGGGTGAACCGATTTTGATGATTCTTTTTTTATTTGAAAGCTGATGCTTATCGAATGGTCCCATTTAAATTTGGTCCAGATTGAAGTCGGTTTTTTTTTTGTTAAAACTTGTATTTTTTCACTTAGATGTTAATTTGAAAGCTGTTTAGTTTATTAGAGTATTTTATTATAATAATAATAAGTTCACACATCTTACACACGTTCGTTTGATCCCAAACTAGAAGACTCTGATAACCAAGCCGCTGAAAAACATTCTTATACATTTCCAATTAAACACGTACATCCATATACGTCATTGATATCAACAGCTGTTAGCAGTCCAGTACTTTAGATATGCCTTAGCAAGCAGGTTTTGGCTTAGTGTACCACATATTACATACATATGATAGACAAATTACACAGGCATAGAACATAATATGAACGTGCCGAATATACAAATGTTCGTCTCGGGTAGAATTGGAATCCTCGACCAGCTTAGCAGTCGGGGTCAATAACAACAGGTTATTTGCGACCTGCTGAGTTTCATTCACGTAAGTTTACTTCGGAATAAGAGGAAAGAGCAGACGGTTGCGGGTCATACAATTTAAAACACGTGTACACAGGGGGCAGAGCGTGGGATGTAATCCTGCCGTCTAATGCTGGTAATCATTGGCCAGACGGAACTTGGAGCCTTCCTATTTGTTGTCACAACGGATTTAGGCATTAGCCCCGTCTCGCCCACAATTTCTATTAATTTTCGAAATGGTTGTTTTTGTAGGCGATTAATGTTTTAGAAGGCATATTTTAAGCTAGAGAACAGTTCTGAATACGGTATCAAATACTTTTGTTGTTGATACTAATGATAGTATTACTTTCTTTGATAAATAATAAATTTCCTGTTATCGACTTATTTTCATGCTATTTTCTTTTTATTATTTACGTGATTTGGTATGCGTCAACGAGCTGGGTAAGCAAGTTAACAAATTGTCTCCAAGATTACACTTACCTATTACCCAAATAGGTGATTTGGTGATTCCGCTGAATTTGCATTATATTTGGAAGGATAATATTCTATTGGAAAAATTACCCAATCCATTTGTACATAATATGTGAACGGTTAGATAGATAGGTTGTTACGGGTAATTATTTAATTATGTGCTTATATTATTTTAAACAACATTTTGGCATACCGATAATAGTAATTTAATCATATTACATAGCGTATACGTAATATTTGTAATGTAAGATATCATTTTAACGAATTTATTTTATTTAAAAATTAAATTGAATAATGCCAGTATGACTACATTAAAGGCATCCATGAACTTGCTCAATAATAATATTATAAATTCGAAAATGACTGGTATCTGTCTGTCGATTACGCTTTTATGGTTAAACCAGTGCACCGAGTTCAAGGAAATTTAATATGGAGATACTTTGATTTTTGTAACCGATATATATGTATATACACGGGAGGAGCCGCGGGCACAAGCTAGTACTATGGATAAATGTCGAAGGGATGTTCTAAAACTGCTTTCATCAAATAACTTAAACTAACCAAAATTAGGAATAGGATTGTAAAATGATAATGTTGAAATAATGACGATGGCTGATGTTGAAGTCAGAAGTTTAATTGGAATTTTTGTAAAACGGTCTATTTATATTATCCTATTTCTTATTTGTACTTCTAGAATTACAGATTATAAAGTAATTTATGTATATTTGAAAGTTATATATCAAAGACACACTGGACAAGGGAGTAATTGCTAACCATGCATCATGATCGGCAATTACTGCTTTGATTAAATATTTTATTAAGCACAATGGGAACTTTCTTTGTGATTGATAGAATTTATAATTTATAACATCGATCCAAGGTCGGGCAACCATCCCTTTAGCACGAATCTTGTGTATTTGTGTGAAAGTAACACAATTGGTAAACAAATTAAAGAAATCGATTTAAATTAAAGCGTGGGCGGCGCTTGCGGTGAGTGAGCGTTGTTTCGCGTGACTACTCTGATATCTGTCATCAGTGCTGAATTCATTCGTACAGTTACTGATTTATATACACGATCGTACGAAGGGTATTTTTGCGCCAAAATGGATAGTAAGGCTGGGTCGTCTAGAAGTAAAATTAAACCGTCGACAAAGTGATGATTATCACTCGGAAAGTTCTGAAGAATATTATGGTGATAAAGAAGTGTATTCGCAAGGAGCTCATAAATGGGAGTTATCTTCAAGTTCAGAAGAATCTGGTCTGGAATCAGTGATAAGTATTTTTGATTTTAAATCAAAGCTGAAGACGACCAGCCGCAGACCACGTTTACAAACGATAAAAAAGAATATACCATCAAATTGAGAATCTTTCTTTTGAGAGTTAGTTAAAATAGATGTAGAGTAATGAACCTAAAGCCATTAATCCACTGCCAAGTTTACTTAGAGCTTTACTTGTAATGTGCCGTCTCTCAAGGAGTTATTAAACTCAATACAAGCAGCTGTCAATTATCTGTCTCTGCCTTAATGTTGAATAGCTCTCTATCTGATTGCACAGCCGTTTTAATCTCTTAAACTGCTAAGGATTAGTGCACACTTGAGCGATAAATGGAGATGCGAGATAGTTGTCAAGTCTAATACATTAGAAGTTCTCAAACGACGGCGTCGATCGTTAGGTCAAGGTGCTGCTTAAGGGCTCACAACTAACTTCATTTAATTAAAGTGATTAGAGCCTTTCTCAATATATTTAGAAAGTCTCTATTGCGATGGATTCGCCTTCTCGTTACATTAGTAACACTTCATAAAAGTCTTCGTACAGATAATTAAAAGAAATATATTTTAAAATAGAAGATTCGTAATCGATCTTATACACTTTAGTAATTTTAATTGATATACAGTTAAATTTAAATTACATTTACGTCTAAATGTTGTTCGTAAATTATCTCGAAATATTATCCCCTCGACTGTGTCTTTTATCACACAAAAAAAGATCACAAAACATTATGCACTCGAGATCACGGAAAAAAATGGCCTTGTTTACATTTCAAAGCTCGGTTTCACTGTGATTTATTGTTGTTCAAGTGGCTTGCTGTCGTAACACTTTAGATTTGATTAACTCTTACCTCAAAAACAGAAGTCAGATTACGAGTATCATGAGAGTATGTCCCAATACGAAACATGTGGTAGACTATAAGTCCGGGAGTCGAAAAGTTAAATATGGTGTTCCACAGGGCAGTGTTTTGGGTCCACTACTATTTCTTATCTATATAAATGACCTACCGAAATCTTCTACAGATCGTATGGTATTATTTGCCGATGACTGCACTATCTTGTATAATGACGAAAGTTTAATAAATAATAGTTTAAACACAATAATGCAATGGTTACAAAATAATAATTTAATAATCAATGTCGATAAAACTAAATGAATGCAATTTAAGCAGAAAACAAAAAAAAACTTTGCAAAAGCAAGTAGAATTTAATGGTGAAAAAATTGAACTGACGACTACAACAAAATTTCTTGGTGTGTACGTAGATGACAATTTGAAGTGGCAAAGACATATTGAGTTTGTTTGCCAAAGGGTGTCACAGTCATCTTACAGTTTATACATGCTAGCGAAAACAGTCAGTTTTAACACTTTACTCGTGGCTTATCATAGTAATGTTGCTTCTAGACTCAGATATGCAATAATATTCTGGGGAAATACTACCAATTGGGATAAAGTATTTAAATGCCAAAAAAGATGTGTGCGAGCTATGTGTGGTCTCAAAAGAACTGAGAGTTGCAGAGAATATTTTCAAAAAATTTAAAATACTTACCGCGCCATCTTTGTATATTTTTGAAATGGCTTTGTTTATTATACATCATCTATCCCTGTTTACACTTGAGCTTAAATCACGAAATAGGTCTCATTTATATAGTAATCTGTGCAGTCATTATAGAACTACTCTATTTGAGAAGAGCGTGTTTGTAATGACCACAAAAATCTATATAATAGAATTCCTAATTACATAAATGAGTGTAGCAATATAAATGTTTTCAAAAACAAATTATTCCAGTATCTGGTAGACAAGAGTTATTACACTGTTGATGAATTCTTATCGACCACAAATTTTTAATGTTACAATATTCGCTATATAACATTTATTCTAATGTTACCGTACTATTTCAATATACTTTAGTAGTTCTGTTTTCTTCGACAATTTTTAGCTACCTGTTATTGTAATATCTGAAACCTTTTTTTTTTCTTCTCTCCCATTGTTTTGTATTGAAATTATTTGATGTATTAATTGACATATCTTGATAATTTAATTTAAGTGTTTAAATAATTTAACTTATGACATTTCTGTTTATATAAGATTTGCACACCGCATAATGTGGTAGGACATAGTGTACCTCTAAAATAAGCATAAGATCTGTAACTGACCTATGTTTCCGCAAACAAACGATTGATTGATTGATTTATTTATTTAAAAGCTTAGGTCGTTTACTTGTGATATAAAGTTGCAAATATAAACAAAGCACTCAAGTTTAATATAACTGAACACTTTAAATAAACATTCACGCACACAGCCGGCAGTCACCGCCATTGACAAGGTCACAGAGAAAAAATAGTTGAAGTTTGGTTTTGTACTGGCGTTATATTGCATCTGTGTTCTACTAAGTACAATATAGTAAAGTGCGACAAGGATAAATACATTAGTAACCAACATAAAATATCTTTCAATCTTTGATACCCTACCACAGAGTGAGCTGTCAACGGACAAGGCATTTTTGGAACATTTTTAGTGTTGCTCGGTGTAGGTTTGATAATCGACTAAAGTTTTTGGTTTTTCTTATGTTTCTTAATCTGAACATTAAAATAAAGTGTTTCAATGATAAAATTACTATAAAATTACTAAAATTAGCCAAAAAATTAGACAAATCTGGACGTAATATTCTCTGTTCTCTGTTTCTCACATAGTTGTCAACTTTTTTGACGCCACATTCTTACGTTTCACAGTCGAGGGGAAATACTAAATTAACGACGACTTGACTCCTATGTATTATTAACTACTTCACATTTATGTGTCCTTATGCATTTCTGTCACCCGATATAAGCCATATTATTACATTATTCTTTATCTTGAATATAAGTCATTCGAAACTAACTAGTGATTATTTTCTCTTGCGAGCTAAATATAAATAAACATTCAATTCATTACAATTCAAATTCAAAATCATTAATTCCATCAAGACACTAAGTGACACTTATGAACGTTAAAATTGAAGCTACAGTTAAAAATCATAGATCGAAACTACAGACGCCACAGCATACACTGGATTGTCAAAGTAAATTAGGTGAAAACACCAAAATCTACTGCCGCTTGTGTCGATCCACAACATTATCTACCAAACTGATGAGTGAGGACGTGGTTAAATGGACTTACAATTTAATTGCTTTTAATTTGCATGTATCCAATGGTCTGCAGAATACAACACACCGATATTCTATGGGCTAAAATCTCCCGTTTTCCTTCTTCCAAATATCTCCTAGGCCATGAAGCTTAAAAGGTTTTTATAACGGTATTATGGCAACAATAAAGTAGGAGCATCATAAGAAATAAAAGGTTGTTATGCTATTTGCTAATTTAACTGAAATAAATGGGTGCGATAAAATGATTGGATGTTATTTGTTTGGGCTGGCTCTGCTGCTATTCGTAAACATGATGGACATCATACACTTTTATATTAATTGACTGCAAACTAAAATAGCATCATAAGAGTGTTTAGTTTGTGAAAATACCGATAGATTGAGTTGAAACGTTTCTGGTTTGTATTTAATTTCTAACTGTTTTTAACCCCCGACCAATAAGAGGGGTGTTATAAGTTTCACGTGTCTGTCTGTCTGTCTGTCTGTGGCACCATAGCGCCCGAACGGATGAAGCGATTTCAACTTAGTTTTTTTTGTATGAAAGATGAGTTACGTGCGAGTGTTCTTAGACATGTTTCATGAAAATCGGTTGAGCCGTTTAAAAGTTATGGGGGTGAAAGTGGGGAAGAGTAACCGAATGTCTGCAAAAATATCATCGAGTATATATATCGATACTTCTTAAAGGGAACTCAGGTTATTACGTCGGGGTTTTTTTTTTAATTTTGAGAATTTATAGTTATTAATAGTTGTAATGCTTTTGCACTGCATGTTGAATTTAATAGCTTTTTTTTAAAGACTACTCCCGCAGTGTGTCACGTGGGACTTTACAATCATACATAAAACGGACACAAAGAACACCTAGACTCTGAACAACAATTTGTGGATTACACAAAGTGTTTTCCCATGTAGGACTTGAACCCACAACTCTTGACACCGTAGGAAGCAGCTTGGCGATCACTTAAAACCACTAGGCCAACCGTGCAGTAGAATTTATTTATTTTTTCTTTTTTTTTAAAAAGACAACTCCCGCACTAGGAATAAATCCTGTGTCACGGGGGACTTTAAAAACATACATGAAACGAACACAAAGAACACCCAGACTCAGAACAACAATTTGTGGATCACACAAAGTGTTGTCCTACGTGGGATTTGAACCCACGACACTTGGCGAAGTAGGAAACGGTGTGGTGACCGTTAAACCACTAGGCCAAACGTGCAGTCTTATATATTCTAGTGAAAACAAATCACACAATTTATTTGTATATCCCGTGGCAAGATTTGTGAATTATTGTTTAATACATTACACTGCGTTCCGTTTTTAGGCTTAGGTACATATATTAGCTTGAAAACTTTTGCGTTCCGTCATACGTTTAACATTATTTTGAGCTTTAAACATCCTTTCTGTTAGCGTCACGTTAAATAATAATGATTTGTTAATTAATAATGATTGTATGAAATACTTATGACTTATTTTTATTTACCATAATTTAGTAATTTCAATGATCTGTATCGATATTGATTAATATCAGCATCGGTATTAATAAATATCGACACATTTATTTTGGTAGGGTAGCAACATTATAAACTGTCACTGTTCATAGCGGGGCATTATATTGCAATTATTGGCGCTGACAAGTTGTTAGTACAGTTTATAAAAATAAATCATTTTATATTGAAGTAATCCCTTGGTTTTTGTGAGTGGGAGACCTTGATCCTTCATTTCTAAGGAGATACCTTAGTTCAACTAGACTACTAGACTGATGATTTGAAGTGTGTGATGTGATACATAACTATGAGCACTATGCGCAGTCAGTCAGTGGTCAGCCCTACTCAAACGTAATATGTATAATTAAGTAGGTATTTATCCGCTTTTTTTTTTTTACAAACGACTTTCAGATATTTTTTTTTGATTTATTGTTGGCTACTACTTGATAGTGTTAAACAATGTTCAGCTATACCCGCCTATCTCCGAGTGCCGTTACTTTTGAAATATATGTTGTTATATATTATTGTATTGTATATACGCTTGTTACATACGAGACCACAAAGGCCTATTGTTAGATCACGCACTCGTCCAATATGCCAACGCTGCAGTCTCCATGACACAAGGTGCCGACGCAGGAATTACGATAACACACCACAAAGACCTGTTATGAGATCAACGGTGCCACGAAGGCGATGACAGCATTACGAACATGGACAACAAAGGCCTGTTATAAGATCAACACCGCGTCACTAGCACAAGGCGCCGACACAGCATTGTTATAGTATATATATTTAAGATTTGTCATTCTACGCACACTTACTTTTAAGCCAACATCGCGTTAGCAACTTAGACTAATTAGTTATAGTTTAAATGTAATTTTTATAATCTTTTATTAAATTAACTTCAAGTTCTATTTCGTTTCTCTAAAACTCCTTCGGCTGTGGCAAATACGTAATTGGCGCAGTCGGTAGGATACTCGCGGGTCGTTTCGCGAGCTATAAAGATCTCTAATATCGAAATCCGCGTTCGCGAGCAGCCCGAGCGGCCTTCAAGCCACTGTACGAGTATCCAGAATCTACGAGAGCTGCAGCCAGTGGGAAGAGTATCCGAACATTGATACGCGGCGAAACGGAATGAAAGGGTGAGTGCACAGAATCGTTCTTGTGTTGCTATTCCTTTACCTTGAAGTTTTTATTTCCCAAAATTTTCCACCCCTAGTAACTCCCGTATTAGAGAGTCTGCATCGAGCTAGATTCGTCGACGAGTATAACTAGATAGTGGTAGGAATTTGGATTTAAAAGATTATAATTATAGTTTAGAATTACTTAAATCAATAATTTTTTATTCTTCAAAATTTTCCACCCTAGTAACTCCCGTATTAGAGAGTCTGCATCGAGCCAGACTCGTCGGCGAGTACAACTAGATAGTAGTAGGAATTTGAATTTAGAAGACTATAGTTTAGAATTAAATCAATTACCTAGAATTAAGATAATGACGGAGCGCAACCCGGACATAATTTTTAAGGCTTTACGCCCTGTACCGGAGTTCGACGGGAACCCACATATACTTACCCGATTTATTAAGTTATGTGACCAAATAGTATATACCTACCTGAGTACGGAACCCTGTGATCAGTTATCGAACCTTTGCTTGATAAATGGAATTTTAAATAAAATCACAGGCCCCGCCGCTAGTATTATAAATTCAAATGGCATATCTGATAATTGGTTAGACGTTCGGAATGCATTGATCAATAATTTTGCAGACCAAAGGGATGAAACTGCCCTTTATAATGACCTCTCTTTAGCCAACCAGGGACAAAGATCACCACAGGAATTTTATGACCACTGTCAGACACTATTTAGTACAATTATGACATATATTAGCCTTCACGAGACAATATCCACTACTATTGAAGCCAAGCGCACTTTATACAGAAAACTAACCATGCAAGCGTTTGTAAGGGGTTTACAGGAACCTCTAGGTTCACGCATTAGGTGTATGAGACCTGACACGATTGAGAAAGCTTTAGAATATGTTCAGGAGGAAATGAATATATTGTATTTGCAGCAGCGCAATGACATAGCTAGTAAATTACAGCTGACCCCTAAGGTCACCCACTCTACTCCTGTACATACCCCGAAACTTTCAAATAACTATAGCCATAGCCCAACCGCATCATATTGGCCTTCACACGTAGCAAATAGGCCGCCACCTCAGCCGATGCAACCTTTTAGGTTTGCACAAGGGTTCAGGATGAATCCTATGCAGCATCACCCCTCACCACAGGTACGTATGCCCACACACACACAACACATGTTTAGTGCTAGGCCTCTAAATTATAATCTTCGAAGTAATACGTTTAGGATGCCACCTAGAACTCAACCCAGTCAGCCACCTGGCCCCGGACCGATGAGTGGTATAGAACACTTTAATACCAGACCGATGCCACCTCCAGGAGGAATCCGCGGACATGACTGGCGTACCCAGGGCAATCCACCACCTAATAATTACTTTAAATCTCGTGAGATAAACTTTAATGAGTGTTACTATGATAGCTATTATTACGACCACAACTATAACCCTGACTATGACTACTTTTCACATACCAATGACTATACCCCCTATGATGACTATGACACGAATCAAACACAGTATCAAGGCCATGATCTTCCTTTAGAGTACTCTTATAACAATTCAAACGATAACCTTAAGAGTGCCAATTCAAATTCGGACGGATCAGAAATTAGAAAAGCTAAGATAGAAATAAACTTACAAGCACAGAGACAGTTACCATTTATTCAGATATCAAATCCTCCTTTAAAATTACTTATCGATACCGGTGCTAACCAATCATTCTTAAGCCCGGAAGCCGTTCAAAACTATTACCCTGATATTCCTTTAAATTACGATCCATTTGAAGTGACTAATGTACATGCTACTACGAGAAACAACTACTCTATAACACTACCGTGCTTTAACGAATTTAATGACCCGGATAATATACGTTTCTTTGTCTATAAGTTCCACGATTATTTCGATGGTCTTATAGGACTCGACTTAATGACCAAATGGGAAGCTAAAATAGACCTTAAAGACAAGACCTTGACTACACGACATACGGTAAACCCTATTAAAATGTACAACTCCCAAAATGTGAATTTATACGAGGATATTATCCCTGCAAAGAGTTATAAGGTAGTTACGTTACCGATAAGTGCCCCGGATGGCGATGTAATTATTCCAGAACAATTAATTTGTAACTGCACCATAGTTGAATGTGTAACTATTGTAAAAGATAACCGTGCTCTTTTAGAAATTATTAACCCTAGTGATAACGATGTCATATTTGCACTTCAAAACTCGATTAAAGCAGACGTTTTTAACTTAGAATATTCACCCAAAGTTTCTACACGCGTTCAGGACATAATCTCGCGATTACGAACAGACCATTTGAACGAAGAAGAGAAAGCTAATTTAACGTCCTTGTGCTCTCAATATTCAGATATTTTTTATATAGAAAACGAGACTCTAACCTTTACTAATAAAATAAAACACCGAATTAATACTACCGATGAAGTCCCGGTCTATACAAAGAGCTATAGATATCCTTTTATTCACCGTCAGGAAGTTAAGGATCAGATAGAGAAGATGCTTTCACAAGGCATTATAAGACCCTCAGAGTCTGCATGGAGCTCACCTATTTGGGTGGTACCCAAAAAGGCAGACGCGTCAGGTAAACAAAAATGGCGCCTAGTAGTAGACTTTCGGAAACTAAACGAAAAGACTGTAGATGACAAGTACCCTATACCAAACATATATGATGTACTAGACAAACTGGGGAAGTGTCAATACTTCACCACCCTTGATTTGGCCAGTGGATTTTACCAGGTAGAGATGGACCCCAGGGATATACAAAAGACAGCGTTCAATGTAGAACACGGGCACTTCGAATTCCTTCGAATGCCAATGGGTCTGAAGAATTCTCCCTCCACGTTCCAACGTGTGATGGATAACATGCTCCAAGGGCTTCAGAACCAGATCTGCCTAGTATACCTTGATGACATCATCGTTTATAGTACCAGCCTCCAAGAACACATACTGAACCTCCGGAAAGTATTTCAAAGACTTAGAGAGTCCAATTTTAAGGTCCAAATGGACAAATCAGAGTTCTTAAGATCAGAAACAGCATATTTAGGACACATTATAACGAGAGAAGGTGTCAAACCTAACCCTGAAAAAGTATCAGCCATCCAAAAGTACCCATTACCTAAAACCACTAAGGAAATAAAACAATTTCTAGGTCTGATAGGATACTATAGAAAATTTATTCCAGACTTCGCGAAAATCATTAAACCAATGACACAATGCCTGAAGAAGGGTAGAAAAATAACTATGGATAACGATTACCTAGACTGCTTCGAGAAATGCAAAAAACTATTGACTAATGACCCTATACTCCAATACCCCGACTTTAACAAAGACTTCATATTAACGACCGACGCCTCGAATTTTGCAATAGGAGCTATTTTATCGCAAGGACAGATAGGAGTTGATAAGCCAATATCTTATGCCTCTCGTACTCTTAACGACAGTGAGATCAACTACAGCACCATCGAGAAGGAGCTGCTAGCAATAGTATGGGCCACCAAATACTTCCGACCTTATCTATTTGGGCGTAAATTTAAAATTCTAACCGACCACAAGCCACTTCAGTGGATGATGAGTCTAAAGGAGCCCAATTCTCGTTTAACAAGATGGCGATTAAAACTCAGCGAGTATGATTTCACCGTTATATAAAAAAAAAGGGAAAACTAACACTAACGCAGACGCCTTATCTAGAATTGAAATTCATAACGAGGAAACCAGTTCGATCATTGCAAATCCCACCGAGAAGACTCCCACTATAGATAATTCAGCTACTAGTACAGCCCACACAAGCCAGGAAAATCCAATTTTAGAAGTACCTATTACAGACGAGCCCCTTAACAAATTTCACCGACAGTTAGTTATCACTATCGTAAAATACCTTACACGACGACCTGTAGTTACAAAACCATTTGAGACACACACTAAAGTGACAGTACAAGTGACTGAGGACAATCTTGAATCCGACTTAATTAATGCCATAAAAGAATATGTAAAACCCAAAGTTAAGACCGCCATGTTAATCGTCCCGCCTTTAGCTATGTACACTATTGTACCGATAATTCAGAATAAATTCAGGAGTTCTTCATTAGATCTCGTATTAGCTAAAATAGAACTAGAAAATGTGAAAGACTATTTAAAACAGCAAGAAATAATTAGGCATTACCACGAGGGAAAAACTAACCACAGAGGGATAAATGAATGCTATCTCTCTTTATACAGAAAATATTACTGGCCTAATATGAGGGAACATATAGCTAAACATATAAATGAATGTACCATTTGTGGCCAAGGAAAATATGACCGAAACCCGATTAAGCAGCAATTTAACATAGTTCCGCCAGCTACGAAACCCTTAGAAATTATCCACGCAGACTTATTCACCGTACAATCGGAAAAATACATTACCTTTATAGATGTTTTCTCTAAATATGGTCAAGCCTACCACCTAAAGGATGGCACCGCAATAAGCATATTACAAGCCCTCCTCCTATTCTGCACTCATCACGGGCTTCCTTTAACGATAGTTACAGATAACGGGACTGAATTCACTAACCAACTCTTTGCCGAGTTCTTAAGACTTCACAAAATAACTCACCATAAGACATTACCTCATACCCCCAATGACAACGGTAACATTGAACGTTTCCATTCGACGCTTTTAGAACACCTCCGTATTTTTAAATTGCAGAATAAAGACGAACCAATAACATATCTTGTACCCTACGCCATAATTGCTTACAACAGCTCTATTCATAGTTTTACAAAATGCAGACCCTATGACATATTAAAAGGCCATTTTGACCCCAGGGACCCTATTGACATTGACATAAACGAAAAATTACTCCAACAATATGTAGTGACTCATAGAGCACAGATGAAGACTGTATATGACATAATAAACGAGACTTCGTTAGCCAATAGAACTGCTCTTATAGAATCCCGTAATAAGTCTAGAGAACCTGAAATTGACTACCAGCCTGAACAACAAGTTTTTATAAAAAAATCCTCTTGCTGAAAGACAAAAGCTTGCTCCCCGTTATACACAGGACAAAGTCTTAGCCAATCTCCCCATTCACATCTATACCTCGAAAAAACGTAGCCCCGTAGCAAAATCCCGTCTGAAACGAAAACCCAAGAGTAACCAATTGTTACAGGATACTACTACTGACCTTGATGCTGGAACCACTTCTAATACGACCTTAAGAGATAAGACTTGACAATTTAGATTTATTACCATTTAGGCTAGGATAAGCTATAGTAACGACACATTATTATACATTTTTACAATACATCGTACGTACGTACGTAAGTACTATCTAATTCTACACTTAGATTCGAAGTACAGGACTATAAGAATAGACTCACTAACGAAACCTACTTATTATACGAAATACATTTAGAACACCTAGTAAAAAAACCAATATCCTTAATCATCTATACACCTTAGAGCCTGGCAGGACAAAAAGAGGTCTACTTGATGGATTAGTCTATAATTAAAAGCATTACCGGCAATCTGGATTATCAGGATGCTTTTAAATACACTCAAGCTTTAGTTACCTTGGAAACAAAAAAAAATACTGTAGAGTTTAATTATCGCGCTTATTTAAACAAACTTATAGCTAGTTTAACTTATCGAAAACGAAAGTAATATTAATTATATCCTTCAGTTAATCTTAAATGAAAATGCTTACAGAGCCAATAACATTATTAATTATGGAAAATATAACTTGTTAGAATCAAAAATATTCTAGCCTTTACTAAAACCTGGACAAAATAAACTTAGATCTTAGTTAGTACTTAGGAATACTATGATATTATAAGGTCAGGATCGTATTTTGTAGTTTAACATATAAATTATAGTTTTCAAACTCCCCGTAGTCTTTCCAAATATCTATGATTTCTGTAAACTATCCCTCGCACAAAATAAATTTCACCAATTCCTTATTCCTTCTCATCCTTATATAGCAACTGATAGAAATGAATTTGTGTACATAGAGGCAGAATGCCCGAAGTATAGTAAGCACATATGTCTGTGAGAAAAACGTAGCCCAGCAGATCCGGACAGAACCTGATTGCACTCAAGTACTGCAGAACTCACCATCATTAACGACAACAACGAAATAAAAAGTCAACCTTTGAAGTAAACCTTTAAGATCTTCACAGCATCTAGAATAAAGTATCCCAGGAAACACCGATAGAAAACGACAACGTCCAGTCAACAAACCTGTACCATACGACCATTCCATTCTATGTATTGGTATCAGTTACAACTGCAATTATCACCTACGCAGTAGGCCGTAACTACAAGATCTAGCACCTAAAACTAAATAGTTCAAAAGAGAACCGAACACTCCAGATACACACTATGGAAGATCCAGCCAACCCTAAACCAGAAGAATTTTCAGCAACATTTTCCATTAACATGACAAAATAGTTGCTGAACTGAGGGTGGAGGTGTTACATACGAGACCACAAAGGCCTATTGTTAGATCACGCACTCGTCCAATATGCCAACGCTGCAGTCTCCATGACACAAGGTGCCGACGCAGGAATTACGATAACACACCACAAAGACCTGTTATGAGATCAACGGTGCCACGAAGGCGATGACAGCATTACGAACATGGACAACAAAGGCCTGTTATAAGATCAACACCGCGTCACTAGCACAAGGCGCCGACACAGCATTGTTATAGTATATATATTTAAGATTTGTCATTCTACGCACACTTACTTTTAAGCCAACATCGCGTTAGCAACTTAGACTAATTAGTTATAGTTTAAATGTAATTTTTATAATCTTTTATTAAATTAACTTCAAGTTCTATTTCGTTTCTCTAAAACTCCTTCGGCTGTGGCAAATACGTAATTCGCTGTAATATATGTTGTTGTTTGTTTTGACTACGGCGGGTCTCGAGAACAACACACTCCGGATCAAATGATCCGGAGGCTAGTAACTTTGTGAACCTAACCAAACAAAAATGCCTTATATCTCAACTTTTTATTACAATGAGTGAATGATAAATAGTAAGAAAAATAGTTACGATTTAATAAGGAGTGTCAAACATATATTCACGGACATGAAGACTGCCGCGGATGCGAGAATTTCGCACACGATCTTTTCGCGTGACTCTGCACATCCACCGCAGTATATTCATCTCCGTGACACGCAGCTCTTGTTTGTGTCGTTCCAGCACTGGCCACGCTACACAACCATGTAAGAAAATCTTTATGTAATGAAAGTAAAATATAAAATTAGCCAATCGTAAAACAGGATCTTTCTCACATTCAGTAGACAAATATTAATCATCTTTTCAAATTCGCTTTGACATACATACATTTATATATATGTACATTTGTATATATATGTGTCATACGCACAATAGTGAGGGCAATGCTTTATTTTTGTTCATAAAAAATAGTATATATCGATTAGTTGAAATGTATATTGCATTGATTTAGATGCTTCCGACGATTTAATGTTATTTATGACTAATAATGAGAAGTTTGTCGTGTTAGTACCGACCAAGTGTTCTCAGACACATTTTTACTTGCATTCCAGTGCTATCTTTCTCCTCACCTGTCAAGGAAATATACTAGCCAGCACGGCCGGTCATTGTTCCTACTTTCTTTAAATCGCTCAGACAAACATATATATTAATTACAACTTAACAGAATAAAATTTATTTACATTGATGATGTAATTGAAGAAATGTGTGGCTTTCTGTTCGCCTGGCAGGTACTAGTGCTCATCGAAATCGACTGTCATTTTGTTTTTGAAGTTTTTAATGAATGAACTAAATCTATAAAAATTTCAGCCTTACGGGAACAAGTATTTCTTTTTCCTTTTTTTAAACTTTCAAAACCATGAAAGATGATGATGTGCAGGGCTGAGGCCTGCCAGGCGATGGTTACGTTCTTAGCACGTTATGACTCATCACTACAAGAGCTTCTAGCCTTACAGACACACTGTTGGTCGAAAGGTTCAGTAGCTCTTGGTTTATTAAGTTTAAGGAATGAAAGTTTCTGTGACTATACTGTGTCCATTCGTTTATTTTCTTTTTAACCGACTTCCAAAAAGGAAGAGGTTCTATGTTCCACTGTATGTATTTTTTTTATTTTTTTTTATGTGTGTTCGGCGATTATTCCGTCAATTGTGGACCGATTTTGCCCGAGGTGGTCTCATTGCCACCATATCAGGATCTGATGACGGAATCCCAGAGAAATCGAGGGAAACCCTCATTTTTTGTAGGCACATACTATGTTTTTCGTATATTTTCTGAAATTACACCGGCATTTGCATCTGGTCGTCATCATTTTATTATGATGAGCTGATGATGTAAGGTACAACTCCTTAACGGTTAGGAGTTGGAGGATAAATCTTTAAATATCATATGTACATATGTTACCTTTAGTCGTCTTCTTTCAAATTATTTAGGTAAGCTGATGATGGAAGGTGGAAGGTACAACTCCTCAACGGTTAGGAGTTGGAGGATAATTCTTCCAATTTCATACGTATCTAAAGACCTTCAGTCGTATACTTTCAAGTTATTTAGGTGAACTGATGATAAAAGGTTAAACTCTTTAAGAGTTACGGCTTAGAGGATGATGTTAATATAAAACGTACGTATAGACCTTCATTTGTATTCTTGATGATGAAATTTGATGAAATAGTTCAACTTACTATACTTACCTACAATTGTTTGCACTAAAAACTGAAAAATAAAATATTTTTATAAAAGAAAACCGACTTCCAAAAAACATCCAACAAAAACTCTCTGCCAAAAAAACACTTAGAAGCGTAAAATAAACTGGTTCTTCATAAATTGCCTATACGTATACCTAATTCTTTATTCATTTAAATAGTAGTACTATAATGTGTGCTAGGTACCTAAAATCTGTTTGAAGTCGGTTCCAAGTGACTATCGCTTAGAGTTTTGTAATTGTTCGTTTGTATTCTAGAGAGTTTTCGTTGGATGTTTTTTTGAAGTCGGTTTTTTTTTTGACAGCTTACGTCTATAAATTACCGTTTTTTTTTCGGAACAATGTACTACAGTAATGTCGTACTTTATTGACGGTGACGGTACTTTAGTGAAGTGCTCTGTGCATAACAAACACCCACAGACTATAAAACAGTTTTTGAAATACGATAAATCGATCATATAATTAAAATAATTTGACTTCATGTAAGTATTTTTTTCTGTGAATTTAATAAAAAAAGGAAATAAAAATAGTATCAATGACTACAAGATTGATTATTTGCAAGGAATTAAGTTGAAATCTTGGAATTTAGGATCAAACCAAGAGTAAAGAAAAATAACTCTGTTCATTCATCTAATATACTGATTTATTATTTATACTTTTGTTTATTTCTTAAATAATATAAAAACGAATAAAGGAATAATTAATATTTAAACTAAAAATATTTAATTATATCGATTTATAGTTCTTCATAAATAAAATTGCATATCATTTCAAATCGAATCGGTAATGTGTGAGGGCGTCACTGTGGCGACTTCCACATACAGCGCAACAGAAATATACTACAGCGCCATCTACCGAAGTTACACTGAACTACGTAGTAACGAAGGAAACTAAGAAACTACCAATCCTGAATCGCGCAGTGAAAGTTCTCGCGCCAGTTAACATATATACAACATCCCAACATCAACCGTTGGGCAGTTGGCCCGCCAGGCATGATCACCTCGCCTGATCCGAGGATACTCCCTTTGTGTGGTGGGACATGACACACCTGTCCCCCAAATCACTAATATCGAAATTTCTTGAACTGTCAAAAAGTACATAAACGAATGGATAGAGTATAGTGTATCTATCTATATTAATGTGTGTACTGGATACCCGTTTAATTTGACATCTCCAGCTAAGATTAAAGTTTTCTCTAACAGGAGTGTGGCAGCGGCAAGTTTTGCGAAGTTGGCCGATTTCCTTCGACTTGGTAATTGAGTCGTGAGCAATAGCTAAGTTCCGCGCGAGGTCGCCACTGTTACGCGCTCATCACGTACCTACTCCAACTAATACACCTACACAGAACTCCTACATTACTCCCTCGCAGAAGGCTGCACTTTTAAATTAGATACGTACTATAAATAGGGATCACAAACAAACGTGCAAACATTGTAATAAGAGGCGATAGCGTGAAGAGTTCACTTCACACTGAAGTAGTTTTGCTTTTTATAAATGTAATAATTTATACTTTGAAACGCAAGTCAAGTTTAAAATTTTTCAAGTCTCGTATTTGCTCTGTACTGTTATTTTGACTACTCCGCAAATCATTTACAAGCGAAGTAAAAAGAATTTAAAAGAAGTTATATTGTCTTGAATATTTCTGTTAAGTTTGTAATCAACAGTTTTTTGGTGAATCAGTATTTTAGGAGTATATTTTTTTTTATGTGCACTCATGTTGAGTTTTTAGAAGTTTTGATAACGAGTAAAGAATATTATTATATTAAAACCATTTATGATTAACGCAAACTATACATAATTTTAAGTTCTTTCTTCAACAACTTTTATTTTTAATCCATGACTGGACTTATATCCATCCTCGTCATCATCATGGTGCCATCTTCAAACTGAGGTAGTAGAGCCACGCTGATTTCAGCACGAACAGGCTGGCTGGACCGGGGCGGACCTATCCTCGCACAAAAGAACACCGTAAACTGACAGCGTTCGTGCTGTCTTGTTTTGTTGGTGAGTGCGAGACGGAAGCCCAATAATGCAGAAGCATCACTAGACCGCCATGGTGTGGGCCACTATGCTACATCGTTGCATTGTCTGCAATCGCAATGAGTATGGTGACCACCACTCTTGAATTATATTTATGCTTTCCATCAAGCAGAGTAGAGTCATTTAGGCAAGCTATACATAAAAAAAAATAAGTTCGGAGGTCAACAGACTACAGCTATTGTGACATATTAATAAACCATAATATTTTTTCGGTATTCGGTAATTGATTTGTTGAATTGTTTTTTATTTTTTTTATTTTTATAAAATCATAATAAAATTATTGAAATCAATTAAAATTGACACTGAAATTTAGTGTATTTCACGCCATTAATGTAATGTAAGACATTGCTAGTTGCACACCATTGTTATGGTAGATTGTACTCGAGCTTTATAGAATTATTGTGACCTGTTTTTGTACTACATTCTTGCAAATATATATCATTTCATTTCATTTCAGAAGGTAGGTATCCCTCGCGATCAAGAGCGGCCTCTTTTAATTGGTGACATTTACTTATGTCCAGCCGTGGATTAAAAACGCCTTAGAATTAAGGTTTTGGCTGACTATACCACGCCGAGTTTAAGTTCTTTATAATTTGAAAATTCGTTGGTCTAGTCTAGTGGTTAGCGTAAGCGACTGCAGATCAAGAGGTCTCGGGTTCGATTCCCGGGTCGGACTGCTGTTGGGTTTTTCTTACAAGAAATTTTTAATAGCAGCCCGAAGTAAGGAAGATGGCGGTGTTTCCCACCCGTGCCTCGGAGAGCACGTTAAGCCATCGGTCCCGGTTGTCATGAACATCTATGGCAGTCGTTATTGGGAAGTCAGTGCCCTAAAAATATACTGACAACTAGTTCAATCATCGAATTTAGTTCGCCCTCACGGTTGCGGAGGTCCGATGCCAGTCGCTCCGTGTAAAAACTGATATTCAGGTAAAACCGGTTGAACTAGTAGTCGACCCCAAATATTGGGAATAATAAAGGCTAGGAAGAAGAAAAAGATAATTTGAAAATTTTAACAAGATCTAACACTTTCGCTGGTTAATTTTATCTCATGTCCGCAGTAATCTTTAGTACGAAAAACTCTATGCTATATTAGGTATGCAATACGTGGACTTAGCTTTGAACAGCAGCTTATACAAATGTACTAAGATAGACCTACAGAAATGTCGTCAGCTGAAGATAAGCTCAGTCTACTGTTTATGTGGAACAATGTTTGCCCGCTGTCCTTACTTCATTACTAATGCAGTGTGTGAACTGACGGCATTTCAAACCTGACGGAGGGATTTGATGGCTGCAGTCAGTATACATGGTGATTGATGGTCTCTTCCTTATTCGAACGATGTGACGATAATGTTTGTTTGAACACTGTTAAACGGTTTTTGATGTGAATCAAGGAGAATTCTTGTTGTTGAAAAGAGAAGTTTTACACCAAAATGTTCTAGGTCTGAGCTGAAGATTTGATGACTTTTTGTTACTTGTGACTGTATCTATGTCATTCAAGATCATGATAGTTAAGTTGCAGGTCTCCATATGAGGCAGTAGTTAAGTACCGTTAAGTGACTCGTTTGCTCGTATTCTTTCTATACCCTACAATAAATTATTGATGTAGTGTTCAGTTCGTTCACTTTAGTTTTTGACGTGACAACGTATATACATTGATGAACGCCGGCTGCATGCATGAAAAAGAATGATTCATTGTCCAGTTACGTACATTATCCCGTCAGGTCCCGTCACAGCTACAGTTAATTTTCCAGACAGATGCCATCTCATCATGCCATGTCATCTCTCATCATTTCGACATTGTTTTGTTATGACGTTGTCACCTTAAACTATCGTCCGTATCCGAACCGACTTTAGAGACAACCAATTTTTTTAAGTTATGGAATCAGGCGTTACTTTGCGGAAATCCATTGCGGAAATGCCTCGTGGAGGGGCGAAACACGTGTCGAGTATAGGTTTGGTTGCATGGCATGCTAATTATTTCTCACTTGTTTTGTATGTGTACATACGCATGACGGTGGGATTTGTGCCCTGCTTTCAGACCTGGATATTTGTCTCGCGGAATTAAAGCTAAATATATTTCATAGCATTTAATCAATTTTTTTAATAAATATAGAAAATGGTTTTCAAATTACTTTTTTAGGTTATTTACTTTTCTATCTTTATTCAAAGGTTATCTTTAATACCTTTACTTTAGTCAATTATTGTTTGGAATAATTACCTTTCTGTTACTGAAAACTGGTTCTCTTTTAGTACTAGTAGACTTTATATTTTAATATAATTATTTTATATAGCAAAATTAATTTATTACTGAATATTTGAGACTCCATGTTAAGGGTTGTTAGATGGTAACACAGAACTTGCCTCTTAAAAATCTTTACATTAGTTTGCTAATGATTTTAGAACTAATTAGGTTCCATGTTAATTAGTATAATACGTTAATTATTAGTTAAGTAATGTCTGTGTTTATTTTAGCGTAGGATGTATTGTTCATATTACATGCCTAGCGGTGTTGTGATGAACGTACGCTCATAATGTGTTTATGTTCAAGTAATGGCTGGAGGACACGTTTTGCATGTACTTCGTAGTAAAGGGATTGATTTATAATAATATAAGGATTTTATATTATTTTACGGTGTTTGGTTAGTAATAAACTTGAGTGACTTTCCTTTAAAGGCGAAAAGAAAGCGAGTCAATATTTAGACACCACCGTTTTATCCTTAAGAATAACTACGTCTGTATTTTCAGTTACGGTAATAGCGCTGGTAGAAACTTTTTTGTACATTTTTTGCTCAATAGAAGTTAACATATTTTGATACAGTATGGGTAGTGTAAGCAGCTTAAAATTTTATCGTTTTTAAATAGCTGATTTTGTATTAAAGCTGAATTTCATATCTCCTTCTAGTGTTTCCACAACAGCCTTAGCAACTATCCGATTTATTTTATTCGATACGATAACACTAATTGCATTATTTCAAATCTAATCAAGTTAGATAGACTAGAGATAAGTCTCATATCTAATCTAAACAATAATTGTAACTATAACGATTCCTGAATAATACGATAAATGAGAATGTCAGTTTTTATATCTCTTAATTATACTTTCCTGCTAAAATTGGTTAATTGACAACAACTTTGTATAATAATTTTGTGATTGTTGAGAAGTCTTGTCAGGAATCACCCAGGAAAAAGGAATTTCAACACAGTCCTTATTAGTGCACTACTGGACACATTTTTCTCCTAAGAAAGCACTTTACCCCTAAATAAGATACAGTCACTAATTAAATGCTATGAAATATATTTAGCTTTAATTCTAAATAATTAAAGCTAAATATATTTCATAGCATTTAATGTCATGGATTTCCGCAAAGTAACGCCTGATTCCATAACTTATCGACAGTCACTAATGTCAATTCAGTACAGGGAAAGTTATGTCTTATATTTCATACTAGATGACCCGTGCCCACTTCGTTGGCCGGTAAACATTTTTTTCTCCGACTTACTTTGCAAATCCGGCTACCACGAAAAAGTCTTTCCATTTTTCGGATTATTATGTATCCTATGTCACTCACAAATAATTGGTATACTATTGGTAAAAGAAAAATCAAAATCGGTTCAGTAGTTCCAGAGATTACCTCCTACAACGTCACAAACTCACAAACTTTACCTCTTTATACGAGTATAATAGTGTAGATGAGATATTTAATGGGCTGTACGGAAAACATAAAATACTAATTAAAATTAATCATCGTAATAATTTCAAACACTTAGTTCTATTCCCAAGTTTGAAGTAATCTAAATGAATTGCTCCCTTTTCTAATTGTGTTGTAAAGGCACTTGAAACTTTACATTTAAATCAAGCCCTTTTAATCTCGTTTCAATCTGTTATACAAACGTTATATATCTCAAACAAAGACAACACATTAGACAAAGTTACTGCAAGTAAACGCGAAAGTTTGTAAGTATGGATGGATGGATGGATGGATGAATGGATGGATGGATGTTTGTTACTCTTTCAAGCAAAAACTACTGAACGGATTTGGATGAAACTCTACAGTAATATAGCTTATACATCAGAATAACACATAGGCTACTATTTGCCGAGATAACCGACATATACCTACTGACTGCCTCGTTGGTCTCGCGGTTGGCGTGTGCGACTGGTGATCATGAGGTCTTGGGTTCGATTCCCTTGTCCCATTCGAAATGTTTGTATGATCTACAAATATTTGTTTCGGAGTTTGGGTGTTTTGTATGTATAATATGTATGTATTTACAAAAAAATGTATATATGTATTTGAATCAGTTGTCTAGTACCCACAACACAAACTCTGCTTAGCTTGGGACTAGATGGCGTTGTGTATTAGATGTCCGAAAATATTTATTTATATTTATTTTATACGCGGGCGGAGCCGCGGGCAACCACTAGTTAGACTCTTTCACCTCGTAAAGTTATTTGAATGTGAAACAAAATTTATCTGAATGTTGGTACAAGTTTCAATAACGTGATGTTGATCAATCGATGTCTTCAAACTTTAAATTATATTTCACTGTGATTTATAAAGTTTATTAACTAAAAAAGCGGCCAAGTGCGAGTCGGACTCGCCCATGAAGGGTTCCGCAGCAGCAAGTAACATAATATAATTTTTATTTTATATTTTTACATTTGTGTTGATTGAATGAAAGGTAAATTGCAGTTCACGATTTATGACGTATTAAAAAAAAACTACTTACTAGATTTCGTTCAAACCAATTTTCGTTGGAAGTTTGCATGGTAATGTACGTCATATTTTTTTTTTAGATTTATCATTCTCTTATTTTAGAAGTTAGAGGGGGGGGGGACACACATTTTACCACTTTGGAAGTGTCTCTCGCGCAAAATATTCAGTTTAGAAACAAATAATGTTAGAAACCTCAATATCATTTTTGAAGACCTATCTATAGATACCCCACACGTATGGGCTGGATGAAAAAAAATTTTTTGAGTTTCAGTTCTAAGTATGGGGACCCCCAAAATTAATTGTTTTTTTTCTATTTTTGTGTGAAAATCTTAATGCGGTTCACAGAATACATCTACCTACCAAGTTTCAACATTAAAGGTCTTATAGTTTCGGAATAAAGTGGCTGTGACATACGGACGGACGGACAGACAGACAGACAGACATGACGAATCTATAAGGGTTCCGTTTTTTGCTTGGCACGGAACCCTAAAAAGTATCAATTGCTACTGAATATAAAGAAGGAGAAAAGCACACTTCAATGCCGTATAACTGTGAAACAGAGTTATTTTTATTCCTGCAACTTGTAATGGAATTTCTCGACTAAGATCTACACAGCTTTCCAACATCAAGATTGGAACGCGGTCAACCAGGCTTCATCACATAGACGGGTTGAAAGAATCTCGCTTTTTGTTGGATATCCCGTTTCTTTACCAAACTATGTTGTTCCTGCAAAATTTAATTTTAATTTAAAATAACTTTGAAACATCATCTGTGGACAGCAGGCACAATTTGAAATTATATATTATAAAAGGTGCGTAATGTAATTTAATTTCCAATGAGTTACAATTTCGTGTGAACAGTTTTACGACCAACCAACTCAGTCGCGATTTATTGTACAGATTTATGTCTTTATATTTACCAGAAATGTTACATTTAATGTAATATTATTGTGCCTGACATACATAAACCTATCCATTTAAAAGCTTCCTTGCTGTTTGGGAGTGACATAAAGGTGTGTGTACATTGAATTTACTTTAGAGGTTCAATCTTGTCGAACTGAAATATTTGTTTTATATGAGACTTGTGGGTAAGACATCTAGAATATGTTTCATCCAAAACATAGTAGTTGATACCTAACTAAATATATGATATCATTATGATAAAAACCTGGTAAATCTATTTTCTATTTCGTTGTATTCTTAGGAAAACTTAAAATTATACTCTATATCAACCCATCTGGCCATCTGTTTATTTATTAGTTAGTAGTAGTAGGTCTCCCATAAAAGATATACACAATTATACAGTATAATAATGTTCTCCTAGCCAATTACGGGCACGGTGACCAGTCTCAATGGAGACAAGCCAACTACGCAGGAGATATTACAGTGCACAAGTGTGTGCACAAACACAGGTGCACTCTCTGTTCCCTCTCTCTCATAATCCGATGGGACGGTTAACCGACACGACCGGGGAGAGATCAGGCGCAGGACCGACAGCTTCACGTGCTCTCCAAAGCACGGGGGTTCAGACCCCAACTTCCAAAATCCGAGCTGTTATTAAGTATTTCTGTAATAGAAAAAACTCAATAACACTTTTTGGTCCGACCCGAGACCACTTGATCGGCAGTCGCATACGTCAACCGGCAGACCAACGAGGCAGTTATACAGTATACAGTAAATTACTGAAGTGGTATCATACCGGTGTACTCCTTCACTTACAGGAGACCACAGCAAGCAAAAATATCAACTAGGCAAACCACTAAGTAGTAACCAAGGCAAAATCTATACAATTTACAGAATTCAAAAAACAATAAGATAAAAAGATTTAAAGAAAATATGAAACATTTAACATTGAGGCTTTTAGTTAAGTATAGTTACCTATGTACTATAGGTAACTATACTTAACTAAAAGCCTCAAGCGTTTCTTCACTTCACTTCCTTTCTAGGGAGAAGCGTATGTATAGCGGTGGACTGTTGATGAAATCTATTTATGAATACGTAAAGATAAGTAGGATTACCGTTTCTTTTTATATTTATCGATCGATTTCCTTCATTTCCTTATCCTGGAGTGAGCTTTAGAGATATGAAAATAAAAAGGCTGTAAGCAGTTTTATTAAAACGAGGAAAGACATAACAGTTTGGTAACTTTTCCTCGTTTACTTGTCGACTGATTTCTTCCTTTTTCTTTTTATTTCGTAGCTATTAACGAGAATAGCTACGAAATAAAAAGAATCAGATTAACAAAAAAAAAATGGAAAATATTTTCCTGCTACCGACAATAGGGTTTCATTCTCTAAGTATTGTGTGTCTCTCATTCAAGTTTCTAAGGCCCTGCGCGCACTAGTGATATTTGTCACCGTGACTGTTGCGTGACTGTCACCGCGTACATTACCCATAATGAAGGTGCGCGCATTTGGATACGTGATAATTGGGTAACTTTTTATCCACAGAGATGGCTGTAGCGACAAAATGTCACTTCGTCTCTCCCCGTCCCCCTCGGTTTTCATACTTTAGTTGTATTCCGCGTAATCGGATCGAATGCAAAAAAGTTTCGTTACTGCCACCTCAAGTGCGCGCAGTTACAAAGTCACCGTGACAAAGAATTGTTTCACTCGTGCGCGCCTTGTCTTACTTCACATCACTAGCCTTTAACAGTTCACTGCTGGACGTAGAGCTGTCCATCGAAAAAAGGTTTGTGGCTTATCACTCTGGCCAGATGAATTAGTAATGAGTTTAATATTTTTTAAATATTCACAAACTATTTTAATTTAGTACTACTTGATAAACTTTGTTAAACAATGAATAATCTGTATTTTTTTATTAATCCTGAAGATTTTGGGATGCAGTGAAATAGTTGTTGTAACCAGCACCAGATTAAAAACTACGGTTCAAGAGGTAATACGAGATACGAGATAGTTTACAAATCTCTGGTCAGACAGTCCTATGTTTATACCCTGATTATCTTTGGTTGTCGTGATCGAGAGTAACTCTTGTATTCATAAAGAATTTATTAGCTTATTGTGTTAATTGTAAATTTAATTACTTTAAGGCTATAACGTAATCAGTTTGCGTTGCCGAAACATCACCGTCAAACCAATATACTTTAATACTTTCATTTTACGCTGGCGGTTTTTTCATGGCTTTTGCTTCGGACTTTATTATGTCATAAAGTTGAATTGGGGCGCTTTTTGAATTAAACCTAATCATTCCATTGTGGGGAAGTCTACTTCTTTGTTTTATTGCTTCTGACTATAGGACTAGAGAAGCCACAAACTCTTTTTTTTTAAATTATATTTGAGCCTACCAAAATGACTTTATTCTGCCTGATGGAAAGCATGAGCAGAATCCAAGAACTTAAATTAAACGGTAGTAGAGCCACGCTGACTTCAGCACGAACGGGCCGGCTCGACCGGGGCGGTACTACCCTCGCACAGAAAATCAACGTAAAATGACAGCGATTGTGCTGTCGTGTTTCGTTGGTGAGTGCGAGACCGGAGGCCCAATTAGTCTAGTCAACAAGTTCCACACTTGTTGACTAGACTAAAAGATGCAGCAGCATCACTAGGCCGCCATAGTGTGGGTCGCCATACTGCACTGTCTGCATTCGCAGTGAGTATGGTGACCACCACTCTTGGATTCTGCTTATGCTTTCCATCAGGCAGAGTAGAGTCATTTTGGCGGGCCAAATATAAAAAAAAAAAAAAAAACAAGAGTGGTGGTCACCATACTCATTGTGAATGCGGACAATACAACAATGCAGCATTGCGACCCACACTATGACGGCCTATTGAGATGCTTATGCATCATTGGGCCTCTGGTCTCGCACTCACTTATATCACGCATTTTATCACAAACTTGAATCATAGTCCAAGTCCTAGTAAATAAGATACTGCAAATTTTGTAGATAAAAACATATTTTAACCACGAGTTCTCGGTATGTTGTATAACATTACTGACTAGTTTGTGTTACGACCTTGCTCGTGTTAAAGTAATTTTTACAAAAAATATTTTTCTGTTTAAGAAATATTATGATAACAAGTTAAGTAGTTAACACATATACAGAAACATTTAGGCATTTATAATGTTGATGACATTTGAAATTGATGAAACACATGATGAAAAATTTACCTCCTGCCTATTAATATTGTATTTACTTCTTTTTGGGTTATAATTTAAACATTTCTCAAACTAATATTCGATTATCGCTTCATAAAAATGCTATCTTCTTTATCAATTGCGCTGACAACCGAAATGTTTATGTTTTCATAGGAACAAACCTTTATGCGTTTCACATGAAATACAAATTAATGTACATTCACCTTTATATTTAGTATAAAAATATTTGTTTGTTGGTCCCCAGGGCCGAGTATGTGACGTCAGTGGTCGGTACACACACATATTAGACAATTGACAAACATGAAGCAATATCTTGGAAGTGCTGTCATATTTATGTACGAAATAACCGTTATTGTTTGACATTATTATGTTATACTCGTAAATGCAGGTGCAATAACTTAATAATAACTAAATAATATCAATAAAAGGAGTTTAATAACGTGTTTAATTATATTCGGAATATTCAACAAGCGTTATGAAAGATTTAGTAGTTTTCTCATTCTAAATGTCCGAAAATATTTATTTTCTATTTATTTATTTATTACAATAAATGTACAGATATTTTAGTAAAATCATTTACGTAACGCTGGTATACTATGCTAGCAAAGAAATCTATGCCCGAATAATAAAACTTTCTAACTGTCACTTGGATTAGAGTAATTATTTATGTTTTGAATATAGTATCTGTAAAAGATATTTATAAATAACAACCCGCTTCTGGTTTTGGAGCACAGTACTAACGATAAACGCAGTTGAACCTGCAGAGAACGACTATTAGATTATTTCAGACGTGGATACCCGTTACTCCTCTATTAACGTCATGCTCCTCCCAAATATGCTAAGTGTTGGGTGAGTGACCTATTGGAACTTGGGCAGACCGCCACATAGAATATATGCTAGGACCACTTAAGATGACAAGTGTCCATTTCGCTCGTGTATATTAATGTACTGTCCCAATTTGTAGTGAATAAAATAGCATCTTAAAATGTATTGTTTCGAATATTTTCAGTCTTGCACTACTTATACGCAAACAACTGTATTTTTCCGAATTTATAAATATTTTATTAATAAAATAATTAAATTCCAATGCGGTATGCCAGGGAGAATGGGGCGAGTCATGATTTTTAGAAAGGGTGACGTCAGCCTCGCCGACGTAACTGATTATCTCAATAGTGGCACTCATGATTTATAGCAATAGAAATCGCTCTCAACCAATTCATTATTACACACGTAGGTAGGTAGGGTTTATTTACACAACCAAAGACGATATTGAATTCCAGATAGTTTATTGAATTAATGAAGCTACAGTTAAAATCATAGATCGGCACAACATTGTCAAGGTAAATTAGGTGAAAACACCAAAATCCACCGGCCGTCTATGTCGATCCATAACTTCCAGTTTCCAAAATGCGTAGAGTCTTATGAGAAGAATACTCGCAAAGAAACTCATGGCCACTCTTTTTAAAAGTTACATCTTAAGTTATTACATAAAAATTTTTAATAGTAAATTACAACAATTAAGAAGCCTATGTACTTAGCTTATTTACAGCTTATACTTCCTAGTACAACGCCCGCACTGTACGAGTGTAACTGTGTGCTCGAGTGTAACTGACCCAATCGCTCACAGTGCGGCCGTATTTATGGGCGCGACACACGTGCATGTGTTTGTAAGATTTTAGGTTAAGTATTGAAATTATAATGACATTCATTTTACATCATAATAAATTCTAAAGTAATCAACCGGTGGTTTACAAAGTAATTTTGTAACAATCGAATGATTTAACTTAATTATTCTAGGTTTTCTAGACTAATCGTTGTAGTTGTAGGTATACCGATAGGTATAATCATGAGGAATGGTTAAAGTAATGCTCCTCGTTCTTTAATAAACCCTTAAAGGTGAACCTAATGTTCTCTTTCATTTAAACAATCGATTTCAAATAATACTTATTGATATTTGTCCATAAAAAGCAAATGTATAAAAACAAAAATGAAAAGAATTAGATACTTTTTAACCGACTTTAAAAAAGGAGGAGGTTCTCAATTCAACTGCATGTATTATTATGTTTTTTTTAATGTTAGTTCGCGGATAATTTCGTCGTTTATGAAACGATTTTAATGATTATTTTTTTTAATGAAAAGAAGATATCCCAACGGTGGTAACATGATAAGGACACTAAGGTCTGATGATGGCATCCAAGAGAAATCGAGTCGAACCTTGAAGTCGGTTTTTATTTTGTTAAAATTTTACTTGTTACTTTTTGAATTCTGTTAACATATTTCATTCAGCATTAATACTAACCCTAACTTTAAAAAACTTGTACAAAATAGGTAGCAAAAATAACGTTGGCAGAATATATCTAAGCAATTCATCCTAATTTGTTTTCTGCGATTTTACTTACCAAGATTAGCCAAGGGCCAAGATGCAAATGGGGGGCAGTTGAACACACAAACTCAAACTCAAAAATATTTTATTCATATAGGCACTTATTTTACAGGCACTTATGAATAGTCAATATTTAATATTAAAAAATCGAGTGATTCTAGTCGCCAGTTCCAAGTGCAGCCTACCCTTCATGGAGAAGAATCTGGCAAGAAACTCCATTGTTGCTCCTTTTAAAAAATAATAATACAAGTGAATGGCGCATAGTGCGGTGGTGCATAGTCACCGCAATGTCACATTATAATCTCACTTATTAACGGTACACGGATATAGTAAGTTGTACAAATCACTTCAATGAAAATATCAATACTGATTTTAATCGACTTCAGTGGGCGTCTCACTTGGTCTGTGATATTAAATTATAATGAAACTAGCTGACCCACGCAACCTCGTTTGCGTCTCCTATTGCCCGTAGCGTAAAATTTTTCCCCCGTTTTTGAAAAATTGCTCATTGGTGCTCCGCTCCTATTGGTCTTAGCGTGATGATATATAACCTATAGCCTTCCTTGATAAATTTACTATACAACACAGAAAGATTTTTTCAAATCGGACCAGCAGTTCCTGAGATTAGCGCGTTCAAACAAACAAACAAACAAACTCTTCAGCTTTATAATGTTAGTAAAGATTACATAATTAAATTTCAATCAATCGATTTCTAGTGTCTTCTTAGAATAATGGTAGATACCAAAACAATTTAGACAGTACTCAGACTTGCCCATCTGTAGATAAATAGTTACGACCACTTCACCTTAAGAGGTCGCCATAAATTTTGAGGTGACTTCTACGCGGTGTAACGAACAATTTAACACCCGAATAAGGTATATTTTTCATCATTTTACATAATATATTAAAAGAAGAAAGCAAAATACCAGATTCAGTTCACGATGTTCATAATAATCTTTCAAACGTTGTTAGGTCGTTTCATTTTACTGTTCAGCGAAATGTGTTATTAAGTTTCTCGTATATGACTAACGTGCTTTTACAATTATATATATATGGTAAAATATTTTGCACATTACCTGTTTATAAAAGTTAAGAGTATATAGACGGTAACTTTAGGAAAAATACTGTAGATTAGAGGATAACGGGGTAAAATGAATATTTACAATGCAAACGTCATTGGGAAAATAACGGACACATATTGCCGGGTGATTGCCTGGCGATCTGAGCTGCAGACTCACGTATGATTCAGATACCAGTCCTCTTACAATTACCGTATTTTTGTGCTATGTTATATTGTATTTTATATTGAACTAGCTGACCCGGCGAACTTCGTACCGCCATATTTACATATCTGTCTAAGCTTCCCACAGTCAGTGTACAGTCGCGGACAAAAAAAAAAGACTTTTCCCGTTATCTTTTATTTTTTTCTTTCTAGCAAAAAAAGAATGAATGAAATCGGACTATGTGTTATTGAATTACAACTAAGTACATATTTTGACTTTCATCCCCTCTCTCCAGGAAACCGTGCTGAATTTCGGGATAAATAATATCCTATGTCCTACCTCGTAGTATGAACTCAAATCATGCCAAGTTTCATTTGAATCCATTCAGTAGTTTCGGCGTGATGTGCGGCCAAGATACAGACAGACAGACAGACGGACAGACAGACAGACGGACAGACAGACACATAGACCGACAAAATTGAAAAAAATTACAGTTTTTGATTCAGTATCGATTATAGAGAGCCCTCCAAAAATTTCAAAATATCTTTAGTGTACAGAATTGGACCTGTTACATTTTTATTATAAGTATAGATTAACAATAAATATTGCACGGGTTGGTGATTGTGAGAACAAAAATAAAGAAAAAAAAACAGCCAAGTGCGAGTCGGACTCGCGCACCGAGGGTTCCGTACAAACCTGTAGGTGTATATTATGTGATGTTACTAATAATAAATGCTTTTTACAATTTTTTCTTTATCTGTGCTATAAGACGTTGCTTAGTACCAAATTATAAGATTCTGAGTTCACGGGAAGTACTCTGCAGGTTTTGATTCCCTTGCGAGTATCGAAAATTTTCAGCATGAACAGCTGTATCTTTTGATGGCGTTGGCTTAGAAATTTGAATTTTTTCACAGCTCCAAGGGACAGTAGACCTGACAATTTGATATGAATTTCAGCTTGATACCTTCACGCATTCCTGAAAAAAAGGTTATTTATAAACAGATACAACGGATAAAAAAGTGATTAGTGATCCTGGAACCCTTATGGTTCCATTTTCCAAAAGAACAAAGAAGCATGATCCTTAACGAGATCAGTTATTTGTCAACCATTATACATTTAGAGTTGGATTCCTGAGAACGTATTTGGTATATCTGCACTGCATGTCTTGTATCTCTCCAGACGTTAACGAATAACGTCTAATTCTCGATTCTCTGGAAGCATCTTCTTCTTTTTAAAAGACAACTCCGGCACTAGGAATAAATCCTGTATCGCGGGGGACTTTACAAACACACCAAACAAACATACATGAAACGGACACAAAGAACGCCCAGACTCAGAACAACAATTTGTGGATCAGACAAAGTGTTATCCTACCTGGGATTTGAACCCACGACACTTGGCTAAGTAGGAAATGGCGTGGTGACCATTAAACCACTAGGCCAAACGTGCAGTTTGTATCTGCATATTGTCTTGTCAAAGTTTAAGGAGGACAACACTGCACTTGATTTATTATTAATCTTTTAAGACAGGTCTTCATTTTAGTTTATGGTCTTAGGAACATCACCATCTACGTGGATCATTATAATTATAAGTGTTAATTGAATACTAGTGGTTCATCCCTATGTCATTACACTGAAGATTTATTTATTTTTAATGACGGGGTGGAAAAAAGTCAACATACTCTGAGACTTGAACCGTCACCTCTCGTGACCATACAGAGTCCGACCTCGCCTCTGCGTCTAATACACTGAGCTTGGACATTATAAACACATGTTTGTGAATCATTTATAACCATATAAGAGCTTAAAATAGATGTTCTATACTAAAAAAGGGTCTCCGATTCTCCCCGGAATCAGGAGAATAAGGTGTTTTTTGCCTCGGTAACCTCACTCACGAATGAAAAGCAATGAAAGAGGTACTTAACACCGGTTTTCTGTGAGGTAGTGATATCACTCTGGTCGAGTTGGGCATTTGTCTCGAAGCATATCTCTCCCACGTTTAAATTTACATAATTGTACCTCATGTAAATGTAAAAGGTCTCTTGGCCTATTTTTAATAAATATTTTAAACTGTTTAACTTTGAAACGAAATCACTTTCGTGGGGAAAAATATTTTCAATAACATGACAAGGGCTACAATACACTTATTTATTTCTATACGTACGTACATTTGTGTTCAAGTAAGTATATGACATACACTTAGGAGCATTTTTTCATAAATTTCAAAGAAAGTAACTTAACGATGATGTATTTAGAGAGATCCGGTAAAAGCAGGTTTATTTACAGAACTGTTACCTATCGTGTTGTAAGCGACAGTATGTAAAACGGAGACGCCATTTTGCCTGAGTGTGTAGTTGAGTTGAACAAAATAAATAAATCAACATTACAAACAAAGAAATATTTCAAAAGATATTTACCAAATTGGAGGCTTCAAAAGTAATACATACACACGTTCCATCTTAAATTGTTTTCCAAGTAATACATATGTCGGCGTCGACACGCAAATGAAATTCTCCAACAGAACAAGACTCTACACGGTTTTAAAAGACGTATATTACTCAATTTGTGAGATCTCTTCGTACACAATGTCGTGAAGCAACTGTTGGTGTCATTGATTTTAATGGAAACTTACCAGCTCTTTCGTGTAAAATAATATTACAACATTATATTTTCGCAACCGTAAGTAAAAGAGTTATCTAGGCGATATGGAAGAGAAAAGTCGAATCTATTTAGCACGTGTGAGAGCTTTGAAGAGCTTTCTAAAGCCACTTATTGTTAGTGGGGAACAATAAGGTGCAATTCTTGCGAGTTTCTAGACTTATTTTTCTTTGGAAGTGCTTAAACAGGACCTTTTAAGTGTTAACGAGCCAACACTCCTCTATTTGTTCGGCACTCAGAGGTACTAGACAGTTTTAGATACTTCAACTAAAACGATATAAATACCTTTGTTATATTGATTATAGCTAAATTTAGAATAACTTGGGTGTAATTGAATATGGTAGTAGAGCCACGCTGATTTCAGCACGCATGGGCCGGCTCGACCGGGGCGGTACTACCCTCGCACAGAAAATCAACGTAAAATGACCACGTTCGTGCTGTCGTGTTTCGTTGGTGAGTGCGAGACCGGAGGCCCAAATAGTCTAGTCAACAAGTTCCATACTTGTTGACTAGACTAAAAGATGCAGCAGCATCACTAGGCCGCCATGGTGTGGGTCGCCATACTGCATTGTCTGCATTCGCAGTGAGTATGGCGACCAATACTCTTGGATTCTGCTTATGCTTTCCATCAGGCAGAGTAGAGTCATTTTGGCGGGCCAAACATAAAAAAAAAAAAAAAAAAAAAATGTCTTATTTTTATTCAAAAGAAGTATCTAATATTATAATCTAATGAAATGTTGTCAGTTAATAAATAAAATAATATTTTATCTTTGGGTCCCGTTTTACCCTTTGGTTACGGAACCCTAAAAATGAAGAAATAAATATTTCGGACATTTCGCACACAACGCCATCTAGCTTCAAACTAAGCAGAGCTTGTATTATGATAACTAAATTGACTGTTAGAATATTTATATACTTTTTTTGTACATACTAACATATTATACATGAAAACCCCCAAACTCCGAAACAAATATTTGCAGATTATACAAACATTTGGTCTGACCCGGGAATCGAACATGTGCACAAAAATAGACGGATCGATGGTCATTATCATCTTCGCTCTGGCTTTCCTATTATCTACTGCAGACAACGTGGTCGCGTGGTTGACATCCACTCCCTCCAAAATCATGAAATTTTCAACAGCAAATGCCCAATCATCATAATTTTCGCGGCCTTTCAGTTTTGGGAAGTTGATTGCGTAATTCCCCGACATTATAAGCACTGATTACTAGTTTCTAACACCGAAAAAACTAAAGTTATATAGGCTGGGCGCATAACCTATTAAAACGCAATGGCGGCTTTCAACAGACTACATTTACAGTGTGTGTGAAAAGAACGTGACCGGCATATTTTTAAATTTTGGAATGCAATTTATAAAAATAAATATTAGGCTAAATAGAACAATCCTTTGCCTAAAATGCATTGTAAAAAACATAAGTTTTCCCTCCAGTTTTCCTTGTTAAAAATATTATTTTTTACAATGAGTGCCGCGTACGCTGCCCGATTTGAAGCTGTGTTTCTCTGTACTCATCCAAAAGGCCCTAAAATGTCCCGCGACTAGGCCGCCCATTATATGAAAAAGTCCAAGGCCTTCGTTAGCAAGTGCTTAAGAAGTGGTGAAGAGATATTCACAAACAAAAACCGTCGATGACTTGCCAGATCGTGGCAAATCGAAAAAGACGTCTGTTGCAGAGGATAAACGGACTATGCAGCTGTTTGCTAGGAATCCTTTATTATCACTTCGCTCTGGGCAAGAAAAGTTTAAGAAAAAGGGTTTAATCATATCATTTGACACTATCAAAGGGCGTTTAATTGTAAAGGGCGTGAAATATCGAAGCAATGTGAAGAGAACTCTTCTTTCTGAAACGCATATTGAAAAAACGCTGCATTGGGCGTGCGAAAACAAAGACCATGATTGGGACAAGAGATTTTTTTCTGATGAAGCTTCATTTTGGGCAACCGGTTACTCGACTCGAGCTTGGACAACGGCTGACAATAGACTGATGGTACGAACCGTGAAACACCCTTTAAAGGTGCATGTTTGGGGATGCTTCTCAAAAAAGGGTTTCGGAAATTTGCACTTGATTACCGGTACTTTGGACGCTGAGAAGATGACGAAAATTTACGAAAAAGCATTATTGCCGTCCACTAAGAAGATGTTTCCACACCAAAATGATTTCTGGATTCTGCAAGAGGATAATGATCCTAAACACCGGAGTCGGCTTTGCACCACTTGAAACGCGGAACATGGTATTAACGTATTGGATTGGCCCTCACAGTCCCCTGATGCCAATCCAATTGAAAATGTTTGCACGTGGATGAAGCTTAAACTAAGGGCAAAAAATGTAGTGACCGTCGCTGACCTCACTTGTGATCTGAAGGACGCATGGAGATCTATACCTCGCAGCTATGCTAAAAAATTGGCGGAAAGTAAGCCGCAAAGATGCCAAGCGATTATGGATAATAATGGAGATTGGACACCGTATTAATATAAAGCATCAAACAGCAATAAAAGGCTTAATTGATTACAATTTATGGTTTAATATTTCTAAGATTTTCATTAAATTTTGCCGGTCACGCTCTTTTGTATTTGTAAGGAATCACTACTACTATAGTCTAACATACTGTCAACCAGGTGGCGCTAGTAGTACGATATTTTGTTATAGTAATGTACACAATTATAACAATAATATCTCATTGCATTTTTCAGCCCATCGTACCACCATCTCTGAGACATGGAAAAGCTTTGAGCAAAATAAAATTCCAAATTAATTTCTAAAATACAACTGCACACATTTTGGTAAGTTTTGGATACATTTTTTGGCCAAATTATCGGCCAATCGAAACCTCATTCATAGCAGTAGCGTACTACCACTGCGCCAAAAAGGCAGTGAAATGTCGATTGTGCATATATTTTTAACCTGAAGAAAAATTTGAAAATCACTTATAATAGGTCTTTACCTATGAAATTGCCGTTTTGTATGCAATAAGTGAAAGTACTTATTTTTTAAAACTTTTTTATTTCTGTTATTTGAAGTAATCACCCATGCAATCGACGCATCTTTGCCAACGCATTGACATTTTTTTTGATGCCCTTCTTGTAAAAATCAGCTGGACGGGAGGCAACAAACTCTTTAAAGGCATTTTGTACTGCCTCTCGGGAATTGAATTTTTTACCCACTAAAAAGTTGTCTAAATTTTGTAAAAAGTAATAGTCGGTAGGTGCAAGGTCTGGTGAGTATGGCAGATGAGGGAGAGCTTCCAACCCCAGCTCTTGCAGCTTGGAGACTGTCTGTTGCGCAGTATGGAGTTCGCGCGATGTCGTGATGGAGCAGTGGGGACGACCGATTGACCAAAGCTGGTTGCAGATGTGCAAGCTTCTGCATCATTCTCTCCAGTTCTTCACAGTACACATCTGCATTAATGCTCATGCCGTTTTGTAAAAAGCTGTGGTGAATCACACCCGCACTAGACCACCAAACAGTGACCATCACCTTTTTAGGGGTCATTTTTGGTTTAGGGCATTGCTTTGGTGCTGAACCAGGGTCTAACCAACTTGCTGAGCGCTTTCGATTGTCGAACAGAATCCATATTTCGTCGCACGTAAGAATTCGTTTCAAAATTCCTTCATTTCTTTGCCTGTTGAGCAGCGCAAGGCAAGTCTCGACGCGTACGTTGCGCTGGCGATCATTAAGGTCGTGGGGCACCCATCTATCAAGCTTTTTTACCTTGCCAATTTGTCGCAAATGGATCAATATTCTTTTGATGCTTACATTAAAAGCCGCTGCTAGCTCAGCTGTAGATTGAGTTTCGTCAGCTTCCACAATCGCCTTTAATTCATTATTGTTAACCAAAGTCACCGGACCACGAGCATCATTTTTCAAGTCAAAATTTCCAGAACGGAACCGGGAAAACCAATAACGGGTTGTGAGTTCGTTTGTACAGTTCTCTCCGTAAACGTTTTTGATGTTACGTGCCGTTTGTGTCGCGTTGGTGCCACGACGGAACTCATATTCCATAATTACACGATTTTTTAAAGTATCCATTATGACGAAAAATGTTCAAATGTAATGAAAATACAACGCTAATCAAAAAACAAAAGACTGAGTTTGTAAATAGAATGTCATGGTTTTAAAACAAAATTAATTTGAATTTAGAATACAGAGCCATTACAAATCTTTTTTTATTTGAAATGACCAGTACTGAAGAACGGCAATTTCATAGGTAAAGACCTAATATTATTATTTATTATTAGCGGCAAAATTTGGGAATGGCGACTTCTGGTCTTTTGGCGGTCTAAAATATTCCACACCGCTCAAGAGAATGGATGCAAGCGACGGGGACAACGCTGCTGCAAAATAATGTTGCTTGACCACAATGTAAAATTTAAAAAATAAAAGTGTAATTCTGTACGTAATAGTTTATTGTCATTATGATCATATCTAATGTTTTTCAGGTACATATTTGTAATTAAACAAAGCCAGGTTTTGACCGACTTTGTTTGGTATTCTTAGACACAATAATCTATAGTTTTTTAACCGACTTCAAAAAAGGAGGAGGTTCTCAATTCAACTTTTTTTATGTTTCTTACCTCAGAACTTTCGTATGGGTGAACCGATTTAGATAATTATTTTTTTATTTGAAAGTTCAATTTGTTCTAGTTCTTAAAGTTGTTTTTTTTAAAAGACTACTCCTGCACTCGGAACAGAACCTGTATCGCGAGGGACTTTACGAATATACATAAAGCGAACTCTAAGAACGAACTCAGTCGCAAAACAACACAACAACAGTGCAATAAGGAGCATCGAGGTAACCGCTTTAACCACTATTTTTATAAATATAGATCACAATTTATTATAAAGTAATGTGATATTAAGTCCAACTTTCACAGCAGCTGTCAACTCATGTTATACTAAAAATATTTTGAAGTTACGTTATTTGACATCGAAAAATCCAATTTTGATGTTTAATTTATCTATTTGATGAAGAATGACGTTCTGAATACAAATAACAAAATAACAGTATGTAATTATAAACACCAGGTGTTGCTGTGTAGATACAGAGTAAAGTAGATAAATTAGGCGAAGTGCATTAACAGTAGATAATAAATTACATAGAAATTAGCAACAAACATAAATAGAAACCCAAAATTATTTCTAATTAAATTATTTTTACGTACAAAACGGTTTTGTTTTCTGACGGTAAGTACTTACCACCGCCTATGAATATCAGTCATTTTTGACCGTGGGAGAGCCACGCTTCGGCATGAATGGGCCGGCTCGACCGGAGTGATACCACGGCCTCACAGAAAACCGGTGTGAAATAGTGCTTGCGCTGTGTTTCACCGAGTGAGTGAGGATACCGGAGGCCCGAACCCCAACCCCTCCCCCTATCTCCCCCCCCCACCATCCCCCAAAGGCCGGTAACGCTCTTGTGACGCCTCTGGTGTTGCGGGTGTCCATGAGCGGCGGTAATCGCTCATCATCAGGCGATACGTGTGCTCGTTTGCCGGTCTATTCCATAAAAAAAAAAAAGAGTTACAAGTGTGTTGATGTTTAGGAATACACGTGTGAATTTTAGTAGTTTGTATATTTTTACTATGACACAGATACCTACTGCCTAATTTGATGTTACAGAAATAATGTCTATCTGTGTATTTGTGTCTGTGTGACTGTAATATCATATGTAACTGCTATGTTTGTGGTCTCGGGTTCGATTCCCGGGTCGGACCAAGCGTTTATAAGATCTGTATCTGTGATTTATATCAGAGTTTGGGAGTTTTCTATGTACACACATCAAAAGTGTCTAGGGATCAACATATATTTTTGCAATAACTTTTCTCCTGATTGATATTAATTAAAATTTTCTTTAAGGATTCATCAAATAAAGTGTTTTCGTTTGTCACAGTAACGATTAACCAAGTCACCTTTGCATTAATAAAGAAATTTGCCATTTTCCTAATAAAGGGATTTTTGACATTTGAACCACTAACATTAAAGTTCGAAAAAAAGACTGAAATAACAGTTTTCTTTAAAATTTTATTAGGTAACTTAAACAATTAATAATCCGTGTTTCTACCGCGAACACTAACAACACAAGAACATCGGTTTGGCATACTCAAAATGAGTTCATCCAAATCACGCTGTGGAATGGCCGCCCATGTTCGTTGCAACAACAAAAAAAGGTCTTCTTGCGACTGGATACCCTCCATATTCGGCAGAGCTCTTCTCTGTAGCATATCCCATGCATGCTCAATCGGGTTCAAGTCTGGCGACTGAGCAGGCCAGGGCAGGACATTGATGTTAGCTGCGGCGAGAGTCTGTCTTACAACTCTTGCGGTGTGCGGTCGTGCATTATCATGCATTAACTGAAATAAGGGACCGATTTGCACTTGTAGAGGAACGATGACGTCTGATACAATCGTCTCAGCATAAATTTGAGCGTTGAGGTTGCCTCTGATCCAAATCAACTCAGTTCTTCCGCCGATCCAAATACCCGCCCATACCATGATGGTTCCACCACTATAAGGATGGACTTCCTGGCAGGATTTTAATCGCTGTTGGCGTTCAGGGGTTCTCCAGTGTCGTATACGTCTTGTATCCGGTCTCATACCAAAACGAGACTCATTGTTCTTGTGACACGAAACGCCATTGTTCTTCTGCCCAATTTCTGTGTTCAAGAGCCCATTGATATCGAATCCTACGATTGTACATTGCTATAGGTGGTACCCGTAGCGGTCTTCGGGAATGAAGGTTCACTTCATGCAAGCGGTTTCTGACTGTTTGGTCGCTAGTTAAGTTCCCTGAAGAGTGATGAAGCCTCACGGCTAACATCATGGCGGTTATTGTTGGAGCTCTTCGAGTTAAGATTTGAATGTATCGGTCTTGTCTCCGTGTGGTGCAGCGATACCGTCCTCCATGGCGCTCAGCCACGGTACCAGTGCTTCGGTAACGTGACCAAAGTCGACTGATAACACTCTGACTTGTATTCAGAGCTAAAGCCACAGTACGTTGCCGGGAACCAGCTTCTATCATTCCCACGGCTCTGAGCATTTCTTCCCTGCTTAAATGACGTCGCCGCTCCATAATAACGTTGGTTTTTATCAGTAGTAGGGAAATAGTAGCACTAATAATGTCTTCAATGCGTTGTATGTTTTTATAGGGAAAATATTGACAGCTGATTTTCATCTTTTACTCGAATTTGATTGACAGTTCCTGATTCAAGTTATGAAATGCACCAAAAAGGATCCATATAAATTTATAAAATCATAAATTTATTACAAAGCCACATCTCAATCTCAAGAAATCCGCATAAAAATGCTTGATCCCTAGACACTTTTGATGTGTGTATAATTGTATAATATATATGGGTTACAAAAAAATGTGTGTATTTCATCAGAATCATCAGTCAATCTAGCTGAAATAGTACAAGTTCTGCTTAGTTTAAAACTAGATGACATAATGTGTTATGTATTTATTTACGTAGCTACTATAAAATTGTACTGATGTTTCGGTCTAGCTATACGGAACATTCAAGAGGAGCTAAATCATAGTAAGATTTGTTATGTCTGCGTTAATGGCCGCGCGCTCAAATAAAACATTCTGATTTATTTGATCATATTTGTCAGATATAAATCTAAGAGTACCACACAAGTTTGTATAGCTAGTTATCTAACATAGACGCAACCATAACATGTATCGAAGATAGCCGCGAGCGCGTTGTTCGTGTGTGGGCTAATTAATCAAAACACATATCGAATGTTTGGTATCTGTAACTAAATAACTGATATTATGTGATATTTATAACAACAGGACAGGATTCATTAGTAATTTTTTTAATTTTGTTTAATTATGAATTCAATATAATGTACCTTATATACTTAAAACTTAATATTATTGTTACAAATTGTACACAAATATAAACTCAGGTCAGAGGTGTTACAAATACCAAATACCTGGCACTATGGGGAAAGAAACATTTGCTTAAAAATATTGATACAAGAGTGCGCAAAGTAATATAAAAATTTCGCATATATCGACGGATTGAAGACTTTAGGCAGATCAAGAGAGCACACTACTTAACTGCCTGTTACATGGAAATTTGAGCCGCAACAAAATTGTGTGTTTGTATAATGAACAAGTAAAGTCAGATTTTAGTATTAGTGTGGTAATATAGACAAGACGAGTCTTAATCGTGTCGTCGTCGACGTGAGGACGGCCCACTCTCTCACAAAAAGTGAATAATACCTTGAAATTACTGAACAGTTATAGTTACTTTTTGTGAAAAACATTGTGACCTTGAGGAAAGTTGGGAGATACTTTATAGTCTAGAGGTGATATGTTATCTCTTTACAGACAAATAAGACTGTGTTCTGAGGCAATTTAATAGGTCTTTACCTATGAAATTGCCGTTTTGTATGCAATAAGTGAAAGTACTTATTTTTTCAAACTTTTTTATTTCTGTTATTCGAAGTAATCACCCATGCAATCGACGTATCTTTGCCAACGCATTGGCAGTTTATTGATGCCCTTCTTGTAAAAATCAGCTGGACGGGAGGCAACAAACTCTTCAAAGGCATTTTGTACTGCCTCTCGGTAATTGAAATTTTTACCCACTAAAAAGTTGTCTAAATTTTGGAAAAAGTAATAGTCGGTAGGTGCAAGGTCTGGTGAGTATGGCGGATGAGGGAGAGTTTCCAACCCCAGCTCTTGCTGGGGTTTTCAGTTATTGTTATCATAGGATTACAGTCGTGAAGCTTAATTGGAACCATCCAACGGTAAGATTACGTAGCCACAACATTGTCTTGCCATTCCCCAACCCACACTCCGCCAGCGTGAGGACGTATGGCCTTAACCCTCTCCCGGGAGGAGACCCGAGCCCAGCAATGGGACATTACGGGCTAATGAATTATAGTTCAATATATTTGCAAAATTGCGATTTTTAGTAAGAATTGGCCCTTAATCTGGTAGCATTACGGCGTCAATAATTTTTTACATTAGTTTTAATACAGATTTCACAATAAAAGAAAATAAAAATCCTCTCAAGGGAGGCTGTAAAAGTTTACAAAGGCTTTTATGTGAGCCATTAAGGCTGTGTACGTGCTCGTACTGATTAATTAGTTTGAGTTCCGTTTTATGACGGCGATCGCCATTAAAGGTAGCGCTGTGTTCGCGGGCGATCAACCCTCCATTGTTCAGAAAATTTCACACATTTAGCGAAGGTTTTAGCATATTGGGTTGTGAGAATCTTCAACGGCCTCTAAGTATATTTTCTGCACGTTAGTTAGGTTATAGTTTTGCTGGTTGTTTAATAAATTCCATATAGTTAATGTATTGCGGTAACCTATTAAAAGAAATACTAATATTATTCGTTTTTATATTTAATAAAAGGAGCAAATGAAATTAGACACAAATACGTCAGTAACAGACTTAAAGTTGTTATAGATGTAATTTATATATTTTTGAACCACTGTTTTTCGTTGCCGACGGTTCTTGATTAAAACCGTCTTCAGGATTAATTGCAGTCAGTCAGTCACTCTAGAAACGTACAAACTAAAGACATTCAATAAATCTATACTAATATTATAAACGCGAAAGTTTGTAAGTATGGATGGATGGATGGATGGATGGATGGATATTTGTTACTCTTTCACGCAAAAACTACTAAACGGATTTGGATGAAACTTTACATTAATATAGCTTTTACATCAGAATAACACATAGGCTACTATTTGCCGCGAAAACCGACAATTACGCGGGCGGTGCCGCGGGCAACAACTAGTAACTAAACATATTAAGTTGGTCTGGTCAGGTTACCAAACAACTAAAAGATTGACTTTTACTAGGTGCTTATATATATATTATATATATGTATTATTATGAAATTCAGACCACTCTGGAACTAATTGTTAAGGATTATAATGTTTTTTTTTCTACTGCTTTACCTGTCAGACACAAAGCTTAGTCGTAAAATAGTATTTAGATGTCACTTTGCATAATTTTACATATACAGAAGACTATAACTTAAAGTAACTTTTAATAAAATCAACAGTTCACCGAGTGCATAATTTACATTGCTATAAATAGAACATCGACAACAAGTTCAATTATATATTGACGTCACTGAACACGAGAACAAAGCAACATTAGCTTATTCAAGCGAAATAATTAAGAAAATCAAATAGAATTGAATACCTTTGAATGTATTAGAAAAGAAAAACAGAGCCTACGATAAATCCGTAGGCGTCCTACGTGCTACGAACGCTACGGCTCATTCATTCTGTTGCGTGAAGTCGGCTCGGTGGAGTCAGTTGGCGCGACGCGCTCTGTCCGAACGCACGAGTACTGCGCTCTCTGCTAACTCACCGATAAAACTTTACTCGACTTTGTACGAAATAAAAGACGATTTAATTGAAGTGTTTGTTTGTTAAACAATCTACGTATGTATAGTGAATGTTTGCTTTGTATATAGGACTATATATTTCAAGTTTTGGTGTAAGAAGATCCTGAAATTGGATAAGTTGGAGGTAAGTTCAATTATTATTCGTTGTAAGCAATTTATTAGAAGATTAAGATATAAGTTAATGTGAGATGTTCCTTGTGGTAAAATGTCGTATGAATTGAGTCTTTGTTGTTTACGAGGGCGCGTCGTCTGAAACTTGAAGGTAAACTTTTACGGCTTGATGTGGAGGGCTCGGTTCTGTCGCACATTTTATATAAATATTAAATGACGTTGTTCTTCATAAAACGTAACTAAACACACTTTTGTTTCATGCAGAATTTGAATAGATCTATATTTGTGTGGTTCATTTGTTTTTTGGACTTATGTCCAGCAGTGGACTATTGAAAGCTATTGAGAATTATGTTTAGTTTAGCTGAAAACGTTTTTCTTTAATCCATATAGCATCATTTTCAACTTATTTATTATTCATGAAGTATACATATTCATATTTGTATTTTTATTAATAATCAAAAAGAAGCTTTAATGTATTATCAAATTTATAAATTATATGACACTTAACATAAACTTAGTAAAGTTATTGAAAAAATATTTCTAAGGGACACATTAAAAAGCCTCTTAAAGAGTTTCACGAAAAGACTCCTAACTATTTGAAGCTATAACCGCTGCTGACTGGCTGAAATAACTAATACAGTCAATGAAATTGCAATATTAAAAAAAAAAGAGTTAGGTTTATCTAACTAATATCATGTTTGTTGCAGACCAATATTATTATTTTACCTATCAGTCATGTTCGTCTGTGGATTTTTAGGATAAAATTTAATATCTTACTAATTTGTTAATATTTTAGTATCATTTACACTTTAAACGAGCATTATATAATAAATAAAACCCCAGTTATCATGCTAACAGATAATGTTATCAGAGAGTGTAATTAAAAAAAACCAGTTACGATAAACGTTTTCCACATGGCTTCGTGTGTGGTACAGATAAGGTTTGTACGAGGAAAGTATTCTTGGCCAGCGACACGAACAAACACTGTGTCTGCCTGTGTCTGGATTCTAAAACTCGCAATGTTTGCACTTTCATATTACGAAGGTAATCATGTACTCGTTTTCGTTGCTACGGCTACCATTTAGGTTTCAAGCGTTTAAAGTGACTCACCATCGTCGTTTTTGCTCGCCATTTCAGTCGTGTAAGGATTCTAGATGGGAGTTATTTTATCTAAGTTTTTATTTCGGGGATGCGCGTCGAAGGCTGTGCATTCAAAGTTCTAAATACAGACCTTTGCCTCTTTATGGATCGTCAGAAGAAAAATCTTCTGATCGGTATATCATCGGTCGTGGTAAACTTAACAATGACCACCTTCTCCATGACCTGCTTGGGATTAATTTCCAGTAATCTTTGTCACTCTCTGTTTTCCATAAATAAGTAAGAGTTATAAATTGTGTCCGTCAATGAACTTTCTATGTGAAATATTTACTGTCGTTAAGTGTTTCAGAGAAATGTACTGATAATTGTGTAGAATTGTTCATACAAGGCAATTCATTTATGGCTGACTGGTTAGGATTAATATTATACCAAAGGAGATGTCTAATTTTTGCCCCAGAATAATCCGAGATCATGTTTTAGCTTTTGGAATAAATAAAATAAATGATGTATTTTGAGTAACATTATAAAATCCGTATCAAATTCGTAAAAAAACTCAAAATCTAAAAGATTTTGCATCTTGAATTTGAAAGAATTTTACTTAACATATCATAAAAGCATGACACAAAGTGGGGTAAAATATTGAATGATTTTTTTATTCATGTGCGCATCTTATTAAAATCCAAGGCTATTGTACTATTACTGAATATATGTAATTATTTATATATTAATAAAATATTCGTGATTCGAAATCACTAACTAATAATTGATTTTTCAAAAATAAAGAAAGAGCATTTATAAAAAGTCGAACTATGATTTAAACATTGGCAACATTCAATGAACTTGTCAATCACACTTAAAAGGGCTAGAACCCAGAGCCGTAAAATCTAATTATTGTCAATCACATAAAAAAAAAACAATTTGCAACAACTCGTCTCACGCGCCGATTTTCGTTCCGTTTGTTTTATTAGGGTTGAAGTTAACAAGGATAACATAATTTTAACAAATGTGAATTATGATTCATATATTTTTTACATAGCAGTAGACCAGAAGAAACATGGTATAGATTATAGGATGTCATGATGTAAATTGAAATGAAAATGATCAAGAACTATATTATTCCATCAGTGGTATTGAAAGAATATTCTAATAACATGCAGTTGTATGCATAAAAATAATGTTCTTTCTTTTATTTTCATTCTATAAAAAACTAACCTTGTAACCAGCAATGGACAGATGACATATTTGTTTTTGGAGATCTAAAACGTTGGAGAATGACACAATTTACTTTTCATGGACTTTCCACACGAGTGGAGCCATGGGATTAAGTCAGTAGTATATATTTTGACATGATCATACATAAAAAAACTTTATAGTAGACCTGACAGTATAACTTTAAAATATATTGGGAAAAAATGATTTGTCGGAGTGACATTTTTTTTTTAAACCTTCATAACTTTTTTCAGAATCTGCTTTGCTTTATAAACCTTTTAAATTCTTTTTTTAGAAGATCTCAGTTATCAAAAACCACTTATTTGATCTCCGTATAGTCTGGGGCACAAGCCCATAGTTTTTTTTGACGTTTCCTTTAAGATATTTACCAAATAATAGTACATTGTTCACCGACGGAGGAAAGGGACCGATTACTAGCGAGGGAGCAGTTTGTGGCCCGAAGGCGCAGCCTAGGGCCACAATACTCCCGAGGTAGGAATGGGACTTTCATCCGAGTACTACACAGTGCTTTACACTACACCTGTGAGGAACATTTAAACACTTGTATTGTAGAAAGTATTTAAATCAAAACGTAAGGCACCATGTAAGACACAATTTAGCTTAGAATTTGACCGATATTTCGCGCTTCTTTTGTTTTTTTTTTATTCTTCACAAAAGGATGTCAGTGGCACAGAGATTCCATATTTAAATTATATGAAAACTCCTTGGGCAGGCGCGCGCCATAGATAAGATAACACATTAGAAATGAAAATTCCTACAACTTTCTCTCCGGCTAAAACACATTAGAAATGGATTTTCATACATTTTGTTCCTCCCCCTTATTTAGGTCAAGGAATAGACTAACGTTCTCTTTTCATTTTCAGGGAATAATGACTACTGTTCCGATCAGGTGTAGTATAAAGTATTTTGTTTGCTTTTCGCTACAAAAAGTAATAATTTATTTATTTAAAGTATGTTAGTATCGACACAATTATTGTAGTGTAGTATGGAATAGAAGAGACGACCTCTGACGGTCAAACTCACCAGCCAGTAGACCAAATGGTAAAAATTAAAATAGGATGATTGTTCTAAAAAGTATACAGTTCAATGGAGTTGTTCTTAGAGCCGTGCCCTCTTTGTTGGTGATTATAGTGATGATGCTGACGCGAAAAAATAGTTTAGTTTTACGGCTTTAAAACTTATTGAAATATTTCACAGAATTGACCAGATTAACACAATTATAGGGGGCGGATACCCAGCTGATATGTATCAAATTTAATATTGTTAGTAGGTACATTTAAAATATATTTTAAGCTAAAAAATGAATTTAAAACATCACAAAAAATTTGTACTTCTATATCAGAACAAATGTAAGGAAGGGAAACATTTAATTAACCTCAGCTTTATAACTTTATAAACTACTTCAGCGGTTTTATGTAGATAAAATTACAAAGTTAGACTACGCGTTGATTACTTTGACTTATTACTTTTCTGGATGAATGAGATTAAGAGATATCTAACTCCAGTACACCGCCATGACTTTTCATTTATTAAGTTTTTTTAACCTTAGCAGTAGTTTAAGCGGTCGTCACGCCGTTTTCTACTTCGCCAGGTATTGTGGGTTCAAACCCCACATGGGACAACACTTTGTGTGATCCAAAAATTGTTGTTCTGAGTCTGGGTGTTCTTTGTATCCGATTCATGTATGTTTGTAAAGTCCCCGCGACACAGGATTTATTCTTACTGCTGGAGTAATCTTTAAAAAAAAAACTACTGTGACTGCACGGATGGCCTAGTGGTTAAAGCGGTTATCTGGGCACTTCCTACTACACTGAGTGTTGTGGATTCAATCTCCACGTTAACACACATTGTGTCTGTTTAATGTAAAGCCCTCACCACCACTGGATATATTCCCAGTGCGGGGGATGTTTTAAAGAATGTTAGATAAGACGATGACAAGGGAGAGCAGAATTAAACTAAACCTGCAAAACCTGCATCTATTATCTAGATGTACGCATCGACCTGGGCCTGCAGTCTCGACATAGATAGCGATCGTTAAAGTTGCGAATTCGGTAGCTAATCGTATAGGTATAGGTATAGGTATAGGTATAGGTATAGGTATAGGTATAGGTATAGGTATAGGTATAGGTATAGGTATAGGTATAGGAATAGGTATAGATATAGGTATAGGCGTAGGCATAGGCATAGGTATAGGGATATGTATATATATAAACTTCGTTCCATCCGGGTGTCCCTTGACACCTCTCAAGTTTTTATTTATAGTTTTAAATCCAAAATACATTTAAATTGTCATTTTTTAATAGGACACATATTTATATCCTTGCAACATTCTGAATCAATTGTTATCATTGATAAGTCAAATAAACCTCCGCCATTATGTACAATTAATATTATAAATTAGTGCACTACACTTGCAAAAGATATTATTACAATCCGATAAATATGTATCTTCATACAATTTCTATTTTTATAATATTTCACAGTTATCGATCCTTTTAGAATACTTATCGAGTTAGCGGGCTGCCAAAATGCCTCGATAAGCGATTTGCGACTGTCGTTAAATTGACAGCAAATTCGATACGATACCGATGAAAATCGATAGTTGTAACGGTAGAGACTACCAAAAATCGTTAAAAAATTATCGATATGAATTAGCTACCGAATTCGCAACTTCAACCATTTAAAAACCATTTAAACCATTTATTTTTGCTACAAAACAGTACAACATACAATATAGTAACACGTAACAATCATTAACGATCGCTATCTATGTCGAGACTGCAGTCCTTTACGATTTTGCACGATAATTTATGAGTAGAGACTTGCCCTTGTGATTAAGATCGTTACAGCAAGCGAAAATATTCGTAAACATTTATAGATCGCTAGTTTACGATCGTTATGCTATCTATGTCGAGACTGCAGGCCCTGGAAGCATACTTTTTATCGATTTGATCTGCAGTCTCCACTCTTAGAAACACTTGTTCCAGCGGTCGCTCTCCGGCAGATATAAAAAGTCCATTACTACTTCAGTATATTTATTCGACGAGCTAAGTCGGTAACAGTTCTTACTTTGTTTTCAAAGAAGCTCAAAGCATAGGTCGCTTCATTGCCCACTGAGCGATATTTAACTTGTGAACTAGACCAACTGTTAGACTATTAGTCACAGTAATTTAGATCAGATAGAGATATGAGATTGTGTCCAAGGATGACATCTATTAGCTGCAATAAAATATTGTATCATCATAAATGTAAAAGATTGAGATATAAAATAACTAGTTTGGAAATCAATGCGACGATAGGTAATACACCTTTCAATTGCCTGATGTTCGAACCAGGTTATACTGGTCTGACTATTTTTTTCCAACTGACAATCATAGTCGAAGTAGCTTTTGGAAAAACCACAGGCTAGTTATTACTAAACGACTCTATTTTAACAGATCAAACACTAGTACAATAGTAGAAGACTTGTCTTTACTGTTAGCTAAATGAATGGCCTACTTCATTCACACAAGAAAACAATTCAAATGGGCAGAAAGCACGCAAGTGTACCCAATTAAACTCGTCTAGTATTTATTGACTTGGATCCCCGGCGAGTAGGTCGCACAGCGGGCGGGATTTTTCCACGTGATTCAACTAGCACGTGACTGACATGTGATTAAACAGCTCAGACCGACTGAGGAGAGGGTGAGAGGGTGGAAGGGGGAAGAAATGAGCCAATATTAAAATACTCCTATTATTGAACTGTTTATATAATTGTACGTAGTAGCAGATATTGCTTATGTTTTCTTCAATTTGTGAGAGCCCTGATTACAAAGTTTCTGTGAGACCGATTGTATAATTACCTTTTAAATATAAAAAAAATGATAAAATGTCCTTATATTAAATTATACTTTATTCACAACCTTCTGATTTCAAATTAATAATAATAATAAATCTTTTTTTCTCATCACAGATGTATGCAGTACAGTGTAGATGCTTAATCTAATAAAAATAAAGTAAAAACTAAAACCCAACTACGACAAAAGCTGTAGTCCATGTAGTTTAATGTACCATAGTCCATAACACTTTAACAACGCGTGACTACGGCTTTTGAAAATTGTTTCATACTTTTTCAGCGTCGTTTTTTGTCGTAGTTGGGTTTTAGTTTTTACTTTATTTTTATTTAAAATGTTTTGGTGCCTCTATTATATTAATTTCTTTACAAAGTATATTTTAAATAGGTATCATAGAAATATCACAGTTATCGAATAAATACGGACAAAGTCACAAGAAAATGCTAATAATATATATATTTTTGAAATGTACAAGTAACGCTCTTTCGAATGATACCAAACACGGCATATTTATCTCAAATTATTTTTTAATACTGTACTTTATATCGGCTAGAGGGCGCCACATAGATTCAGTGACACGTCATACAGCCTATAACCAGCGGACAATCAAGACGCTTCTAACGATACCTCATTTGTCCAGTTCTAACCAGTAGTTAAGGAGCTATGAGGGAACAGATGAACATACATACATACATAGCCTGTCAAAATCATAACCCTCCTTTGGCTTTGCCGTAGTCGGGTAAAAATAAATTCACAACAAACATTTGTGAGACTAGTGCCCGAGATAGGTATTGGAATACCTGTGTTACGGGTCACTAGGCCCCCAACGAAATTATAGAACAGGCTTATTATTAGATCAAGTGAAACACAAATGTCACAATCTTCAAACTGTTTATTCAGGGCGATAATTAAATACCCAACCTCTTGTCCTACAGTCGGAATGCCTAAATCTTATGTAAAATGCTTAAAAGTCAGTATAAGTACTTGTTCTATGTGAGCAGTTGAACGTACTTAGAGATTTCATTTCGCAACAGGTTCTTTGACTTAGAAGTTTTGAAAGTATGTTGTCACATTTTCATTAATGACCTTACTGTTAGTACTTATAGGGGTTTGATGTCAGATATGCGAGTAAAATTGTTTTGTGTGTCCTTAGTAAACTTATGTTACTCAAATTTACTAAACTGTGTATTTCTATTTATTTCGACTTTCTTGTACTGAAAACTGTGAAAACTTTTAATTGGCCTTCTTTTTTCATACTAAGTTTGAATAATGTAATAAAATAACTGTTCGTAACGTAACTGTGTTATTATAATTAGGGTTCCTGTTATTATACTCAAAGGGTAAGACGGGACCCTATTACTAAAACTTCGTTCTCCGTCTGTTCGTCTGTCACCAGGCGTATCCAACAACCGTGATAGTTAGACAGTTGAAATTTTCAGAGACGATATACATATTTCTGTTGCCGCTATAACAACAAATACTGAAAAACATAATTAAATAAATATTTAAGAGGGTTCCCATACAACAAACGTGATTTTTGCTCATTTTTTCTCGATATTGATAACGACAACCGACAAACGACAACAACAAATATTCACAGAATGTTTAGATATATATTCACTTTAAAAATAAATAATTAAATTAAAATAAAACAAGTATTTAAGGGGGTTCCCCTATAAAAAAACGTGTTTGTTAGTTGGATAATGGTACGGAGTCTGACTCGCACTTGGCCGGTTTTTATAAAATAAAATAAATACAAGTATACATTGTCCAGTCTAAGTTTGGTCCATTGAAAAGTTACATTTGAGGTTGCGTTTTTTAGGGGACGCAATTTTATTTTTTTGATGTGTAGCTAAAACCAAGCCAAGCTAAAACTCTTAACTAAAAGTAAATCAAATAAATAGTTGAAGAGATATATCGTAAAAACCATTTCAACCCCTATTTTTAAGATGGCGGCCGTTGGACAAGGGTGGCGACCTCACAAACTTGGTTTTAGCTTTACACTGACCCCCCTACACATCAAAAAAATAAAAGTGCGTCCTCTAAAAAACGCAAGGTAAGCCCTAAAAAATGTAACATTTCAATGGACTAATTCTGATCTGTGACAATGCCATTTGTACTGTTTGATACCATTTGGAATTATTGCACTAATCCTCCACAGGTAGGTAGATAGGTCTTGATCATATAAGGTACAAGACAGTCCCATTTCAAATGGATTAGTTCTATTGTGTAAAATTATGCTCTTGTTAAGGAATCATATTAGGAACACCCGAACGTAACTCTTACTGTAAATTTTTATTTTTACAATTCTACCCATTCTTTTCTTTCACATGTCGTGTGGAGATCTGGCGCAACGAATACCTGCGCGATCAACAACATGATGTTAAAAATCTAGACATTGCTTAAGGTGATGTCCTTATTCAAACAAAGAGTGAAATGGAAAAGCAATACATCTGGAAAGTATTTTGTCTGTAAAAGTTTTATTTAAAGTCCAAAAAAAGGAAAGTGCTTTGGGACTTATTTAGCTCCAAGCCTTTTAGCCAAGCACCTAAAAGTTAGGTATTTAAGTTCCACCGCATTGGTAAAGAAATACAACCGTATGTCTCTTATATTATTAGCACCCATTACCACTGAAGTACGAGTTATATAAAACGACAGAATATATAAGAGTTGTTTATACCCAAAATAAAAAGGGTTCACCGACTTATCGAGTATTTTGAATATCATTACAATAAGATATGAGGTACACGGCGTGCGCGGAGTGGCGGCGGGAATCCTCCCGAGTGTGTCACTCAATGATTATGCATTGGAAATATGGTTAAAAGCAGCTTATATTAGCATATAAACGACATTTACATACATCATTCTTACTTATCTGAACGCAGCATTTCATATTTTTGTGAATACCTAGTAAGAAGACACGTATAGGTACTTCATAACAGTATTACGTACATACATATTATATATGTGTCTAAGTAGCTACATAACTTCTTAATGTATTCTGATTTATGTATTATTTTATATGCACAAACCTACAGTCAATATTTATAACTATAATTTACGAATATGGTAATTCTATATTTACAGGCTTGGCAGTAAAAAATATAGCTTTTATGACAACTTAAAGTTGTAGAATGCTACAGTACTAGAAAACTATAACACAGAATTTTCAAGTAATAACCTTAACATTTAACTACAAAGTTGTAGTACTGTAGTATTAGAGCCACGCTGATTTCAGCACGGTTGGGCCGGCTCGACCGGGGCGGTACTACCCTCGCTCAGAAGATCAAGGTAAAACGACAGCGATCGTGCTGTCGTGTTTCGTTGGTGAGTGCGAGACCGGATGCCCAATGATGCAGAAGCATCACTAGCCCACCATGGTGTGGGTCGCCATTCTGCATTGTTGCATTGTCTGCATTCGCAGTATGGTGACCACCACTCTTGGATTCTGCTTATGCTTTCCATCAGGCAGAGTAGAGTCATTTTGGTAGGGCCAAACAGAAAAAAAAAAACAAAAAAAAAAACAAAGCCTGGCACCTACCTGCAAGACATTATCAAGAGTATTTTATTTAAATTAGCAAATCCCTATATAAAGTTTTTATTAGATATTTATTTGTACTTTATTCCTTCAACTATCCAAGAACTATCTTAGTAACCTAACTATCATAGTGATGTTATATATTATATACCAATATTTGATATACATTATGCTGACATAATAATGTACAAACGTACCAACCCTACAATCTGTCTAATCACAGTCTTATAAATAACATTGTTGACCTAATAAAGTATCATCACCGCCAATCTTCGGTCCACTGTTGTGAAAAGTAATGCAATTATGTCAGTGTGTGTAGGTATTGTGTGGCACCACATTAACCGAGGCGATGAGCTGTGTGCCTGTGTGCCTCGGGGAGATGCACCGAGTTTATAACGCCACCCGCAGTGGTATTATCATCTCTAGGTTATTAGCACGCTGGGACGAGGTTCGTTGAGCTTGAAACATTGACATATTGTTGTTTGACTTTTGAATTAGCAGTTTGTTAAAACATACGATAGCTAATATTATATAATTTATTTAAAGTTCGTGTTATTGTTTTCAAACACATACAGCTTTATCCGCGGGTTTCGTTGCTGTTGAATCGGATATTATTCACTACTTCTTTGTTTTGTGTATTTTTAAAACAATAAAAGTAGCATAAGTTACTTTCTATAACATCAGCTATCTGCCAGTAGAAGTCCCGTCAAAATCGATCCAGCCGTTCCAGAGATTAGCTCGAACACAATGAACAGAGACAAAAAAAAAGTTTTTTACTTCGATAATATATGTATTTAGTGAAAAACTGTTAATTTCAAATAAAAAAACGACACTTCAATTTCTTTTTTTTTACAGATTCATGAATTCAAGTACTTTGTTTTGATTATATGGGTATCGACGAACTTGCAAACTTGCGTACTAGTTAATACTATTTGCCATTCTTTTTAATCTTTCAATATACAGTATTTATAATATTGAAATAAAATAGTTTCAAAGTACTGAAATATTTCTATTTGAAAGTAGACTTGGCGTAAGGCTGGCGGCCGGCAATAGGATATGATGATTTAAAATAAACCTTCCTCTATGGATGTCCATGTGTGGCAGTAGTCACCACTACTCGTTTGCCTTCTGTGTCATAAAAATAAAGCCAAGTCGTACATACTGGGAAAATGTGCGAAGTTTGCCTCTTGACAGAGTTCATCCAGACTTGATTAGCACCAATAAAAATTATCTAACAGTAACATACGATAACGAGGAAGCCTTGATAAATTAATCGATAATGCATTTGTAATATCAATTTATCTTCCTCACAGAGTAATACATAAATGAACGCTATTTAAAAAAATGAATCATAAATGAAAAGCTTGCAATTGATGTTATCGTGATTGCATGGTTATTCGAACTATGTATTATTGTATATTTTGATTAAATCTATTTAAAACTATCGTGAATGTTAGTAAAATACCATTAAAATGAATACCAAATGACAAATAAATGTTTGAATCATTGTTAAATGGAAGAAAAGCTTTGAATTGTAAAATGTAGTGGCTCCGAATGGCAGCGTAGTTTTATTGTGTAAACGCTCACTTAGAGGACTATATCTTGCTAATGAGGATTGTTAAAACGCTTGATAGCAATGCATGCTATAAATTATGCAAAGTGAGCTGTTCTGTAGTACATTTGTCATTGTGTCTACTAAACATGCAATTGCTGAAATGTGGATAGCCTAGAGTGATTGATAGTGGAAAGGAAGAGATTTAGAGCCAGAGTGTCTCAGGAAATGGTCAGACCATATCGCTAATGATACCAATAAGTATCACACTCCAAAAAGCGACTGGTCATAATCAATAGAAACAAGGTTGACAGGATGAAAGGGAGACACGAATAATTGTAATGAAAGTGGTCCAACGTATATGTATTTGTGAGTGCTTGATAAATGTCAGGCTCAGGATTTCAAAAGAAGTTCGTAACTGTGCTAATATTGTAGCAGCAAGTCGCTTCAGGCATTGAGATTTAGCCCCTCTGAGAGCTAAACGTACTCGAGAATATAAATGGTTGGTAGCAAAATAGAAGCACACAATTTGTGTTTTAAATTTCCCAATAAAATAAGTGTAATTCTACTATCATTTCATTTAATTGAGTCAGCGTGCAATGGCGTGATCGTAATGAAATGTCAATGCTAAAGTTGATTGCTTTAAATTAAGTTATTTTGGCCGACAATTGTTTCATTTATTATTTCAAATATTGGTAAGGTTACATTATTCAACTCTTAATTTCATTACAATTATACCTATGGCTTCTATTCACAACTCATGTTTTTCAACAAAAATAAATTAAAAAGTGTGGTTACTAGTTCTATTGCTCGCATATAAGTATTTTAGTACTGAACTTTGCACGGTATTCTTATTTTGGTAATTTTTCTAAAATTTAATCCAAGTTAAATCGATTTTTCGACCACCTGCATAATAAATATCATGGAAATCGTTGGAGCCGTTACCGGGATTTAGAATATATATACAAGAATTGCTCGTGTAAAGGTATTAGATAAAGGGTAGACTGCACGGTTGACCTAGTGGTTTAGGCGGTCGCCACGCCGCTTGCCAATTCGCCAAGTGTTATGGATTCAGATCCTACAAGAATTGAAATATAAACGTGGATCTAGTATCGATTACAGGAATTGTGCAGATACTTGAGTATATCTTCTTCTAAACTACTTACTTCTGAAAACATCTTAAGACTTAAGAAAAAATCTAAAGAATTTAGAAAATTTTAATCTATTATATTTTGAGGAGATCGCTCTTATATGCTACCTCAAGTTTAAAAAGTTAAAATGAAGACTTTTATGGAGCGACATGAGTGCATTTCATTGTCACGCTCGGTGTTCGCAAACTATCTGTTCAGAATAATATATCGCCACGGGATATTTTCAATAAGGAAACAAAACGTAATTGTTCATTTGCTTATCAGTTATACTATAGAAGTATCAGTTGGTGTTAGTAAAATATACCTAGACATAAAGATACCCTTGCCTAGTAATAAGGCTTCTTCACGATACAATAGAGTGTTACACCCCAGTGTCTCAGTTATATTCTACTAGCTGTTGCCCGCGGCTCCGCCCGCGTGTATATTGGTTATCGCTGCAAATAGTAGCCTATGTGTTATTCTGATGTATAAGCTTTATTACTGTAAAGTTTCATCCAAATCCGTTCAGTAGTTTTTGCGTGAAACAGTAACAAACATCCATCCATACAAACTTTCGCGTTTATAATATTAGTAGTATAGTGCTGCTATTAAACCACAAAAAAAAAACACAAACATTTTATTCAATCGATAAGTGCAATAAAATGCATGAAAATTTTACATTTTCAATTTTTGCGCGTAATTTGTCAAAAACACTGGACGCAGTGAACGCTATATTGCTCTGTGGTATTGACGTCAGTTGACTTCGTAAACAAATGCGCTGATCAGCTGACACTTTAGTTTACACAGCCGTTTGACGTAATAACATGGCGGCTACTATTGCATAGTGTTAAAGAACAGATTATAAAAACCTTTATTATTTTATGAACTAAAACTAACATTTTCCGACTGCTTTGCCTAAATTAAAATCAGAGGGAAAAGCTAGTGTTTCTCGTGTGGCCCCATTTCAATTTGGTCCAGATTGAAGTTGTTTTTTTTTTGTTATTTTTTTTTTCTCATATACTGTAAAATACCTTATTTTAGTGCTGACCGACGCCTGAATTGGGCTTGTACTGAGATTTTGGTTCGCACATCTTAATCACATTTATTCATTACAAAGTATTTTCTGGGCTACATGAACATTTGTATGATGAGATTTCTGTAAACCTTATAGTTTTATGGAGAAATTATAAGTATTGATGATAAATGGATTTATTTTATTTTTTATTTTATTTTATTTATACTTTATGCACATTAACAGTGACAAAGGTGGACTTAATGCCGTAGGCATTTTCTACCAGTCGACCTTAGGGTGATGCAGAGCCAAAAACACGGTAGATGCACAAAACTAAAAATGTTAATATATTTTTTAATAAGAAACAATCAAACCTTAAAATTTATGTAGATACACATAACAAATACATATTAAATACCTATTCTTACATGCTAATACATATACATACATACCAATACATATATACATATAATATATATATACAATATAATTTCTAAATGGAGTGCATGATGTTATCAAGGTGGATCGAATACGGTGTGTAGGATATGTTTTCGCAACAAGTGTTTGAAACTTTGCCTAGTTTTGGCCATCCTGACCTCGAGAGGGAGCTCGTTCCATAGTAGGACAGCTTGTACGAAGAAGGTTGAGTGTAGAAAATGAGAGCGGTGAGTGGGACATTGTAGAAGTAGGTTGTTGGAAGACCTAAGGTTCCTAGTGTGTGTTGTGTTCCTAAATTTATTTTTGTAAGTAAATCTTTTACAGATATTTTATAGCTAGAAGGCAACGGCATTTTTTTAGACTCACTCTGGGAAGAAACGCCGAAACAAACCACAGTGGTGTTTTTTTTTGGAAGTTCGTGAACAATGAAAAATAATAAAGTATGCGCGAGTACAGTGTAGGGGCCATAGTTTTGAATAAGCCTGTCCATGCAGCCAGCATACGAGCCCCAGCCATCGTCTTACGTCTTAATTGATTTTATAAAATGTATGATCTTATTACTACGAGTACTATACACAAATTGGTTCTTTGAAACGAACTATTATGGTAAATTAGTCTATTAGTTCACTTCACTGCCTCGTTGGCACAGTGGTAGCGTATGCGATTGCAGTGTTTGAGGTCTCGGGTTCGATTCCCGAGTCGGACCAAATCTTTGAATCACCTGCAAATATTTGTTTCGGTGTTTTCTATGTATAATATATGTATGTAGTTACAAAAAAAAGTATATGTATTTATATCAGTTGTTTAGTACCCACAACACAAGCTGTGCTTAGCTGGGACTAGATGGCGTTGTGTGTTAGATATCCGAAATATTATTTATTTATTTATTTATTAGTATATTTAAGAATCGATTCTCTCGGCTTCATGTGACATAATTGAGGCAGACGTTCCTGATCCCCATGTAGGCTTCAATTATTCGATTCACACAGCACTAATCCATTTAAAACCTATTCAAATTGTGCGTGGAATTGTAGCATGCGGAAACTAATATTCCTCGCACTGTCGGAATACTAGCTTTTGCCCGCGGCTCCGACCTCGTGTTTCTTGTTTATCGCGGTGAAAAGTACCCTGGCTCTTATTATGGCCGTAAGACTGGTAATAAATATTTTGAATTCCGCTAAGTACAGATATATCTTGAGTCCGGAAAACTGTGAATCACTGCAATAAACGTCGTAAATATAAGACCGCATAAATCGTATATAGGACCTATGTGGGGCCATGGCGAGCTCTTTTTTTGCAAAGGTCAGGGATCGAAAAACAGGTTGTGTTTATTTATAATGAAGTCCTAGCTAGGACATTTATTATCTGAACAAATTTTGTACAACACTAGATGCAGCGTCAGTGAACACCGCGCATAGAAGTTTTTAATATTGTTTTTTATTTACTGGTTCGGTATTTTTAAAATAAAACTTTAAATGACTTCTATTGACATAAATGTTTAATTAACTCTCAAACCGTAATGAACAGTAATAAGTTTTATTTTTCTCCTGATTGAAATAATTAAATATGAATAGGACCATCCTCAAGGACAATAAAGTCTATAATGAATTGATATTTGGCGGGCACATATCACTTTTCTGTACTATATAATATCTTGCAAGCAAGCGAGGTAGACATGGCCGGGTCCTCAGTACTGAATATATAACTTGTTACCCTTTTGTCCCTGTTATTTACGTTACACGGACATATATGGCCTATTGTGAGTAGTAAGTGAGTTATCGTAGAATTTTTCCAGTGTTTTTGTGTAATTCGAGGCGTTTGACCAGGCTCTTTGTTGATATGTATTTAACTTGTTTGAACTGTGGATGTTAGGGTTATTTACATATAGAATGTAGTCGACATCGGTTAGCTTAACGTTATGAGGGAGGTTCAGGAAAATATTTGGAATGGGCAGCAAGGTGTGCCGGAACAGATAAATAAATCCTAACATATGTTTACCTTCAAATTGAGTATGTGTGTGAGTGAGTGTGAGTGTCTGTATGTGTGTGTGTGTGTGTGTGTGTGTGTGTGTGTGTGTGTGTGTGTGTGTGTGTGTGTATGTGTGTGTGTGTGTGTGTGTGGCTCCGTATTTGTAGGTTATCGCAGTAAAGAGTAGCCTATGTCCTTCCTCAAGAATCAAAGTTTCTCCATGCCTGATTTTATTGAAATCAGTGCAGTGGTTTATCCGTGTAATTGTAACCGATAAGGAGACAGTGTTACTCTCGAATTTATAATATTATTAGTATGGATATATACTGAATTTGTCATTTGACATGTCACTAAGTCATAGCCCTTAGTAACCATAAATTGTTTCTCCACAAACATTTTAAACGTACAATTTTATAAAAGATACTAGCTGACCCACGCAACCTCGTTAGCGTCTCCTATTGCCCGTAGCATGTTAATTTTCCCCCGTTTTTGAAACATTCTTCATTGGCGCTCCGCTCCTATTGGTCTTAGCGTGATGAGAGCCTTTAGCCTTCCTTGATAAATGTTATGTTATGTTATGATGTGATAAATGCCCAATTAGTCTAGTCAACAAGTTCCATACTTGTTGACTAGACTAAAAGATGCACAAGCATCACTAGGCCGCCATAGTGTGGGTCACCATGCTGCATTGTTGCATTCGCAATGAGTATGGTGGCCACCACTCGTGGATTCTGCTTATGCTTTCCATCAGGCAGAGTAGAGTCATTTTGGCGGGCCAAACATAAAAAAAAAAAAAAATGTACTATCCACCACTAAAAGAATTTTTCAATTCGGACCAGCGGTTCTTCCGATTAGCGCGTTCAAACAAGCAAATAAACTCTTCAGCTTTTTAATATTATATAATACTAGCTGACCCGGCGAACTTCGTACCGCCATATTTACATATCTGTCTCAGCTTCCCACAGGCAGTGTACAGTTGCGGACAAAAAAAGACTATTCCCGTTATCTTTTTTTTTTTTTCTAGCAAAAAAGAATGAATAAAATCGGACTATGTGTTATTGAATTTCAACTAAGTACATATTTAGACTTTCATCCCCTCTCTCAAGGAAACCGTGCTGAATTTCGGGATAAAAAGTATCCTATGTCCTACCTCGTAAAATGAACTCAAGCCATGCCAAGTTTCATTTGAATCCAGTTAGTAGTTTCCCCGTAATGCGCGGCCAAGATACGGACAGACAGACAGACAGACAGACATACAAAAATGAAAAAAAATACAGTTTTGGCTTCATTATCGATTATAGAGAGCTCTCCAAAAAATATTTTCAAAATATATTTAATGTACAGAATTGGACCTGTTACATTTTTATTATAAGTATAGATAGATATAGTATAGAAGTAAAGATTTGTACAACCCATCTAATAAAAAAAAAACACAACTACCTTACTAACCACGCTATAATAGGTAACTAGCTTTTACACGCAGCTTCGCTCACGTAGACTTACATCCCCTGATTTAATGAATTCCTGATTTTCTAAATTTCGAAAATTCCTTTCTTAGTGCTCACTTACGTTATATAAAGAACCTACATGCAAAATTTCAGGATTCTAGCTTCAGCGGTTTGGGCTGTGTTTTGATCTCTGGGTATCTTAGTCAGTCAGTCAGTCACCTTACTCTTTTATACATATATATAGATATGTTTTTGTTTAAACTATATTTATCTCTGTAATTGATTATTGTAATCTTTTGAGAAAATAAATGTATTTAATCACATTTGAAGCACCCATTTAATTATGTCATATACCGCTCTATCTCCAATGACTTACAGTATATATAAATAATAAATAAATAAATAAATATTTTCGGACATCTAACACACAACGCCATCTAGTCCCAAGTTAAGCAGAGCTTGTGTTATGGGTACTAGACAACTGATACAAATACATATATACTTTTTTTTTGTAAATACATACATATTATACATAGAAAACACCCAAACTCCGAAACAAATATTTGTAGGTCATACAAACATTTGGACCGACCCGGGAATCGAACCCGAGACCTCATGATCACCAGTCGCACACGCCAACCGCGAGACCAACGAGGCAGTCAAAAAAATATGCTCACATACAACATATAAATACTTAACAAAACATCAATAAGCTTATAATAAAACTAAATAATTATTACGCTCCGCCGCTACTATAACGTAACACCATGAATAAATATTTTCGATAATTTTATATGTTAATTATTAAAATCTCCAGAGTCTAACTTTGGCACCTATTTGTACAAAACTGTCAGACCAAAAATACCTACATTTATTGCTTATTTCTGAAAAGTTTTAAGGAATTAGATGCTCAAAATAACATCTAAAATAATAAGTCTGCTATATATAATATTTTGGTGTTTAAATTATATTTAAAATGACCATTGAATATTAAGGAGTTTAGTAGTATTAGGAATTTAATGTGTTTGTATGTATAGCCTATATCTACATGGTGTATTTAATCCAACTTAAAAAAGAAGGTTCTCACTGCGTTTGATAGACTTTTTCTTTAAAAAAAAGAGGGAAGTCAATGGCTTATTAAAATTGATTATAACAATTAGTGTTGTAACGAGGAAATAAGTGTTTCTTTGTTATCTGATATTAAGATTACTTATCTTACTTAGAATGATAAAGATGACATTAGACGTAAACAGGGAAATTACCTAAATGAAATATTTCTTTTTTAACTAATAGCAATTCAGAAAAAAACAATGCAATGTTTAATAACTGTAAATAGACGATGATGTAGGCAAAAAAAAACCAAAAAAAAACCGACTTCAATCTGGACCAAATTTAAATGGGACCATTCGGGAAGCACCAGCTTTGAATTAAAAAATAAACGTCAAAATCGGTTCACCCAGTCGAAAGTTATGAGGTTAAATATAAAAAAAAAATACAGTCGAATTGAGAACCTCCTCCTTTTTTTTAAGTAGGTTAAAAAGAAATTAATAAACCACGACAAAATATTACCTTTGAGTATAATTAGCTAGCTAGCTATTGTTGTCAAATATGTAATGTCGTTTTTAAATTACGGCTATAGCTGTCAAAACAAAGCACTCAGAACAATAGTCATGGCGGCCTAATTACTTCAATTGTGTTATCTAATCAGAATCTAGAACAAAAAACTATTAATTGAAACACAACTAGACACGACAATGTAAACAACAGACACGCCAACTCATAAACTATAAAACCCTGAAAAAGTGTGACGTCATCACTGCCCTCCATTGAATCGGTGTGTATCAGGGAGTGAGCTAATGAAATTGAAACCAGATATGACCAGAAATATACCGTGGTTGGTTCCTATAGTGAATGGCACGAATGAGTATAAGTGTGTACAAGTTAAAAAGCGCCCGTGCAATTGTCTCGAAGAATCTCTCATGAGTTTTTGTGGTTTAAGATTTTTTTTTTTTTTATGGAATAGACCGGCAAACGGGCAGACGTATCGCCTGATGGTAAGCGATTACCGCCGCCCATGGACACCCGCAACACCAGAGACGTCACAAGTGCGTTACCGGCCTTTGGGGGATGGGAGGGGGAGATAGGGGAAGGGGTTGGGGTATGGGCCTCCGGTATCCTCACTCACTCGGTGAAACACAGCGCAAGCACTATTTCACACCGGTTTTCTGTGAGGCCGTGGTATCTCTCCGGTCGAGCCGGCCTATTCATGCCGAAGCGTGGCTCTCCCACGGTAAAGATCTTTATTTCCTCATAATAATTCACAATTCACTTACTGAGTGACAAATATTCATAGTTTAAACTTAAAAGAGTATAAAGAGAGAACAAAATAAAAATAAAAAAGAGACAAAATTTATAAAAAGACAACTTCCGCATTATAAATGTACATCCTGTGTCGCGGAGGACTTTACAAACATATTTGAAACCGGCACAAAAATACCCAGACTCAGAACAACAATTTGTGGATCACACAACACAGATCATAAATCCCACATGGGACAACACTTGTCCCATGTGGGATTTAAACCCATGTGGCGACTTCCACATACAGCGCAACAAGAAAACATATGACAGCGCCATCTACCGAAGATACATTGAACTACGGAGTTACAAAGGAAACTAAGAAACTACCAATCTTGAATCGCACAATAGATGTTCTCACGCCAATTAACATATTATACAACATCCCAACATCAACCGTAGGGCAGTTGGCCCGCCAGGCATGATCACCTCGCCTGGTCGGAGGATCCTCCCTTTGTGTTGGAGGGACATCACACCCGTTCCTCCACACCCACAACACCTGACGAGTAGAAAGCGGCGTGGCGACCACTTAAACCACTAGGCCAACAGTGCACTCCAATTAGTTACTACTAACTTAAAATAAAATCACAAAAGAACACAATACGAAAGGTGAGTTTACCGTGGGAGAGCCACGCTTCGGCATGAATGGGCCGGCTCGACCGGAGTGATACTACGGCCTCACAGAAAACCGGTGTGAAATAATGCTTGCGCTGTGTTTCACCGTGTGAGTGAGGATACCGGAGGCCCATACCCCAACCCCCCCTATCTCTCCCCCCCATGCCCCCAAAGGCCGGCAACGCACTTGTGACGCCTCTGGTGTTGCGGATGTCCATGGGCGGCGGTAATCGCTTACCATCAGGCGATACGTCTGCTCGTTTGCCCCCTATTCCATAAAAAAGGTAACGACAACTAAATTACTTAAGTTGGGTATACTGCGCACAAGTTGCATGGAAAGCTCCAATATTTCCTACAGTACACGACGTATTTCTTTTATTACTATTTTTTATTTCGGCTTATAATTCTAGGCTTTATGATCTTTGATTAAAACGAATTCATTGTGGAAACAAACTTAATTTTGTTTGTAAGAACCTTACGTGTACTAAAAAGGGATTGCTAGTCTGCGGCTAAAATTATCTTTATTACTTATATATTTCTATGAATTCGAGAGGAAAATGTGGGTTATAATTTATTTGGCACGAAAATAATGTTGACGCGTGTGAAATGATAGCGTAGCGTTAAAGATAGATATAGCATAAATTAAAAAAAAAAGGTTTACCTGTGAATTTTAACAAGGTTTACAAATATACTGATTGCTTCAAGTGCTCTTATCGCACTAACTGCAATGCCTTAACTAATATCCAGGTATAGTAATTATTTTTACGGGAATTAACGCGATCACTAATTTAAAGGTAAACGTCCGGCAAATCAGAGGTAAGTAACCTCTGATTTGTCTGACGTTTCGACCAGGTTGCACTGGCCGTGGTCACAGGCTAACTGGATCAGAAGCGCACGCGCTCCGTCGTCGAATCCGTGAAGTAGAAGTTCTACATCACGGATTCGACGGATATTATAATTATTATATCATGAAACGCGAAAGTTTAAAAGATATTATAATATCTAGGTCTTCGATTAATGCATCCTGTACTTGGACTGAAGAAAACTCCAAATCTTTCTCTGTCTTCCATAGTCTCTACATGTTATAGATATGAATATAATTATAATATTTAGGAAATAATAATACTTAGGATATTTATATACATAAATCCTCTACCTCTACTACCGATTTTGTAGTACAACATTAGTTTCAGTTTGGCGATTGGCAATTCTATTGACAGTTTCAACGTATTATAATTTATATGCTGTAATAAGTAATAACAATTTCCAACCGTCATTATTTAATAACTAACTAAATCAGCCGTAACAATATAACAGAGCATGTATTGTAATACTAGAAACAACGGAGGCCCAAATAGTCTAGTCAACGAGTTCCATACTTGTTGACTAGACTAAAAGATGCAGCAGCATCACTAGGCCGCCATGGTGTGGGTCGCCATACTGCATTGTCTGCATTCGCAGTGAGTATGGTGACCACTCTTGGATTCTGCTTATGCTTTCCATCAGGCAGAGTAGAGTCATTATGGCGAGCCATAAATAAAAAAAAAGGTCACCTGTATTACAAGAAACAAGCGTCTCGACTCACAGGTCTGGGCAGTTACGGTTTAATGCTACACACATTTTTGTCTTAAGCTGGATTTTTAAAGGCTCAAGACTTATGAGCTTGAACGAGTAGACGACTCTTCTGGTGGTAAGTCTCTATCGCCGCGCATGGACGCTTGCAACTCAGAGTCACGAGTGCATTACTGCCTTTTTAATTTCATCCAACCTCCCAGAAAAGGGATAGTTTTGGAGGTAAGGTTTTGGTGTGCGCTACCTGATCTAAAAAAATGAAACATCAAGTACCCCGTCCCGGTATGTTAACCAATAAGAAAGCATAACGCTGCCCGTTGTCAAGCGATCTCGAATAAGAAAATCTGTAAAAATTCAATTTAAATCAGTTGACAACGAATAAACGTGACCATGAAAAACTAGACGCCGTAGTCGCGATCTCGAATAACTTAATCACGTATTCTACGCTACCGCAATGAATCTACGCTGCTACGATAAACTATGCGTAGACCGTGGATATGGTATTGGATGTTTCATTTTTCTAGGTCATGTAACGCACCCAGGATTATGAGTTGCGGTAGTTTCACTGATTACTGTGAGGGCATAGTATCACTCTTGTAGTGCTCGGCCCAAATATTATTATAGTAATGTATCCTATGAATAAATATTACTAATTAATCTCGATAAGTGATTTTTCTCCGGATATCATACAGCTTTTATTCATGAAAGCATAAATAAGCACCGAGAGCTCTACCAAGTGAAATTGTCAGACGTATAAAATTTTAAATGTTCAAAGTGCTTTGTTTAAATATTACATGAAGTCGTCACTAATGGTGCCAACAGATTGAATGTCATGAAAATCAGGACGTGTGTGGGAGGTTTAGTGCTCCGTTGTTAAATGTAAATGCGTAATGTTATGTTTACGAGTTCCAGGATCATGGTTATTGCATATTAAAACGAAATAAGAGCAGTTATATACGAGTTTTAAGTAATTACTTAATGTTATTCAAATTACATACGTACCAAAGTTTTACACTCAGGTAGGAAGATTATTGTGTATGCCAACGTTAGTATATAGCTCGGGTTTCTAAATATATGTTTGGTGGGTTGTATGGGCTACGTTTATAACTACTAGAGATAGTTGATGATCGATTTAGCCAAGACCGGGATGGTTGGCGTTCCTTGTGGGAGACCTTCGTGCAGCAGTGGACGGCATTAGGAAGAAGAGATCGTGTTGCAATTTCGAGCTTACGACGGTTTTGAATGTAGTAGCCGTCCCAAATATCTTAGGAATAATATCCGGAATCATCACTCACTCGGTGAAACACATCGCAAGCACTATTTCACACCGGTTTTCCGTGAGGCCGTGGTATCAGTCCGGTCGAGCCGGCCTATTCATGCCGAAGCGAGGCTCTCACACGGTAAAATGGGTAAAATGGCTTTCATGCGACATTTAGATAAAAAAGAAGATAGAAAAAACATTCAAGTACTAATAGTTAAGGTACTCCTAGAACTCAAACGATCAAACATTTTATTTTTTTAAATGTTTTTCTTTGTTACAAATAAATAATAATAGGTAGCAAAAAAGTTACACGAACTGTAGCGACAGTGAAACTTTATTGCTACGTCAGACGATTTAATAAAATACCTATTATGATTGATTTAAGTATATTGTAAAATGTATAGTCTCACAAGTTATTATCTCCAATTTAGATCGAGGATTTTAAAGATCCGAACAAAAATTTTTCAATGTCCTGTTCAAATGCTCAAAAAAAAAAAAAATACATCTCGCTATTTGGGAGGCTCATCGCAATGATATATATTAGGCTTGCAGACAGACTTGGGAGATAAACCCCTAATAATATCTTACTAGTCTATTTTTACTTGTTTGTTTTCTGGTTTTATGGCTTCTTTGCACCCAAAGTTGTTCAATCCCGAGGCAAGAAAAAATTGTTCAAATCATCTCAAGTAAATTCTCCTAGCTGAAGTTATGTGTTGATCCACTTTTGAAACTATAAGTATCGTGATTAGCTTAGTACTATATTGGTATACGAAAGGGTGTTGCTATGTCCCTAAAACTAACGTCAGCCTGGCAATGTCCTGGGTCGCGATGGAGATAGATATTCTAGACATTGTAATACATATTTTAATTACACGCGGCAACATTAGAAGTTTCTTTATAGTTTAGTACTTCTTCTTTAGCTTCTTTAGATAGTGTAGTTCTTTAAAATTGTTATTCAATAAATATCATTTTATACTCTGGATTTTCGGCACTTGATGCAACTTGTTGCAATACATTCTAGAATCAAACTCAACCTTTCATTAACTTTTGATAATGCCATAAGGCAAAACCGGTCAGGCGTAAACTTAATAAAAATTGTGCAATAAGTACAAGTGAGTTTGATTCTAGAATGTAATAAATATCAATAAATGGTTTATAATTTAATCATAAACAGATCTGGTAGTACCTATACAGTCATGTAGTTTTTAGTTCAGTTGGAGTCTGATTTGATATTAATTTTGTGTCCTTTATAGAGTGAGGGACTTTTTATTCTGTAGCTCACAGCACAAAACAGTGAAGATATTTAAATGTAAGTTAAACAATTAAAACTTCTCTAACTTTTTTTAGGATCTAGAGTTTTCCCGTGAGAAAAATGTTAACAAACAAAATGGGAAATTTCCTTTCATCTCATTGAAACAGCCAAGAGAACAATTATTTAGAGGTTAGTTGCCTCCCTTGTAAACAAATTAAGAGTCCCAAGGACAATAACATTTTATCCCCGTTTCATTATTCGAATTGTTTTAGGTAGTCTTCTCGTGTTCAAGACCTCATTTCTGCTTTTATGTGTTAATTATTTAATAGATTTACATATTTTTAAATGTAGATTGAGGTCTCCTCGACTACAAGTCACACCCGAACGGTTTACATTTCAAAATTACGTTCTAAGGCGGCAATTGTATGTAGGCAGTACTGAAATGTAGTCGGTTGAAAATGATTATCTGTGTATGTAACAGTATGAGAGTGGACGACTATTTAAAATCCTAAAATATATGAAGTCTGTGCAGTTGTGTCGTTTCTAGTTTGATCGAGATGGCCATTATTATGATGTCTGCCCATGAGGAAACAATGCGTTGTACATTGATATCAAGTTTAAAAAGTCGTGATTTGCGTTAATAATTTTATACTGAACTATAAACAGCTATATTTACAATGATTACTTCACTTACACTGATCAATAAAATAAACTGAATATGAATTATGATAGAAATTCGACTATCAGCATAATTTATAGCTAAAATAATTATGAACTACCTGTGGTAGAAAGATTGAACAAAAATTTTCAATGAACATATCTATTATTGTGTTGATAATTACATATATTATGTTTTCTATATTATGCGTGATTCTAGTGGTATTAAATAAGGGATAAAATGTATGTATATTATTCTAAAAGGTAAGTATTCTAGACATATTTCTGGTAAGGACTATAAATCAGTTTGTATTAAACTACTTGCTTCATGAACTCTTTATGTTATTTTTGCCAGTGTGTGGTAACAAAAACTAATATAAATGAGACATAATGTTGTTGAGTGCCGTTGTCTCTCGGCTTGCTCTAAATTCAATTGATGTTTCAGTTCAAGATAGGCTTTCCTTTAGTTCATTTTAGGTTATCCTTACTACAGAAACATAGTACCTCTCTTCTAAAATAAAAAATATAAATAAACATATTCAAATAACTTTTATATTCAGACATAGTTTAACATAAAATCTGCACTTTTCTCTGTGCAAGTTTGTGCCCAGCCACAGAACAGCTGTCTCTGCGTTGTCTCTCCAACACAAATACAAAACTCTTTAAGATTTGCTGCTCCTGATATTTTAAACACAAATTTTTTGTTTGCTAGATTTTCCTTCAAATACAAACATGGTATATATAGTATATAATAATACATATTTTTTTTAAATAAAATAAATATACATATATAATGAAATTTGAACTTTCAAGGTCAGGTCTCTAAGTATTTTAGGATTACTGAAGATCAGTCTCACTGATTAGTGGCTGAAAATTCTTTCTTTGCGCAACTACGCGCTATCGTGGACAATTTGGGGTCGCGGTAGAATCCCAAATATTAGGTCATTTTTAACCGACTTCAAAAAAGGAGGAGGTTCTCAATTCGACTGTATTTTTTTTGATACCTCATAACTTTTGACTGGGTGAACCGATTTTGATAATTCTTTTTTTATTTGAAAGCTGGTGCTTCCCGAATGGTCCCATTAAAATTTGGTCCAGATTGAAGTCGGTTTTTTTTTGTTAAAATTTGTAGGTAATTATATAAAACCAATAAGACGATGCTATTGAAAAGTTTACATCTAATTTAAGATTAGAGTTTTATTTTTAAAGTTTTCAATGTGCAGTTTAAAAGCTAAAAGCTGGCTGTAAAACTGCAGCCTTTTTGAATATTTGAACTTACTCCAAAGTTTTAAAAGTTTCACACACGGTTCAAGTTCTTGCTTAGTTAAGCTTGTATTGCTTGCCTCGTATGTTCTATCATTTACATATAATTTGAAAGCTTTGCAGTTAAAGTATTTTTAGTTGAAATAAATTTAGGTTTGAGGGTTACAGGGAACTTTTAAGCAGCATTTAAGTAACTCTATGTATAAAAGTGTGACTATTTCAAATCTATGAAATATTATAGAAAAAAAATTGCCACTTAATTCCAGCTTGTCACTCCTAGCAATGATCGTATCAGTAATACAAAAAAATTAACAAATAACTTTGATAATTTAAGACAAATTTAAAAACCTTGTATAACAGATCTAAATATGTATAAAATACGTGAAGCAAAAACTTTGTACCCCTTTTTAAGATAATTATGCCAATGGAGGAGTACGAAATTTGGCATAGAGAAAGTTTATGTAGAGGACAAGTGTAGGAAGATAATAGAAAAGAAATAAATTATTGTCGCTGAGCAACCACTAGTACTCGTACTAAATAAATAAACCTAACTGACTTTGTGAGGTTTCCAATAAAGAAACTGTAGATCTGGCTATTGTTATTTTAATGTTAACGAAACTTGACTTCTTTTTAGAACACGAATTTTAGACATCCTTCTAAAGTACTTGTGTTAGTGTATGTACCAGACAATAAATAAATAAATAAATAAATTTTTCGGACAATACACACAACGCCATCCAGTCCCAAACTAAGCAGAGTTTGTATTATGGGGAATACACAACTGATATAAATACATATATACCTTTTTTTTGTAAACACATACATATTATACATAGAAAACAAACTCCGAAACAAATATTTGCTGATCATACAAACATTTGGTCCGATCCGGGAATCGAACATGAGACCTCAAGCACAGCAGTCGCATATGCTACCACTGCGCCACATAGGCAGTTGAATGACCTTAAATAGTGAATGTAATAGAATAATAATATTGACCCTCTTTATTGTTATTTGAATATGTAAATATTTCCTTTATGATTTTTTTTCGTAATTTTTCTTCATTTTTTTTTTCGTCATTTTGGAAAAACACTGTTCATTTTTCATTGTCCATATTTAGGCCAATCGGATTTACATAATAGTATTTTACTTTGCCAGTAATCTAAGGTGATCAATTGGTTATTGCGGTAACTTAGGAGTCACAAGTGGGTTGCTTTTCTCCGAGTCCAGCACCAGAATCACAGTGAGAGGAGTTTAGGCTCAGATAACCTTATTTTTTTCGTGAAAAGCGTTGGGAAAATTGCTTAGTGTTGGGTTTTCGATGAGGCCATGGAGTTACTTCGGTCAAATTGGTCTATTTGTGACACTTCCACAACAATTCTATGTTCAGTTCCACTTGTAATCTTACTAATATTATAAATGCAAAAAATTGTAAAGATGATTATTTATTACTCCTTTACTCGAAACGGATGAACGGATCTGAATAAAATTTATCGCAGATAAGGATTGTAGTTTCAATAACTAAAAATACTATACGTAGGTAGTGTTCCCATGGGATGAGCAAGGCACAGTAACAACCACGGGGACGGGGCCAGTTGGAATATCATAATAAGATGAAGTAAAGGCTTTAGACGCCCACTCCTATTGTTTAATATTTTTTATAAAAATACGATTTATAACATTTCCTCTTCTGTCTTTTAACTACACGTAGGGATGACTGGACAGGATGAGATGACTTCTGCTGTCCATTGACTACTTACTCTTCAGTGCACTGAGTTCAAACACCGAAGATTGTATGCCACGGCATTTGAATGCTTACTTGCAATTAGACTTCAAATCACAAACATAGCTTATCAAAGGAATATTAATATTATGACTTGTTTTCAGTTTTATAAGGTTTATTTCTGGTTGAAATAAGACGAACTAAACCTTTGTATAAAGTTAACTGGTAAACTAGTTGTTGGTACATTTTCATTTATTACGGTTTTAGCTTTTGAATAATATTGATGTCCTAATAATATCGCGACGATCTTGATGCCTATCACAGAGACTGGCCGGAACTGGCCTTGGATAGAGGGAAGTGGCTTGTTGCAGGGGAGGCCTTTGCCCAGCAGTGGGACACAATAAGTTCGTAAAAAAAAACAGTTCCACTATTATGACATTCTAGTTGGCAAAGTTGTGTAAAAGTAGGTGAAGTTCATTCAATAAGTGGAGTATGATGTAGTTCGTGGAGATTATTGGGTGGCTTTGACAATTAGGTTTAAAGTTCCATCCATACACATAAACTAATAAGGTTGTGCGTTGTCGTCGCTTTGATAACAGTCAAGGTGACTATTAATCTCACTAAATAGTTAACTTGTGTTATACGTAAATTATTACAGCGAGTCTGTATGAGTTTTGTCATTTGCTTGCAGCTTGTTGCATCTTCTAAGTATGATTGAAATTTACTAACACAAGAATTAATTAGACTGTATTATATGTGACGATATTAGTGTATAAATGTATTGGAAACTACATAAAATATGTTTTCATTTGTACTTCGGGGCTTAGACACCCGCCAACTGTCACGAAGAGTAGGACAACACAAAAAAATGTAAAACACCTCCCGTACTAGGAATACATTGCAGGGGAAGAGGAATATCAATATAAAAAGAACTTTTATACTATAGGGAATATATATTTATAATATAATATAAATATTATTATACTAAAATAATAATTATTTTGACCAAAAGATGACTTTATTTTAGAGGAATGTTTAGTTGCAGCCCTATATCGTCACCCGCGCCCCTTTTACATTTTCTTCCCTTTCTTACTTTGGCCCATCTAGGCTCAAAGAGATAAATTTCCAAAAAGAGTCAGCTTCATGAATCCATGTACATTGTGTGTTTACAATGTTTTGTATCGATACCAAAGAAAAAGGAATAAATGATTAAGATGATCAGACAACGTATAGGTATATTTTTAAGCAGTTTTCTATATAACATCGTTTACTGCTCAATTTTAATTACAGAATTCCTCAAGTTGTAGATCAATAAAAACTAGGAACTTTTTATTAACATTATGTCTAGACGATCTCAATTAAGACAAAAAATTTAGATAATATTGAGTGTCAGTCTTAAAGTAAGTGAAAAACGGTCATCAGTAAATAGCCATAAAAAATGCATTTAGATGTAAACGGCAGTAAAATAAAATCGCTTAGAAAGAAAACGAAAAGTGATCTATACGTATGATAGTAAATGATGTTTAACAGTAATAAATAGGGCCATGATAATTTCATGTCAATTTACAATCACGTTTGGAATTTCTTCCAACTTCAAGTCATAGAGCATGGGTAAAATTAGCCTCAATCATGATTGCAAACTGATTCCTTGAAATATCTATAATATATTATTACTCATTGGTTTTGTATCATTATCTAAACGGCACGGTTTACATAATTACACGTGTACTCATTAACGTTACTGTTGGCAGATCAAATTTAAATTAAATTTGTTGAACTGCTTAATTGCTATGTGGATTCTGAATAATCAACTATACATTACACAAACAGAAACCTCAGTTGTCGCATTCGATTACTCTAGCTGAATAGTTTGGTAAACTAATTCATTATATCTACAGTAGTAACCACATTAGTAGGGTATTAATGATTAATACCGAGAATATATAATATTTATAAAGCAAATCTCGATTGAATAGGTAAATAAAGTCTTTAGAAATTGGATACGTAGAATTTATATAGAAAAAGTGCAGAAATATTACAAACGAAAGATATGTGAAAATGGTTGTTTGGAATAAAGCGCCGTGAGCGATAAGACCGCCGATTGTAATACTTACGTACTTTGTAATTCAACTTTTCTATTGTTTTGCTTTGTGTGTACAATAAAGATAAATAAATATAACAAAAAGATTAAGTTATCTTATCTTACTTAAAATATTAACTAATTTTCAGGTGTTAAGTTCTACGTTGGAGCAATACAATTGCAGCTGTAGTGCGGGTTGATGCACCAGGCTCGCTATGGGATAAACACACATCCTTTAAATAAAAAATATGATTATCTTGTCAATCTGTGTCTAAACGTTAGTTATATCTTTGTGCAAAAAACATTGTACTCGACTATACTCATAAAAGTTATTGCAAAAAACGGATTTTAAGAGTTCGTATCCGATAATATATATATATATAAATAGGTAATAAAATAAATAAAAAGGTACATTAATATACCAGGACCTGCCTTTTTAGGGTTCCGTGCCAAAGGCAAAAAACGGAACCCTTATAGATTCGTCATGTCTGTCTGTCTGTCCGTCTGTCTGTATATCCGTATGTCACAGCCACTTTTTTCCGAAACTATAAGACCTATAATGTTGAAACTTGGTAAGTAGATGTATTTTGTGACCCGCATTAAGATTTTCACACAAAAATAAAAAAAAAAACAATAAATTTTGGGGATCCCCATACTTAGAACTAAAACTCAATTTTTTTTTTTATCAAACCCCTATCTATATGTGGGGGTGGGGTATCTATGGATAGGTCTTTGAAAATGATATTGAGGTTTCTAATATTATTTTTTTTGTAAACTGAATAGTTTGCGCGATAGACACTTCCAAAGTGGTAAAATGTGTCCCCCACTCCCCCTGTAACTTCTAAAATAACAGCATGATAAATCTAAAAAAAATATATGATGTACATATATGTACATGCAAACTTCCACCGAAAATTGAACGAAATCTAGTAAGTAGTTTTTTTAATACGTCATAAATCGTAAACTGCAATTTACCTTTCGTTCAATGAACATAAATATAAAAATATACATGTTACTTGCTGCTGCGGAACCCTTCATGGGCGAGTCTGACTCGCACTTGGCCGCTTTTTACCCGACTACGGCAAAGCCAAAGGAGGGTTATGATTTTGACAGGCTATGTATGTATGTATGTATGTTCATTTGTTCCCTCATAGCTCCTTAACTACTTATTAGAACTGGACAAATGAGGTATCGTTAGAAGCGTCTTGTTCGTCTGCTGGTTATAGGCTATATGACGTGTCGCTGAATCAAATGTGGCGCCCTCTAGCCGACATAAAGTAATGAATTAAAAAATACATTTGAGATAAATATGCCGTGTTTGGTATCATTGGAAAGGGCGTCACTTGTACATTTCAAATATGTATATATTATATATTAATAACGGCACCAAAACATTTTAAATAAAAAAAAAGTAAAAACTAAAACCCAACTACGACAAAAAACGACCCTGAAAAAGTATGAAACAAGTTTGGAAAGCCGTAGTCACACGTTACATAGAAACGCACCATAACATTTTAACAACGTTGTTAGGATAATTATTATTGTTAAGACGCAATATGATACGAAATACTTTGTGCCTGAATCTCATGCATATAATATAAGTATTGTTTTTATTTTAATAATAGAAAGTATAATTATAAAAAGGGGAAATTATAAAACGTTCCCTAAAGTTCGTTGTACTTTTTCATAATTATAAAAAAAAAAAACCGACTTCCAAAAAAAACATCCAACGAAAACTCTGTGCCAAAAAAACACTTAAAAGCGTAAAATAAACTGGTTCTTCATAAATTGCCTATACCTAATTCCTCATTCATTTAAATAGTAGTATTATAATGGGTGCTAGGTACCTAGAATCTGTTTGAAGTCTATTTCTAGTCTACTACTCTCTCCTCTAGTCTACTACTATTTAAATGAATAAAGAATTAGGTATAGGCAATTTATGAAGAACCAGTTTATTTTACGCTTTTATGTGTTTTTTGGCAGAGAGTTTTCGTTGCATGTTTTTTTGGAAGTCGGTTTTTTATTTTTTATAAAATGTTTTTATTTTTCAGTTTTTAGTGCAATCAATCGTAGGTCAGTAGTAAGTTGAACTATTTCATCAAATTTCATCATCAAGAATACAAATTAAGGTCTATACGTACGTGTAATATTAAAATCATCCTCTAATCCCTAACTGTTGAAGAGATTAACCATCTTTGATCAGCTCACCTAAATAACTTGAAAGTATACGACTGAAGGTCTTAAGATACGTATGAAATTGAAAGAATTATCCTCCAACTCCTAACCGTTGAGGAGTTCTACCTTCCACCTTCCATCATCAGCTTACCTAAATAATTTGAAAGAATATGAGTAAAGGTAACATTTATACATATGATATTTAAAGATTTATCCTCCAACTCCTAACCGTTAAGGAGTTGTACCTTACATCATCAGCTCATCATCATAAAATGATGACTATCAGACGCAAATACCGGTGAAACTTCAGAAAATATACGAAAAACATAGTATGTGCCTATAAAAAATGAGGGTTTCCCTCGATTTCCCTGGGATCCCATCATCAGATCCTGATATGCTGGCAACGGGACCACCTCGAAAGCATACCCTTTCGAACATAAAAAATTTTTTCAAAATCGGTCCACAACTGACGGAGTAATCGGTGAACATACATAAAAAAAAAAAAAAAAAAAACATACAGAGGAACATAGAACCTCCTCCTTTTTGGAAGTCGGTTAAAAAAATCGTTTGTATGAGCGGGTCATCCATTAGCTCCGCTTTCTGGCGATATTCCATTTCATTTATTTCACACAAAATTAAAAATTATTCCTCATTTACCTTACTCCATACGCCGTGGGGACTCTAAATGAGTCCCCACGGCGTATGGAATTATTTTCACCCCAGTGAATTATTTTCATTTGCAGTTGATAAACAGAGTTCAGTAATCTACGGAATAATTAAACTAAAACTAACAAAAGTTTTATTGTTAAACGAACATAGTAAAAGTCATATGTATATTGACTAACACTCTCTTACCTATACTTAATATATAAAGCTGAAGAATTTGTTTGTTTGTTTGAACGTGCTAATTCTCGGAAACGCGGGTCCAATTTGCAAAATTATTTCAGTGTTGGATAGTACATTTATCGAGGAAGGCTGTATATCATCACGCTAAGACCAATAGGAGCGGATCACCACTGAAGAATGTTACAAAAACGGTGGAATTTTTTTACGCTACGGGCAATAGGAGTCGTAAACGAAGTTGCGTGGGTAAGCTAGTCTTGTATAAATTTAAACAACCAAGTTTATGCACAATGGAAAAGATAACTGAAAAAAATAGACCGAGTGTTAGATACTGATGTTTTAGTATGTTGTAGGATAGGAGCACATATTCGTACCTCACACTTTTTAATTGTTGATTTCTCAATTGGTCTAATAAGAGCTATATCTATAAGTTTGTTAGAATGTTAATTACGTAATTCGTAATTGTTTGTATTTTTTCTGAATTAACTCTAAGGTTATTACACAATATCTTTAATAGTGTGTCGAACTCCAAATTGTAAAAAGCTTTAACTACAAGGTGTTCAACAAAACAACGTTTACTTACTTAGACTAAGTACACGGGAACATACTAAAAAGCTTCACGCTTCGGCATGAATGGGCCGACTCGACCGAAATGATACCACGACCTCACAGAAAACCGGTGTGAAATAGTGCTTGCGCTGTGTTTCACCGTGTGAGTGAGGATACCGGAGGCCCATACCCCAATCCCCCTTTTTTTTTTTTTTTTTTACGTGTGGAAATCCCCTCGGACCGTCACCCGCGCCGGGGCTTGCGGCGGGGCGGTGTGTCGGACTCGAACCGACTAAAACCACACGGTGTGCCACTCTGCGCCTGTGGAGGGAGGAGTCCGGGAACTGCTGTTATTACGCCGTCCAGACCCCTCCCAGCGCCCGCCCGCACTGAAGCGGGCACCCTCTCCAAAACCTCTCCTTTTAGGCGACGTACGGCACACGCGTAACGTCGCCTCCTCGCGGGCGGCCACTAGAGCGGATGGAAGGGAAAGCCCGTCCCGACCATCCGCGGCCACACTCAGGGCGGCATGAGGCGCAGGTGAGCGCGCCTCCGCTGCCCGGTTTGCCGGCGGCGGATCGGGTCCGAGTGGAGGTCGTCCTCCCGGGCCTTCTCCGCCGCCTCCTTCTGCGAGATTACATCTTCGCAGAAGGTTGCGACCGCGGTAAAACTGCTGTCGCTACCGGCCATGGAGCGTATGACGGCCGGTAGCGAGAGATCTCCTCCGATGACTGCAGTGAGAGCCCGGCGCTGCGACGCCCAAGCGGTGCAAATCGCCAGCGTGTGCTGGGCCGAGTCTTCACTGCAGTCGCAGTGGTGGCAGGCGGGACTCAATTCCCTCCTAGCGACCGAGTGCAGGTACTTCCCGAAGCAACCGTGCCCGGAAAGGACCTGCGTCAGTCGGAAAGAAAGGGTCCCGTGCTGCCGCCCTGCCCACTCGAGGATGACCGGCTGGAGAGCCTCCACGGCGGCAAAGCCAGCGCGTGGAGTCTCCAGTCGGAAAGACCAACGAGCCATCGTGGCTCGACGGGCGGCTTCACGCCACTCGCGTACCTCTTCGGGCGGAGGGCGCATGCCTCTCTCCACCCGATATTCAGCCACCCGTCGATAAACTTCGGCGAGCACTTCCGCCTCCAAATCCCACGGGGGTGTTCCGGCCAACGCGCACGCTGCCTCGGTCGACACCGTGCGGTAAACACGTATCGCTCTGACCGCCAGTACCCTCTGAGGCCGCCAGAGGCGCGCCTTGTTCTGGGCGGTCAGAGCCGTGACCCACACCGGTGCGCCGTACAGCGCCATTGACCGGACAACCCCCGTGTACAGCTGTCTCGTTGCGACGCTGGCTCCACCCAAATTAGGCAAAAGTCGCCCAAGGGCAGAGGCAGCGTCGACCAGCTTGGGAGCAAGCTGTCGGAAGTGCTCGTCGAAGAGCCACCTACCGTCGAGGATCAGACCCAGATACTTCATCTATACCCCAATCCCCCTACCCCAACCTCCCCCCCATCCCGTCAAAGGCCGGCAACGCACTTGTGACGCCTCTGGTGTTGCAGGTGTCCATAGGCGGCGATAATCGTTTACCATCAGACGATATGTCAGCTCGTTTGCCTGCTTATTACATTAAAAAAAAAAGCTGACATTAAATATAATATGGAATATTTTTCTGGGAGTAGATGTGAATAATTCAATAGAGGTAAGAAAAAGTTGTCTTGCGTGATAATAAATCTTCGTTAAAACGTAATGAACACAATGACAGAAGCCAGTATCCATGCCCACAATGAGAAATGACCCCAATTTTCGAGAGAATTTCTAATACAATAATATACTTTAGTTTCAGTGACTGAAGATAGATAAGTACAGATACCCTTTGGATTGATAAATGCAATCCAAAGGATTTTTGTACCTATACCGTAACAATTAAAAACAGGGGTTTGGGTTTAAATTACATTTAGCGTATTAAAGCCATGAACGGTATTTATCAGAACTTGACTGTTTTGCTTCAGTTAAGGTGTTAAAAACAACAATATACAGAAAATTAAGGAATAGTAACCGACTTGTCAACTTCCTCAAAAATGGTGAACAAATAAATATAACTGTTAAAATTGTTATTTTAACAGTCTTCAATTCAAATTTTTACTTAATTCCAAGTCCAACTCTAGTATTTATTAACAAGTAGTTGTGTCGGTTGTTTTCCTGTAGGCAATGATGTGTGCTATTGAACCATATCGGGTTACTTCACCAATTGTCTGGCAAATGTTTGCCCGACGCGCCGAACACCGACCATTGAGGCTCACTGGCGGAATTCAGCCTTCTAAATCCACACGTGAGCAGACCACTGGTAACCAATTTAAGTACTTGAGGGAATGCGGGCAATGGGTAAACTTTAGCATAGAATTTCGGTCTTATTTTTGTACTCGACCAAAGGTTAGTCACTGTTTTTGTTACCGGTTAATCCGATTTTGCTACATTGAACGATTTTGTCAAAGCGTCCTTGAAAGAATAATAAAGTTTCAAATAACATGTTTTATTTTAGGAAAAATCAAAAGAATATGAAGAAATAAAGTAGACATACGATTAGGAAATACTACTTTACACGAGTTCGGTACATTATCTACGCTTTGATCCCCAGATTTCTTTTTGTGTGAATACATGTCTAAAATAAGCAAATAATCGCATCTGTCGAGCTCTGAGTGGACACAAATTGCTAATTCCGTCAGTTCCTTTCACACAGCAATTGGTTAAATTGTATCAAACTGGATGACAAAACTCGCCATATCATTGAACCGTTGTTGAACACAAACAACGTTGGGATTAACATCAAAATCCGTTTACTTGCGCGTATTCAAAGCGTATTTAGATAAGAGAAATGGGAGTTTTCACTAGACGGAAAATATTGAATATTTTGTTAATTAAGTTAGCTTAAGTTAGCTAAAATATTAGTAATGTAGCAATAATTCGATTTAGATTGAAAATTGGTGTGATCGTCATCGATTAAATGTGATTATGTTCAATAAAGCTCACATCTGCGGAAATATTTTAAACTAAGGTTTATCATAAAATAGGTCACAGTATTTTTTTTGACAAATTAAAATACAGATTATTCAATAAAAATATGTCAAAATTGGTTCATACTGATTGAAATATTGTGCTGAGAAACGTAAATAACCAAGCGAGCATTAGACTTGAATGGTATGTTTGTCGATGGGGAATTTCCACATTTTATTCTTAGCGGTGTCACCATCATTCGAGCTAATTTCCATTTCTATACCAGATATTATATATGTATATTGTATATACGAGTGTTTACTATTGCGACTTGGCACAAAAAAGAGTCATTGTATACTAGGTATAAGAAAACCTATTGTTTGATAGCCACATCATAGGCTCTGTCTGTGTCTGTCTGCCTGTCACAGTAAATATAAAAAAATGATATATTTGAAACTAGAAATCACTAGTATTAAAGATGCACCATGTTTTATTTTTTTTGTTCCCGATGATCTTATCACTTTTATAAGCTTTTTAAGATTACATCAATTATTATAAGACACATGAGTTAGAGATATTGGGTAGTTGACACAAATAAATGCCTTTTTTGGGATATATATCAACTTTTATTACTATCACAGACTTATTATTTCTCATTTCTTTTTTGCTTTTATTGCCATTCTTTGAGATATATTTTATCAGCCAGGTTTAATAGCTACTATACCAAAGAGTCAATTATATCAAAGCAGTACCTTAACGAACCTCTGCTGACGCAATCGTTTAAGAACAGTTAGAACATTTTCCAAAATAAATAATATAAAAATACCCAAATATTGTACAGTATTCAAGGTATTTTACATGAAGTATAATAAGTTCGAAGTAGTTTCATTACCAAAGTCTCGTGTATAATAGATCTTATTACGAATACCGAAGTAAACTTAACCTGCCTTCGTGTATATTTCTATGCGCATCTCATAACTCAGTTATTCTTTAGAATATAACAAAGACGTCTCACCTCGAATACATCTCATTTTAGTTTCAAATGACTACATAATGGCTTTGTTGTTTCAGATTGGATCGTCATACGATACGTCTCTTTTATAATTGTATGCACAGGTGAGTAAATACTTTTACTTATACCACTTTCAAGTTGATACAGCAAAATGAGATATAAGACTTGAGGCGAGTGACCAAGACGAATGTCGAGTTTTAATGGAATAACCCCCTTAACAGCTCTTAGAATTCAATTTTATTCTTAGTCGTATTAAAATAAATAGGCGCATCAATCAGGAAGTAGATGGTAGAATTATTCTACATCTCTTAGCTCTATCTCTATTGATGCATTTTAATGAGACTAATAAATTGCACTTTAATTGGACTTGCCAGGAGATTAAACAGTGAGCGGCACCAGAGATCGTGGGTACTATGCTCACCCAGGATAGTTTTTATTTATTTTTCTGCCAGGCATCATTGAGGAATATCGTGTCATAGACATGGGAGGCTCTGCCACACAGATGCATTATTACCGATCGATTATATCAAATGCGTTATTACGAGGAACACTAGGGTCCTACTTCTATTGGGTCCTTATAATCACAGCAGTATTTAGTCGTACTAATACATGATTTACTAAAACAGATATCGCAATAATGCATGCGGTAGCATCGACCGATAATAAGCTTAAATATGTTTCAGAGCCTTATGAATACCCATACAACTAGTGCTATAAATTAACCAAAAGTAATATATTTAATATTCGCACCTCAATTAGTAGCGTTATTAAACATAAAATGGCCGTCTAGATTTTAATTTTTTTTCATTTCATGTAGGACATTATTAGTTGCCCCCATTTATCACGCGATGGACCCGGCACCCGCACGGTGAATCCATGGAACGCTAAGAAATAGGTCTATCTATCTTTCAAATAACTATCCCATCAAATCACTGCATAATAGGTTTTACGTTGTAATCACGCATGTTAGGAAATAAATTATCCAATTTTTTAACGTGCGGAAACTCCCCTTTACCCTACCGAGGTTTGCGGCGGGGTGGTGTGTCGGATTTGGATCGAATGAAACCACACGGTGTGCCCCTTTGCACTCGAGATAGGAGGGATCTGGAAACGGCTGAAATTACGACTTCTAGACTTGGCAAAGAAAAAATCCTACAATAAGTAGGTTCATTTCCATGACACACCAAAATTTATTATATTATAAGCTTCTTTAATGTGATTTAATGTAAAACTGTCATTTTGTATGTTGTCAAGTATTATTATTCGTGATGACGTCTTAAAGACGACCATTTTATGATTTTAATTTTATAAATAGTTTTGTTATTAATATGTAATGGACATTAAGACGGTGTTCGCAGTACATTATAAATTAGTTTCTGTTCCACAACTTAGTTTCCACAGTCTCATATAAAAATAATTTAGCCTACCTTCCTCACTTAGCATAAAGGAAGCTTTTACATTACATTCTTCCATTAGGGATGCCAGCTATCCAACTTATCTTTATATATTAGTTTAGTTTTAACTAGCAGCGTTCTAGAAGCTTTAGTACCGCGTATGTTTGAACAAAACCTTGTAAGTAACCTTTCAAGGTAGTAGAGCCACGCTGATTTCAGCACGAATGGGCCGGCTCGACCGGGGCGGTACTACCCTCGCACAGAAAATCAACGTAAAATGACCACGTTCGTGCTGTCGTGTTTCGTTGGTGAGTGCGAGACCGCAGGCCCAAATAGTCTAGTCAACAAGTTCCATACTTGTTGACTAGACTAAAAGATGCAGCAGCATCACTAGGCCGCCATGGTGTGGGTCGCCATACCGCATTGTCGGCATTCGCAGTGAGTATGGCGACCAATACTCTTGGATTCTGCTTATGCTTTCCATCAGGCAAAGTAGAGTCATTTTAGCGGGCCACACATAAAAGGAAACTTCACTGTATATATTTTCAGTTATAAACTCATGTAAATATAGATAAGTAGGAATAATAATAGTACATTAACATTGCCATAAAAATTTGAATGATACATATATTTATACATTTCAAAACTAATACATATCACTACATAGTATAAAACAAAGTCGCTTTCTCTGTCCCTATGTTTGCTTAAATCTTTAAAACTACGCAACGGATTTTGATGTGGCTTTCTTTGATAGATAGAGTGATTCAAGAGGAAGGTTTTTATGTATAACAAATGCATAATATAATATGTAAACACTGTTTATTTTCGAGGTTTCTAATGTGATGTAGCAAATAAACACATTTTTTTGCGCTTACATTGCAAACGCTGGTTGCACCCTACGAGATAGATCAAAATAATGTACTACAGTATTATACACCTTAAAAAGATCTACAAAAAAGTCCGCGACGGTATATGTCTATCTCTTAGGGATAATCCACAACAACCATTTTTTATTCCTTTCTTTTTACGAGAAATAATGGCTTATTTACGAAGCGATTTTAAGCAATACAGAATGAATCCTTATACAATTAAGTAAATTAAATACATTGTGCATTTAATATAGATCAAAATAGCCCTTTACAGTATCTAATTTAAATGAATATATTCGAAGATATTACAGATTTAAAATGCACGAATCGTGTCGTCGGCGGGGGCATCTGAAATCCACCCGAGCGAAGCCGGGGCGGGTCGCTAGTGCTATATAAAATGCATACACGGATATACATATTAATATTTAAACATGATAATTATATAAATATTTGATATATAAACATATTATAATAGTTCAGACAGGGATTTTTAGCCAACCCACCCGCGATATAATATTAAAGATGGTACAAGAGTATAGAGGTCTAACTTGTAAAATACACACACTCACATTCAAAGCTTTGAAAATAATAATCAATATATATTTCGGACATCTGACACACAACGTCTATTAGTTTCAAACTAAGTGGAGCTTGTACTATGAAAGCTAGATTGACTGATAGAACAATTATATGCTTTTATTTGTAAATACAAATATATCATACATAGAGAACACCCAAACGAACCTGAGACCTCATGGACAATAGTCGCGTAAGCTATCACTGCACCAACGTACATGTAAAATCTCTACAAATAAAAAAAATGGAGTGTCTGTTTGTAATATTAAAAAAACCGCTTTTAATAAAAGCATATGTATGTATACACGATACATGTACCATTTTTTTTTTTACAATTTTTGTCTGACTGTTTGTTACGGGTAATCTCTGCAACGGCTGGACCGATTTTGACGGGACTTTCAGTGATAGGTCGTTACCCGCGGCAAGACGATAGCCGCGGGTAACACCGCGGGGTTCAGCTAGTTAAAAATAAATTCATGATAATTATCTGTTCGACACGATTTTATTTCAATTTGTAGACATTGCAGGTGACTTCGGAACCTTATTCTATGGGTGACCTGACACGTAACGCATTTACCTGTTTTTAACCGACTTAAAAAAAGGAGGTTTCTCAATTCGACCGTATATATATTTTTTTTTATGTGTGTTCGGGGATAACTACGATTTTGATGATTCCTTTTTTAATGGAAAGGAGATATCCCAACGGTGGTACCATGATAAGGACACTAAGATCTGATTATGGCATCCAAGATAAATCGAGTTGAACCTTGAAGTCGGTTTTATTTTGTTAAAATTTTACTTGTTAATTTATTTAAACATGCTAGAAGTTTTCAGAAATATGATAATTTTTACTTTTTTCTACAAAGGGTAAAATGAATTAATTTATTTTATCAGATTTCTTACCTAATTTAACATACTTTTTCGTATTTAGTACCTACCTATGATAAAATGTGTCTTTCTTATGTTAACATTTTAACCATTTATAATTATGTTTTGAAGTTAAGGCAAAAACGTCAGACAAGCGCGCATGTCTGTCTCGCTCCCTAGTCTTTGATCATCGTTTTGAAGTAACGCGTAAGGTACGGAGATATGAATGTGTGCGGTGCAGATATGATACTATGCGTTTAGCTCCGCCCAGACGCTCAAGGTCATTGAGGCTACTATACGCCTTAATACAGAACTTATGTTGTGATTATAAATTTACCTATATCAAGCTGCTTATTAATAATGCCAGTAGTAAAGATTGGTTATAATTAAATTATAGAACATATGAAGGAATGCTTGTTCACGGCGTTTAGTAATGTAATTATGTATTTGGTTTGTCATAAAAAATATTTGTAGTCTATTATTTTATGTAAAATTTGAATTATAACCTAATTAGATGAAGACTTTTTGGGGAAAAATCTAAAACATTCACAAACACTAAAGCATATGAATATTACATAGCGTCTTCATGACTTATCTCAAATCGTTTGAGAGATGACGAGCTCACTAGCTAGAGCGTCTACACGGAACATTCCCCAAAAATATGATTAAAATAACGCATGTAGTAATTAACTGCTGATAAAACTTCAAAGGGGATGAAACATCTTGTATTTGTAATTAACCGGCAATCCGGTAATTATGTCAACCCTAGCGACTATGTATGTAGGAATTTGATAGGATGTCGTGTGAGGTGTCACGCGACGTGGGACGGCAGTGCACGGACACGCGTGTCGGGGGCGTGACGCTAATCGCTTATTCTTGCAAATGTAACTGTTAAGGTAACATTTCTTTTACAAGCTTTTATTTAAATTGTGTAATTAGCGCATATGCGTGTTCTTTTTTTGCTTTTTCTGCTTGTTGGAAAACAGATTTTTTATATTTCTTGTGTTCTTTTTAGAAAATACAAGTTGCACCCTGCAACACTTGCCTGCGCGTTGTGTCACAAATAAAACGAACTCAAAAAATATATAAAAACATTATTTGAAGCGAGTTCCTAAATCGTACGAACAATTGAAAAGATCGGTGCAGAATTTTCCATGTAACAATACTCATTAGTAGATAGTTATGTTTAGATAATACTGAAAGCACATGGAATTATTGAACCTGTGATATTTCTAAGGTAATAGGTAAACATACTTAATCGTGTAAACTATAGTTTATACGTCTTAGTTAGTACACAAATTCCTCTATACTCAAAGAGTAGTATAGAGGAATTAATAACGCCGCATCATATAGCGAAAGTTCTTTTCAACATGAAATGCCGCCTTCCAGATATGAACGCAGCTTGTACGGAGGCTCATCGCATTGTAGTAGCTAGAGGATTCTTATTTTTTTTATATATCATCATCATCATCAGCCTATCGCAGTCCACTGCTGGACATAGGCCTCTCCAATTGCACGCCACTTAACTAAGAATCACCGGGTTACGGAAGGCCACCATAAGCAACTGACTTTTTATATATACTTATACTCAAATCAATTATATTACTCCCCTATTATGCCCGAACCGTCATACCGTACCGAGCCGTATGAAGTCAGGTTAGCCCTATAAATTGCCTGAAAAATGACAAAAAAATAATACTTTTGTCGACCTAATGTCAGAGATTAATGAGATTATGACCAGTAGATTGAAATTCAGCATCCAAAAAAAATAATTCTTACCCTGTATGTTTCATATTTGTAGACGTATTTCAATTTCAACGATAAAGATAAATAGTTATATGTCAAGAAAAGTACAGTAGGTACACACAATTATAACGAATTTGATGTATTTTTCGAATACTAACTGATTAAACTTTAATCATACAAGACTGCTTGTTAGAACTATGGGCTTTCTTTTTCGTTAATAGTACTTCGCGTAATAATATTAGTAATGAAACCACATCGAATATTAAACTGGCTTTGTCCTCACCCTGATATAACATTTTATTAGCCGTCACACAACTAAAATTGATTAATCAGGACACAGACTTGTGTATTCATAGATAAGAACACATAGATAAATTAGGTAACAAAACCGTAATCACATTTCTGATCCATGCCCACGTCATGTTTGTCATTTGATATTACAGGCGCTGAACAAACTGACCATACGTCTGTCATCAACGCGTATTCATACAAACACAAGCACCCAGCCATATGTTGTGTTGTACACACTCATTTATATACATGTAGGTATCTAGCGAAGGTCACTTAGCTAATATATATATGTATACAGCGAATTAAAAGTACCTAAAATTCAACAAGGCTTTCATTTGCGTTGTTTTAACTGACTTATATGTTTTATTAATGTGTGACAAGATAAGGAATAGTTTTAAAAGTAAATAATAAACAGAGTTAATACTAAGAATAGTTAAAATTAAATAAGCCTGCTAAATTCAGTTACCATTTCATATTTTGTGAGTAAAGTTCCATCTACTCACGAGAGTTATTGGTGAATCAAAATCTTCTGAAAACCTCGCAAGAAGTTAGTCATATTGTGACTACTTTTTAATAACACGCTATAGAACATGGGGTGTTTTTTTTGCTTAAGGATTATAGAAGACACGTTTTCATTTTGTTTTACTAATAGTGACTAAAGATGGCTATAGGCTATATTATAACAGCTACGACCCAAAAAAGCAAAAAATCTTAACAACGAGGAAAATCTCTTCTCTTCGACACACGCAGAGAGATTTTTAATCATCTTACACAAAGTTAACGATCACATTAATTTATTTTTACGGTCGCATCGGCAACCATTCATATTAAGTTATATATAAGGAACACTCGAATAATAATAATGCTCTCCTAGCCGATAACGGCCACGGCGGCCAGTCTCAACGGAGACCAGCCGACTACGCAGGAGACATTATAGTGCACAAGTGTGTGCGCAAACACAGGCGCAAGCACTCTCTGTTCACTCTCTCTCATAATCCAATGGGACGGTTAACCGACACGATCGGGGAGAGATCAGGCTCAGGACCGACAGCTTTACGTGCTCTCCGAGGCACGGGGGTTAAGACCGCAACTTCCAAACTCCGAGCTGTTATTAATTATTTCTATAATCAGAAAAACTCATTAACACATTTCAATTCAACTCGAATATTAAGTACCTGGATGACAGAATTTTGCTCGCATTTTTTTTTTGATAACCTTCTAAAAATGAATCCTAGCTAGATTGATTTATCGCCCCCGAAACCGCCTGAATACAAAATTTCATGAACATCGTTGGAGCTTTTTCGAGATTCAGATTAGATGTATATGTTACCGTAAGATTATCGAAACCCCTAGATTGTAATCTATCTCGCGAGAATGCAAACAGTCGAACTATTGTGAAATGGTATCGACGAATTGCAAGTCGCGCGCTGATTGGTTGAACAGCATATGTCCCGCGCCACCATATTTGTTTGTTAATTCATCTTTGTTGCCGAATATAACGTATTTTTGTGATTGTAAATTGATTTCATGTTGAAAAGACCTCACAACTTTTGAATTACTTATATAAATTTGTTGTGACAGTAAAATTAATTTGCGATTAAAAGTTCTAACCTAACCTAACTCTATGGTCATTGAACGGACTACTGTAAAACCAACCAATCAGGCACAGTTGACAATATGACGCCCGTAAGCAGTATATCACAGTTGAGTCTATCGATAGTTTGCAATCTCGCTAGGTAGATTATAATCTAACGGTTTTTACAATCTTACGGTGACAAATACAAGAATTGCTCGTTAACAGATAGCTGTAAAGCGACGTACTTGTAAACGATGCCTCTGAACAGTCTCTATTGCTCCAACCGTAACTAAGTAACAGCGTGTAAGGGATGTGACTTTGTGTAGTTAGATTCGATTTTGTGGATCGGGTTGGATATGATACGATTATGTTATAAATTAAAAAACTTCATGCTTCATCATTTTACAAAGACAGACTTATTGCCCATGTCATTATACCTCAGTGAACCCTGGCGGCAATATAGGAATGTCAGAATGCAAAAAATTAAGTAGGTACTTGAAATTATTAATAACTAGCTATTGCCCGCGGCTCCGCCCGCGTGTATGTCAGTTATCGCTGCAAATAGTAGCTTATGTGTTACTCTGATGTATAAGTTATATTACTGTAAAGTTTCATCCAAATCCGTTCAGTAGTTTTTGCGTGAAAGAGTAACAAACATTCATCCATACAAACTTTCGCGTTTATAATATTAGTAGGATAATTAATCTTCTTGACGAAGTATAAATTAAAGTCACTGCGGCTGTCTATTCGTTTAGATCTTTTAAACTACTCAACGGATATTAATGCAGCTTTCAGCAATAGATAGAATGATTCATGAAGAAGATTTCAAAATCCGAGAATAAATTCAAGTTTATTTTATGTAATACTAGCGACCCGTTAAGCTACTGTCTTGTGATATTATAAAATTAGATCAGATTTACTTTCTAGCTTTTATTATTCTCAAGATTATAAAATTTTGGGTCAGCTAGTATTTCAACCGGTTTCCCACCTCTTTATTTGCAGCCATATACATTAATCGCTAGACCAACGAGGCAGATTACATTTTATTTAATACTTTATTAGGTGACACGCACAACTTTGTATGTTTCTCTGAAAAGGAATAAATTTGTCCTGTTTTTTTTATATTTTTATTCTATCCTTCGTCTTCTATTGGTCGTTGCGTGATATTATTTAGCGCATTACCTTATAAATAGGCTACCCAACATTAACAGTTTTTTCAAGTCGAACCAGTAGTTTCCGAGATTAGCGCTTTCAACCTAACAAACAAACTAATTAGCTTTATAATATTAGTATAGCTTTTATGTCATCTTTTTCTTATATATTTTGTCCTTAACCGCTATGAAAATCTTAGGTATAAAAATCGTACCGCATCGGCCCAACCCTATACTCTGTAGACAAAGTATTACACAATTTTGCCATTATTGAAATATATCTGAAATTCTCTATTTTCAAAGCAAAATTACCTACGGTACATTTGTAATAATGTTAACCGTTTGGATAATTCTACTTTAGGAAATATCATTGTATTAGATAGCAGTACTGTACAATGTTTAATTAAAGAAAAGTTTTCAAAGTTATTGCGGTAGCAATTGATATCATCTTCAGGTCCAGTTTCAAAGAAGTAATTATAAGACCATTTTTCTGACAGGCACGATGTACTGTGTGTGTGGACAAGAAGCTGCTTTTCGACAGTAATGTAATTGCTGTTGTGTAATATAAGTTTATTAATTTACTTATTTTTATGGACATACGTACCACGAAAACAGTGAATTTTTTTCGTACAATTTAAATACAAACTTTTAACTGTCAAATTTTTCGATATCTCATCTTATCTAAATTTAAAAACTTAAGACCAGAGGTTTAATTATCTATATCTATACTAATATTGTTACGAATAATAATAATCTTCAAGTCTTATCTGCGCACACAAATACACACAGGCTTCTCATCGATCTCCTGAGGCAAGGAATAATGGACTTTATTTCTATTTGCATAGTGTCAGATATCGATTGGTTGTTGCCTTTGATTATTATTAACTTGGATTATTTTTATTAGCGTCTTTACGAGACGACTCTCGTGTTTTATCGTAGGTTCTAGAAATGTAGGAATAATAATTATATGAGTATAAATAGAGCGTCTCGCGGACCGCAGAATTCAGTACAGTTTGAGCTATAGTGAGATAAACATCGAAGTGATATTAGCGATTAACCTAGCGACCTCGGCGACCTTTAAGTATTGTAATTCAGAGTAGTATTGTGATTTTAATAGTGGTTTCAATAAAGTCTCTTTAACACGTCAAAAGGCTTCTTTCTCAATTAAATCGAACCCTAGCACGTAACAACTGGTGTCAGAAGTGAAATTTGAGAAATGCCATTGACTCCGAGAGACGACGGTACCAGCGAAGGAGTGAAGACCAGGGCACAATGTGCTCCAGGAGCAACGGGCATGGAGGAAAGCGCCTCGCCTACTGGTTCCGCCCACCAGGCCACGCTCCCTTAGGAACAAGTATCGGTTGTCCACGCCCCCACGGCCATGCCCACGCCTGACTTAGCGGATTTATTAAACATGATGGTAGTCATGAAAGAGCAGCTACAAAATGGCCAACAGCAGCTGGACAACAAGTTTGCAGCCCTACAAAACGGGCAAGAAGCCCTACGAAACGGGCAAGACAGCAAGTTTGAAGCCCTACAAAAGCAAATTAAGAATGACCAACATCTACTTTTATCCGCTGTTAGCGAAGTAAGTGGTGCCGTAGATAAGCTACGGAAGGACGTCAACGTGGTTGAGGAACGAGTCACCTGCCTAAGTATTGAGATGAACAGGATGAAGACTGCACTAGTGGAGTTGCAGAAGAGAGTGGTGCACCTAGAAATGTCAGGTGTAGCAGTAGCTGGTTCGTGCAGCGTTGTTCATGCAACCAGTCTAAAGGTCCCATCGTACGACGGCAGCACTTCGTGGACCGCGTACCGTAAGCAGTTCCGGACCGTTGCAGCTGCTAACGGGTGGACAGATGAACAGTGCCTGACTGCTCTTACTGTCGCACTTAGGGGGCAAGCACTAACAGTCCTAGAGGCACTGCCTAGTTCGGGCCGTGGATACAAGGAATTGTTGGAAGCGCTCGAATCGAGATATAGGAACGCCATCTGGAGCACGTTTGCCGCGCCCAGCTACGCGACAGAATCCAACGTTCGGGAGAGGGATTACAGCAGTGGGCGTTGGAAATAGAAAAACTCGTACGAAAAGCGTACCTGTCGGCCGACCCGGACATGTTAAGGGTAAATACCGTGCAGGCATTCGTGGACGGCATCAAGGATTTGGAGGTTAGAGCTGCAGTGAGGCTTGGTCACCACACCTCACTAAGGGAAGCACTGGCACACGCCCTGGAGGTCGAAGCGGTTCGACAGGATGTCCCACGGCTTCACAAGTTACGGGAAGTCCCAGAAGAAATAAAAGAAGTCAAGTCTTCTTTGAAGAAGGGATCTGGGATCATGTGCTACAGATGTGGTGAGAGAGGTCATCTGCAGTTTAATTGCCCGCTTAAGAGTACGCAGATGTCCAGGTTACAAAATATAGAGGACCGTCTGGAGGAGCTAATGAGGAAACGCTGTGAAAAGAAGTTTTTGGAAAAAAATGACAGCAAGACAAAAGGTGATGTCATCAGACAATGCAAAGAATATGTCTCGTGGAGAAAGCGTACTCCGACACCAAACTCAAAATCCACAGACTTGACGGCGAAGCGCATCAAAGTTACTCCTTTGGGACCCTGTGAAGATGAATCAATGAAGATAGCACAGCGGGATGACGATGACCTAAAGCAACTCATCACATGGAAAGCACAGGGTAATGCTAGACCTGATTGGAGTAGTATATCATCTGCGAGCGCTATCACTAAAGCTTATTGGGCACAATGGGATAGTTTAGTTCTGCAGAACGGGGTACTGTACTGAAAATGGGAGAAGACCAACGGCAGAGAGTTCCACCTGCAGATAGTTGTGCCAAGAGCTAAAGTGCCGGACGTTCTACGTAAAGTTCACAAGGGAGCTTCAGGAGGCCATCTTGGAGTCAAGAGGACACTGTTGAAAGTACGCGAGAGATTCTACTGGCTCCATTGTCGGCAAGATGTACAGAACTGGTGCCATAAATGTACTACTTGTACTGCTGTAAAAGTACACAGAAACAGTCCAACGTCGGCACACCATGGGAATGAATTGAAGTTAACGTAGCAGGTAAGAACATGAAGACCAGATACGATTCGCGTTAAAATTTAAACGGTTTCGAAGAAGGTGCATTGGTATGGTTACATAACCTAACCTATAGGAAAGGAAAGTCCCCTAAATTACAAGCCAAATGGGAGGGGCCGTATAAGGTGATTACACGAATGAACGACGTTACCTACAGGATTTAGCGGCATTCAAGAGGAGCGTTCAAAGTAGTGCATATCGACCGCCTGGTAAAATATCGTGGCAGCAATAGCGATGTTCGGGACGAACATCTCTAAGAAGGGGGTAGTGTTACGAATAATAATAATCTTCAAGTCTTATCTGCGCACACAAATACACACAGGCTTCTCATCGATCTCCTGAGGCAAGGAATAATGGACTTTATTTCTATATGCATAGTGTCGGATATCGATTGGTTGTTGCCTTTGATTATTATTAACTTGGATTATTTTTATTAGCGTCTTTACGAGACGACTCTCGTGTTTTATCGTAGGTTCTAGAAATGTAGGAATAATAATTATATGAGTATAAATAGAGCGTCTCGCGGACCGCAGAGTTCAGTACAGTTTGAGCTACAGTGAGATAAACATCGAAGTGATATCAGCGATTAACCTAGCGACCTCGGCGACCTTTAAGTATTGTAATTCAGAGTAGTATTGTGATTTTAATAGTGGTTTTAATAAAGTCTCTTTAATACGTCAAAAGGCTTGTCTCTCAATTAAATCGAACCCTAACACCTAACAATATTATAAACGTGAAAGTTTGTAAGTATGGATGGATTGATGGATGGATAGATGGATGGATGGATGGATGTTTGTTACTCTTTCACGCAAAAACTACTGAACCGATTTGGCTGAAACTTTACAGTAATATAGCTTATACATCAGGATAGCACATAGGCTACTATTTGACGCGATAACCGACATATACGCGGGCGGAGCCGCAAGCAACAACTAGTTAATTATATTTTTGATCGATTCACTCACTGCTGTAATAAAAATTCAACCCAAAAGTACAACAACATATAATATCTAAGAGAATTTTGTAGATACAACTGGAACCAACCCATTGAATAAGTCATTATAATCTGAGGCAGTAATTTACATTGTAACATTGTAACCTATTTTCTATTCATTGTGGAAGCCCCACCGGATACACCCCGGCGTTAGGCACGTAGAAGTTGTTTAGCCGCTCGACCTACGTGAAACCTACATAGTACATAGTTCACAGTACACGTGCTAATAATACATAATTTATCATATCACAATTTACTCTGTAAATTAGCTCGGTGTTAAGAATTATTTGCGAACAGTGGGCTGATAGGGAACACAATACGCGGCGGTTGAAAAACAAACAGTGGAATGTAAATAGGGACTGTAGGTAGAATGCACAGCGGGTCTTATCTTAACAATAGTTTATGTAAATTGCCGCAAGTGTTTAGTGAGTCGTGATAATGGTATCATTTTTGTTTTAAATCATTGTTTTATTTGTTGTGTACAATTATTTGCCAGCTTAACTAGCCATCACTGGTTTTATATGTAATGTCTTTATTGTTTTATCGACTTTTGTGACCATATTCCTGGGGTACATGGTTGAGTCTTAAAAGTTTAATTGTATTTTCAACTTTGTGATTATTTTCTTAGGGTGTTTGATTCAATTACGGTAATATTTTTATGATATAGGGGTTATACGTGTAGACATCTGATGATGGTGACTGTTACTGTCTATACACTTGCGACTCAAGAGTAAAATTTACGGAATTTGAGGGTTGAGGCTTGTGGACCAATTCATATATGCCGAAGTTGTTAAAGTGTTATGGTGCGTTTCTATGTAACGTGTTTGTCGTAGTTGGGTTTTAGTTTTAACTTTTTTTTATTTAAAATGTTTTGGTGCCGTTATTAATATATAATATATATACACACATCAAAAGTGTCTAGGGATCAACATATATTTTTGCAATAACTTTTCTCCTGATTGATATTAATTAAAATTTTCTTTAAGGATTCATCAAATAAAGTGTTTTCGTTTGTCACAGTAACGATAAACCAAGTCACCTTTGCATTAATAAAGAAATTTGCCATTTTCCTAATAAAGGGATTTTTGACATTTGAACCACTAACATTAAAGTTCGAAAAAAAGACTGAAATAACAGTTTTCTTTAAAATTTTATTAGGTAACTTAAACAATTAATAATCCGTGTTTCTACCGCGAACACTAACAACACAAGAACATCGGTTTGGCATACTCAAAATGAGTTCATCCAAATCACGCTGTGGAATGGCCGCCCATGTTTGTTGCAACAACAAAAAAAGGTCTTCTTGCGACTGGATACCCTCCATATTCGGCAGAGCTCTTCTCTGTAGCATATCCCATGCATGCTCAATCGGGTTCAAGTCTGGCGACTGAGCAGGCCAGGCCAGGGCAGGACATAGATGTTAGCTGCGGCGAGTGTCTGTCTTACAACTCTTGTGGTGTGCGGTCGTGCATTATCATGCATTAACTGAAATAAGGGACCGATTTGCACTTGTAGAGGAACGATGACGTCTGATACAATCGTCTCAGCATAAATTTGAGCGTTGAGGTTGCCTCTGATCCAAATCAACTCAGTTCTTCCGCCGATCCAAATACCCGCCCATACCATGATGGTTCCACCACTATAAGGATGGACTTCCTGGCAGGATTTTAATCGCTGTTGGCGTCCAGGGGTTCTCCAGTGTCGTATATGTCTTGTATCCGGTCTCATACCAAAACGAGACTCATCAGAAAAGCACACGAAACGCCATTGTTCTTCTGCCCAATTTCTGTGTTCAAGAGCCCATTGATATCGAATCCTACGATTGTGCATTGCTATAGGTGGTACCCGTAGCGGTCTTCGGGAATGAAGGTTCACTTCATGCAAGCGGTTTCTGACTGTTTGGTCGCTAATTAAGTTCCCTGAAGAGTGATGAAGCCTCACGGCTAACATCATGGCGGTTATTGTTGGAGCTCTTCGAGGTAAGATTTGAATGTATCGGTCTTGTCTCCGTGTGGTGCAGCGATACCGTCCTCCATGGCGCTCAGCCACGGTACCAGTGCTTCGGTAACGTGTCCAAAGTCGACTGATAACACTCTGACTTGTATTCAGAGCTAAAGCCACAGTACGTTGCCGGGAACCAGCTTCTATCATTCCCACGGCTCTGAGCATTTCTTCCCTGCTTAAATGACGTCGCCGCTCCATAATAACGTTGGTTTTAATCAGTAGTAGGGAAACAGTAGCACTAATAATGTCTTCAATGCGTTGTATGTTTTATAGGGAAAATATTGACAGCTGATTTTCATCTTTTACTCGAATTTGATTGACAGTTCCTGATTCAAATTATGAAATGCACCAAAAAGAATCCATATAAATTTATAAAATCATAAATTTATTACAAAGCCACATCTCAATCTCAAGAAATCCGCATAAAAATGCTTGATCCCTAGACACTTTTGATGTGTGTATATTTAAAATATACAAGTAACGCCCTTTCCAATGATACCAAACACGGCATATTTGTCCCAAATTATTTTTTTAATACAGTAATTTATGTCGGCTAGAGGGCGCCACATTAGATTCAGTGACACGTCATATACGTCAGCGGACGATCAAGACGCTTCTAACGATACCTCATTTGTCCAGTTCTAATAAATAGTTAAGGAGCTATGAGGGAACAGATGTATGTACATACATACATAGCCTGTCAAAATCATAACCCTCCTTTGGCTTTGCCGTATTCGTTCAAAAAGTGGCAAGTCCTAAAGAGGTTTTAAAACTTTTTTACAGAGGACAGGATACTTTTTATAAAGAGGTTTTAAAACTTTGTGTAGGTACTCACTTTATTTTTTTCGAAGGCGGAAATTAATAAGTTTTGAAGCGGTAGTACATAGCAATATTAGATTTAAAAAAAACTTCGTTTAAAAAAACCGTCTTCAAAAACTAAAAAGTATAAAATAACTTAATTTGCTAACGTGCTACCTATTCATAGGTTTGAAGTCAGTGCCAAGCCAATGGAATAGTAGGTACCACACTCGCTATATTTCGAGACGAACGTCAACGACGCTTCGGTTGTTTTGTTCAAAGCGAAGAGCAGCTATCCCGCTCAAAGTCACGCACGGCGAGTGCGGTACTTACTATTACATTTTGGCTTGGCACCGACTTCAAACCTATGAATAGGTAGCACAGACAAATTAAGTTATTTTATACTTTTTAGTTTTTGAAGTCGGTTTTTTTAAACGAAGTATTTTTTTATTTTTCGCTTTTTAGTCTTTCTCAAGTCTCTCATCATCATTTCATTTAAAATTAAATGATGTCTACAGAATATGAAGGCATGCAGACAATTGCTCGTAACTTCATTGCAGGCGCTCACGTAAATTTGAGGGTTTCCTTCGATTTCCTTAGGATCCCATCATCAGATCCTGATATGGTGGCCATGGGACCACATGGGGAGCATACCCTTTCGAATACAAAAAGAATTTTCAAAATCGGTCCACAATTGACGGAGTATTCGATGTATTCATTCAAAAAAAAAAACCGATGAAATTGAGAACCTCCTACTTTTGGAAGTCGGTTAAAAAGATAAGAGTTATATCGGCATACCTAATAGTGATTTATGTAAGTGGAGTAGGATACAACCACAAAACGAAATGGATGCTTTGTTGCTTCTACTACAGTGAAAGTTCGTCCTAATATTGACATTGACAAATTGTAGTCATTATACTAAATATTGGCGAATTTATAAGTGCGAAAATTTACAAGTTTTCAGAATGTTAGAGTGTTTAGGCGCTTTTACAATCTTTTCAAAATATACTCTTAGGTAGGGTTAATTATTCTGATTAGATTTTTCTTCTGGTTACACATTTTTAACCGTACAGTTTCAGTAGTAAACAAATGACACAATTTCAATGTCAAAGTTTCGAGAACAATCGAGATACTGGCACCTTTACTCTCGAATTTCAGACAACAGAAATTTTGAATGTGTGTCACGAAGAAATTTGAATTTAGAAAAGGGGTCGTAAGGCTGAATGAGATATCACACAGAATGAGAATATGAATTCTCTGGTAAAAGTAAATTGGATGGTTTTCACAGGATTTGCAAATTCATGCTATCCTATTTCATACATAATTATAAAAAAAAGTATAGTTTAGATTTATTGAACACTTTGAAGAAATGCATGAGCGGGTGATATTTATGTGTTTACAATATAAGATTCTCTTCATGTAGATATTATTATTGAAAACTTTAAATTTCTAGGTGTGTTGCATATTGTAATATGAAAGGTTTCATAAGTAACATAATGAATACTTGTAATTCTGCTACAAAAATATAATTCTGGGAACCCTTTTTCGCTGGTTACTGTTAAGTTTCGAATAGATTATCTAACAGATCATTTGACGTATCTTCCATATAAATTATCCGGAACTAACACTAATAAATAAGCTATCCGGTGCTTATCTGTAACTGGTGAGACTGACACTAAGGTACTTTTTTTTTAAAGACATCTCCCGCACTTGGAATAAATCCTGTGTCGCGGGGGACTTTACAAACATACATGAAACGGACACAAAGAACACCCAGACTCAGAACAACAATTTGTGGATCACACAAAGTGTTGTCCTACGTGGGATTTGAACCCACGACACTTGGCTAAGTAGGAAACGGCGTGGTGACCGTTAAACTACTAGGCCAAACGTGCAGTAGGTACTTCACTACAGTGAATCGTTACTAATTATTTTCTCAAATGTATGTAATGTAATACCACACATGTATATAAACTCTAGCGTTATTCTTGTAAGCTATGAATGTGTTTGACTCACTTGTGGCTCCCTAACGTTGTGATAGATATTATGTACTCTAAATACCTTTGATCTGTTTCCAATTAGAGGAGGAATCTCATACGTGGAGAAGATAATTAATTAATTAACTACGTAGAGAGAGGAAATACGTTTAAGCTCAAAGCAACGTTAATTGCTGTACAGGTAAATTAGCTTGGAGAAATTTTTGCGTTTGTAGTAGTGTATGGTCAGCAAATAAAAAAAAACAACATTTTATTTTTAGTTTTTATTTTTTTAAAGGTAATATACGTTTGTGGCTGGAGCACACCAAATGCGTACACGTCTACGCATACGCACTACGTACTAATACGGACGTGAAAATGTGTATCCACTGCATTGTAATCTATGGAACTATATGAGGCAGACAAGCCAGTTCCAAACATTACAAGCAGTGAATGCCGGTTTTCACTTCAGTGAAGACGTGTATGAATTAGGTGTTCTCCGGCCATAAATGTTTTATTCTAATAATTCATCAACCCCAGGCATATCACAATCATCCCCATCCTCGCTTTCATCAGATGAATTATTTAAATTAATTATGATTCGTTCTGATATTGTGTCTAAAGCTGCGTCTCTACCCTGATATTTGTTTTCCTCCTCAATAGCATGCAGACAAACTTTTCTCCATTCCTCTACAGTTATGGCGTTCATTTTTTCTTCAGCTAATGACATTATAATCTTCATATTCATTGCGACATTCTTTTTTGCAACATATGTTTTCACTATCCCCCATATATTTTCTATAGGATTAAACTCCGGATGGTATGGTGGTAAACGCAGCACAGTATGACCGTGCTGTCGTAATATTTCGTCTATCTTGTACTCTACAAATCTCGCCTTGTTTTGCAGAATCAGTTCATATAATTGAGGCTTAAGCAACGTGGATGAATGCTCAATGTTTCGCAATGTCAGCCAGTCAATCATTTGCTGTTTTCTAGAATTACTATTCGGTGCAGGATTTTGTATTGAGTTATGATATGGTGCGTTGTCAACAACAACAACACTATTTGGTTGTAAGTTGGGTATCAATTGAGTTTGAATCCACCTTGAATAGTTGTCATAGTTCATATTGTCGTGGTAATCTCCACTTTTTTGGTTGGCTTTAAACATAAGCAATGCATTTGGTATAAAGCCATCCATACCACCGGCATGAACAATGATTAAGCGGTTGCCTTTCGATATATGTTGCTTCAAACCTGAAGTGCTTCCATCTGACCAAGATTTCGAGAGGGTATGTGATGTATGTATATATGTTTCGTCGGTGTAAACAATTGGTCGGCGTTGTTCACGATATTCAGCAATTTTCATCAAATAATTAATTCGCAAGTATCTAATTTCGTGTTTTTCCATAAGAAGTTTCCGGTTATCTTCTGTTTGCTTCCAATTAAAACCTAATGACATGACGTGTTTTCGTAACGTGCTGACACAACCTTTATAATCAATATCTTCTCTCAATTTTGCGTGCAAAGTTTTCAAAGTGGGAACTTCTTTATTTGTGATGTGGAAGTCATGAATTGTTCTTCTGATAACTTGCTGATCAAAGTTATCGATTACTATTGTAGGTTTACGATTCGGTTTCTTTTTAGGAGATTTAAATGTTACTTCCTGATCTGAAGGACGACATTTGCTTTCTGATACTACCTTTCTGACGGATGCTATTGAAATTCCTGTTGATTTAGCAACTAATTGAGTGGGGGTCATAATACTGCTCGGGTTGTTATTACACTCATTTTCGAAATATTTGTACAAACAGTACAAAACTTCTTTAGTTTGAGAAGTCAAAGGCTTGCCTCGACCATGTTTTAACACTGGAGCCATTTTGAATTTACAATATAAAGTTACAACACTTACACACAAATTAAAAACTTCAACAAATATTATAACAATAATAACAAACAATAACAACAATCAACAAATACAAAATTTAACAATTAACGTAATAATTATAATTTTTGAATGAAATGTGTGCTTTATGTTCTAACAGTACCAAGCGACTGACGCCGGACTGCACGTGGCACCTGCGGACAGCGTAAACTGGTTTATTCTGGTTTTGTGCGTGTTTCCACTTTCCACTATCAAGTGACGATTTTTTGCTTTAGATTGAAATATCTCGGAAACGGTGCGTCCTAGGCCAAAAATAAACGCATAAATTTTGACCCCCCCGTAGGCCCCCCGGAGTTTTAAAAACCTAGATGAAAGGAAAGGAAAAAAATATATATTTATATCGGTCTCTCCTCTTTGAAGTTTCACTTCTATCGTGTGTGAATCGCACACACAGCTTTTTTTTTAACCGACTTCCAAAAAGGAGGAGGTTCTATGTTCCACTGTATGTATTTTTTTTTTATGTATGTTCACCGATTACTCCGTCAGTTGTGGACCGATTTTGAAATTTTTTTTTGTGTTCAAAAGGGTATGCTTCCGAGGTGGTCCCATTGCCAGCATATCAGGATCTGATGATGGGATCCCAGGGAAATCGAGGGAAACCCTCATTTTTTATAGGCACATACTATGTTTTTCATATATTTTCTGAAGTTACACCGGTATTTGCGTATGGTAGTCATCATTTTATGATGATGAGCTGATGATGTAAGAAACAACTCCTTAACGGTTAGGAGTTAGAGGATAAATCTTTCAATATCATATGTATATATGTTACCTTTAGTCGTATTCTTTCAAATTATTTAGGTAAGCTGATGATGGAAGGTGGAAGGTACAACTCCTCAACGGTTAGGAGTTAAAGGATAATTCTTTCAATTTCATACGTATCTAAAGACCTTAAGTCGTATACTTTCAAGTTATTTAGGTGAGCTGATGATAGAAGGTTAAACTCTTCAACAGTTAGGGATTAGAGGATGATTTTAATATTACATGTACGTATAGATCTTAATTTGTATTCTTGATGATGAAGTTTGATGAAATAGTTCAACTTACTACTTACCTACGATTGTTTGCACTAAAAACTGAAAAATAAAAACTTTTTATAAAAAAAAAACCGACTTCCAAAAAACATCCAACGAAAACTCTCTGCCAAAAAAACACTTAAAAGCGTAAAATAAACTGGTTCTTCATATATTGCCTATACCTAATTCTTTATTCATTTAAATAGTAGTATTATAATGTGTGCTAGGTACCTAAAATCTGTTTGAAGTCGGTGCTAAGCCAAAAAGAATACAAACGAACAATTACAAAAGTCTAAGCGATAGTTACTTGGCACCGGCTTCAAACAGATTCTAGGTACCTAGCACACATTATAATACTACTATTTAAATGAATAAAGAATTAGGTATAGGCAATTTATGAAGAACCAGTTTATTTTACGCTTTTAAGTGTTTTTTTGGCAGAGAGTTTTCGTTGGATGTTTTTTGGAAGTCGGTTTTTATAAAGTCAAAACCTTTTTCTTTAAAATAAAAACTTGTTTTTATTGAAACCAAAAATCAGAGTGTTGCTAGGGATAAGTATAAAATTAAATAGTAATGTTAGGATATCGAAACATTTTTGTATAGGCCAGAACGATATAGTGGAAACGCGCTCTAAGATCTGAGTAATATACACACCACTACATATGCAAAAATTTCTCGAGACTAATTTCACTGTAGCTATATAGATATTGTTGACATAAAATATCAGAAATGGAATTTTTAAATACTTTATGTGGATTATGTATGCATTGAAAAAAGACTCCATGAAAGAAAAGAAAAAAAAAGAAAAAAGGCTTCAGTATCGATTATAGAGAGCCCTCCAAAAAAAAACAAAATATCTTTAATGTACAGAATTGAAACTTGGCATGATTTGAGTTCATACTACGAGGTAGGACATAGGATACTTTTTATCCCGAAATTCAGCACGGTTTCCTAAAGAGAGGGGATGAAAGTCAAATTATGTACTTAGTTTTCCTAAAGAGAGGGGATGAAAGTCAAAATATGTACTTAGTTGTAAATCAATAACACATAGTCCGATTTCATTCATTCGTTTTTTGCTAGAAAGAAAATAAATAAAAGATAACAGGAAACGTCTTATCTTTGTCCGCGACTGTACACTGCCTGTGGGAAGCTGAGACAGATATGTAAATATGGCGGTACGAAGTTCGCCGGGTCAGCTAGTTTTAATTATAAGTATACATTAATTACACTTAGACACAGAACAGACGATCGTGTTCATTACACAAAGATGTGTTCTCGGTGGGAAATGAACCCGCTGAGGTCGCACAAAAACTGGTGTTAATCGATTATTTCTCAAATTTTCAGGAGTGAGAATAACTAATGTCCAATGTCCGAGAATTATTAAAAGATAGAACAATTTGCTCTCAGTTTCGTAAAAAAATACAAGAATTTAATAAGTCATAAATATAATCAACTTGCCTTCCATCAAATATATTCGATAAATAGTCATTCTCATTTCATTAATTATTTTCTTGAGTACTCGCTGTTTGCTAAGCCAAGACGAATATCATTGTTGCTCACAAATATTTGTTATGAACAAGAATAAAGGCGGGATCTCTGTCTCAGAAATAGATCAGCTATACAATCAGTTGTATCTCTACAGTTGAATGTCATGTTGACTGAATATATGAATATAGGAAATAATAATCACAATATACATAATTATAATAACAAATAATCTTTACTGCTTTTCTTTCCTGTATTAAAAGGTTATAGGATCTATTCTAGAATTAAAATCACTTGTACATATTCCACTATTTTATTTATGTTTAGACCTAACCGTTTACATCTCACAAGGGTCAGAGTGGAGGACCAGTCTCCGCTCATCCAATGCACGAAGTGCTTGGCATTCGTCCACGGCCGCAAGTTCTGCACCGAGAGTGTGGACAAGTGCAGCCACTGCGGAGGCCCGCATTTGCGTGAGAAATGCCCCGATTATGCTACGGGAGCCGAACCGCGGTGCTGCAACTGCTCGCACTCTGGGCTGCGGAGCCACAACGCCTTCAGCGCCGAATGCCCGACCCGCGCAAAATGGGACTACCTGGCGAGATCAAACACATCATATTTATGACTCACACACTTAGACGAACACACACACACATTACCCAAAACACACACACACACACACACCCACACACGCAATGATCTAGCAAGTATATATTAAATATATATGGATACATCATAACACGCACACAAACACTGATCAAGCACACACAACAAACTTGCTACAGTAACTGCAATAATTATATTATATTTAAGCATATATATATATATTGTTGACAGCGAAATAGTAATAATGTTAAAAATACACAGAGTCAAAAATGTTACGATCTCATGATCGTAACATTTTTACAGGCTAGATAACTACAATAACAAAGACATCTTGGAGAACAATAAAAAATGAAAAGGTATAACAAAACTTAAATTAAGGACCTACAAAACAAAATAGAAAACAAATAATTATAACTATTATAGAAAAAGTTAAAAACATACCGAGTCACAGAAAACAACTATTCATTAACAAAATCGTAATTAAATAAACCTTTAGATAAATAAAATCAGAGTAAGCTATATAAAACTAAATTTAAAATATATTGCCGATAGAAATAGAAATATTAGAAAAATAATTAAATAATTAGATATGAAATTGTATGGGAGTGAAAGGAAAACATGAATTGAGAATAGCGTAGGAATAGATAGACCAGATACAATAAAATACGCAAAAAATCGTAAAAATATTAGTAACAATGACACGGCACGAGCCACATAGTGGGAAGACTTACATATAATGAAACGGTAAAAATTAAGAAACAAGAATCATAAGGTCCTGTCGAAATTTTTGACGGGGAAAAGCAGAGAGGTTGTAAGACCTCATTAAAATTAAAAAAAAAAAAAAAAACGTTTACATCTAATTCTAGAATGTATTGGAACAAGTTCCATCAAGTGCCGACAACTGAGAGTACGAATTACAGTTATAGGATCCTTTCATTCAAAGCTACATTGCTGCTGTGGGTATAAGCACGCATAAGTTTTTTAGAATATTTACTACGATTTATCTACCTAGCCGTCCTGGAAAAATTTGGAATTAAGCCCATATATATATATATTAGCCCCATATATTGTATGTATTGCAATAGTCTTGTCGATTATAACTTTGGGCCACTATAATAAGCTAGCCAAATATCTTTATTTCGCATTTTATGATGTTTCTATAACAGTTCCTGTAATCCCTCTTCGTTTATATTTTAATGATGAAGCATCTCAATAGACCACCATAGTGTAGGTCGCCATGCTGCATTGTTGCATTTTCTGTGGCAAGCTCATAAAAAAATATAAACTATAAAATACTTTAGTATAAATTTTTTATAATTTGACAAGTACGATTCCAAACGAAGCAGACCTATTTTATGATAATCAAACTGCTGTCAACCATACTTACATAATTATAATAATGAATACATATTTAATATAGATAAATTGCATGATCAAAAATAGGTATACATGTTACTAGTGTTTTGCTTCATTCGCCGAAACACATCATCGCTGTTGTAAGATAGATAACGGTATAAGAAACCAATAAATACTGGTTACCTAATATTTCTTTCATATTTTACCATTTCAGTAATATATAAATAATAATACATAAATCATAAGTTTTAAGCAAGCTGGTTTTACGAAGCGAAACATCGAAGGATTAATTCTTAATTACCTACTTGTTGTTTTTGCTGAGAGCTAAGCATCGATCAAGGCAATATGGTAATAGAGGCGAGGACGCCCCTTTGTAGGTATTACTCAATCACTCTGATTTTTGTTCGTTAATACCTACCTAATATTAATACTAGGTAAGCCCTATTAAGATGAGTGGTAAAGTACAATAGGAATTGTTTTGGTTTGATTCATTTACGGCGGTTTTCAATAACCTATCGCCAGTTAAGGATAGATCGCTATCTCCGATTTGCAGCGTGATCTTATCTATCCATAACTTGCGTTTCACAATCAAGGATAAGCGCTATCTATCTCTTACCAACGACGGATAGCTTTTTCCCTCTTGACACGTTTAGTGCTTTGCTACACAAATCTTTAATGTTAAAAACAAATATTCACTATTTATTTATTTTTATTAAAAGTACTTGTTGTTTGTATTTTTAAAAGATTTTATAGTGAATCAACATTAACTTGATTTTTTTTATTTGTTTACCACATTCAAAATGAAATAAAACGTTTCGACATATCGAATTGACGTTTGTTTGTGCGCGCGTATCTTGTGATATTTATTTAAATATTGATATTGATTATTTAAATTATTGATATATATTTGTAAATCAAAATGAATCCTATAAGTATCTACATTGATGATAACTTGTGCAAGATACTAATTTGATGATGGATGAAACAGAAAACATTGAAGTGAAGTTATGAAGAGCTGGGACCTCCACCACAAGTGAAGTGAAGAAAAGGATTTAAATTAATTTAAATTTTTATCATTACATTTTCATTGTGTGATTAGTTTATATTGTATTGTGATCTCAAATTTGTGAAAGGTAATAAAAATTACATAAAATATGATTAATTATTGTTTATTTTACACATTAAAGTATATATTTATATATTTATTACCAATTGCCGTTCTGACATGTTTAAAATTGGAGAATTGTCATGAATAATTACATTTTCCTCCTGTGTTGTTTCTGAAATCGATATTTTAGGCTCTATCTTTGCCAAATTCATGTTCCTGGCAATATTGTATGTTGCATATTTTTTAAATTTGGCCTCATTTTTAAAGATAGTATGGAGAATCTTCTTTTCCAAACTCCAATGCATCTGCAATATTACAGTAGGTATTAATAGTGTATTTAAACCATTTACCATGCATCTAATATTTAGTAAACAAAACAAACCTATAGTATTTCTTGTTTTAATGTGCGCTTCATTATAACATTGCTCTGATGGAGTATTTGGGTTGAGTAGGGGTGTCAATAGATAGGGTGTACATGGATCGCTATCACCAAGCCGCCAGCGATTTCCAAGTCCACCTTGTTCACAATAATCTGCAAGTTTAATATTTTATATAAGTCTTTTAAGCAACAGGAACAGTGTACTTATTTCTTTTTTTTAAAAGGAAATTACTAGTATTCTCGTTAACCCCTCCAGCTAAGCTAAATTGCTTGTGTTAGGAGTGGGTTCATGTCGGTAGTGTACCGGTCAGGATTAGAACCAACAACCTCTTTAATTCTTTTTCGCAAGTCCAATACCTTTATCACTAGGCTACAGCCGCTTCTAAAAATTTATTATTAACAGAATAAACAACTAAATGAGTGACCTTTTAAAATAGAGTGGTTAAATATAGTTGCATCCTGAGTGGACATCCCTGGCCATCGGGCAACAACATTTAGAAACACTAATGAACAATATTACACACAACTTGTACATTGATAGAGAATATTCCTTTCCTGTTTCTAAATTCTTCTCCAATATTTGAGTCTGCAAATAATATGAAAACAGTATTTACTATGTATGTACAGATAGTATGAAAGCATCAAAAAATTAAGTTAGACCAGCACCTAAATAGAAGTATGAGATAGTTCAATATGAGATGAGGTACTTACTTGGTGATTGTATTAATATATAGGTGCCATCTATGACACTATGTACTCTGGGGAATCTAGCAATATTATAAAACTCTTGTTGAGTGTGATTTTGTAACACAACAAAGTTTGGGTATAATCTTGCTATGGCTCTGGATACGTCTGCATAGACAATACGACTGTATTGTTGATGAGTGACAGTGAGAGACACTGATGCTATTAATACTCCGATAAAATCTGCAACAGACACTAGCATAGTGCCCAATGTATAAAATCGTAGCCAAAAGTATCTGATGGAGGGTGGATATACCATGATTTCTGGAAAAATAAGAACTTTGTTAAAACTTGATATTATGGCAATACTAGCACCATTATGAGTCTACACATGAACCAAACCCAATGAAGAAAATATAATACAATTTCTAGTAATTTTCAAATTAAAGAATAGTTGAATACCTATCTGTTCTTTATATTTTTTTATCAAATTTGGCTGAAGTATAAAGTTGAGATTTTAAACGATAACTTAACTTACCTTTTAGATGTTACACTTAAATATGGTTGTATCAAATTTATTAACTGATTCACAGCACTTTTATTTAGTCTAGATTTATATGCAAATTCGTAGTCATATAATTTATTCATATAATTCACACGCGGCTTATATTCCTTCTGTAACTGTAAAGGTATGTTTTCTTAAGTATCACTATCACTGCTTTGATCATAATCCATAATAATTCCATGTCGCTATCATCACTGATAAAACCTTCCATTTTTTATATTTACATAAAAATTTAATTATTTTCGAAATTCTATCTGGCGCGTAACTGGCCGATATTGACAGATAAGCAACTGACGTTACTAGAGTTAGCTACACCTATCGGAGAGTAACTCGAAACTTATATTGAAATGCAAGTTAGTCCGATTACTATGAGAGTTCCTATCTCTAGTTGCCTATCCGTCCTCCCAATGATAGATAGACAACTTCGATAGGAAATGCTATCTGCCGGTAGGTTATTGAAACGAAAGTAAGAGTAAAAAGATAGATTTGTTTAACTGTAGTAATGAGAACTAAGGATAGATAGGTTATTGAAAACGGCCGTTAGCAGTTTGTTGAAATGTGTTGTATTATATACAGTGATCTATTGCTTTATGTAATGCTGAGAAACCGTTTAATATTACCACAGTCACTATGAAATGTTGTTAGCAAACCAAATAATATAATTTCATCATTATATCTTCTAACTTTTTGTGGCAGAAGAATTTAAATAGTCAAGTCTTATCACAGTAGTGTAAACAATAATTCTGTTACTGTGTTTTGTGCAAAGAGTTCTATTAAAGTCATTATTGACTTATCTTATATATAAAAATGAATTGCTGTTCGTTTGTCTCGCTAAAACTCGAGAACTGCCGGGCCGATTTAGCTGATTTAGGTTTTGAAATGTTTGTCGTAGTTCAGGGAAGGTTTAAACGGTGAGAAAATATGGAAAAATTGCGAGGAAGATAATAAAAACAACAATTTCCTTTTGCCCATATAAACTGTTCTACCAACTTTCCTGTCAAACTTTTGACTGTCAAATTGAAGCACGTAAAATAGACATCATAACTAGTACACGAATCAAATCAAGGGTTTAAAACCCGTAAAAATAGACACCACATATTATTTATATATTATTATCGCGTATTTTAATATTATTATTTTGATGGTTGTTATTGTTGGTTCATTCAGAAATGTTTGTCACTGTATTGACATATTTTGTTGGTTGTCACTGTTTAGAATGCAAATAAAATGGTAAAGATATTATAATAATATTTTTAAAATTCAGTATCAACATATCTATTTATATAAAAATGTATTGCCGAAATGTATGTACGCGCATAACTTCCGATCGGCTGCACCAAATTAAATAATTCTTTTTTTATGTGTTCCTCATTGTTAGGACAAGGTTTGTGTATAAGAAAAATTTAAAGATAGCTGGAAAAGTCTTTTTTTTGTCCGCGACGGGAAGCTGAGACCGATATGTTTATATGGCGGTACGAAGTTCCCCGGGTCAGCTAGGATATTTATAAACATTATCAACGTTGGTAGCAGACCGTCTACTTCTGCCAAGAGGCTTAAGCAGCGAACACTTGGAAGTAAGCGACGCAACGTACGGCTCACTTGAATTTATTACTACCTTAAATTTAACTTACATTGGCTCTGCTGTAGTCGAGTACATGTTATTATTCTGTTAGTTAGTTAGTATTCTGTTCCCTCACGATCACGACTTGTTTCTTGTCAAGTCAAGCGCATATTGAGTTAAAACGTAATGGGATGTTGCTTGAGAATTTTTATTAAAGTTTAACAAGCACAATATGGACTACACAACACAGTGAACGCGTAAATACTCACATTTTTCAAAGTACTCAATGTTTGGTACTCATTGTTTGAAGTACATTGAGTTCTTTCGTTCTTCGAGGAAATCTTTCAATGTCTGTTAAGGATGAAGTCTGTTAAATTAAATAAGTCGGTGCTTAAGGCTACAACATTTTGAGAGTGTTTTATAGGAAGTGTGCTTAATGTAATTTGAGTGCTTATGGACTTCTCAGAAACAGCCCGACGTGCTTGATCTATGGCTTACATTTTTCAATCAACTTGTGTAAGTAATCTTGCTTCTCTACTTGTACATATTTCATCGTTACATCCTGCACACATGTTTAGTGACAGTAGAATTGCCATTTTTACGTGAGTTGAAACTCATTACGTTTGGCAATATATGGAGACATCTGAAGCACCTCTAAACCTAATTGGATAGTGTGATATTGTATGTAAAGTACTCACGTACTATTTGACCATGGGAGAGCCATGCTTCGGCACTAACGTGTCGGCCAACCGGAGTGGTGCCGCAGCCTCGCTGAAAAACCGGCGTTAGGCAATTCATTCATTGCTGGTCTCTGAGACAATGAGGCTACTGGAGCACAACAAGAGTGACAGATAGCCATGGGTGGAATGGCGGCTGTAACTTAACATCACATGACTCTTCTACTCGTTTGAGCCGTACACCATAAAAAGTCAAGATTTTGTCTAACTTTGCATGAAAATCCATTACTATATTTATGTTAGTTTGTCGTTTCAAAAAATTTGAATAATATTAGGTCTTTACCTATGAAATTGTCGTTTTGTATGCAATAAGTGAAAGTACTTATTTTTTCAAACTTTTTTATTTCTGTTATTCAAAGTATTCACCCATGCAATCGACGCATCTTTGCCAACGCATTGGCAGTTTATTGATGCCCTTCTTGTAAAAATCAGCTGGACGGGAGGCAACAAACTCTTCAAAGGCATTTTGTACTGCCTCTCGGGAATTGAATTTTTTACCCACTAAAAAGTTGTCTAAATTTTGGAAAAAGTAATTGTCGGTAGGTGCAAGGTCTGGTGAGTATGGCGGATGAGGGAGAGCTTCCAACCCCAGCTCTTGCAAAAACTGCCAATGCGTTGGCAAAGATGCGTCGATTGCATGGGTGATTACTTCGAATAACAGAAATAAAAAAGTTTGAAAAAATAAGTACTTTCACTTATTGCATACAAAACGGCAATTTCATAGGTAAAGACCTATTATTTATACTGATCTCAAAGCTTTTCTTTACCAAAACTCTCTTCGTTCCCACACTACCAAAATAACATAACAATGGGAATGAAACACAATAAGATGTATTGAAAGGATGGCAACACTGTTTCTCTAACCCAAATAATATAAAGTGGTGGGAAAGTTTTGGGACGAATTCCGAGAGGAAGGACATAAAACAGTACTTAAGGAATGAATCTCAATTGTTTGGACGTTGGCACTGGCGACGGAGGCAGGAAAGCGAGGACGTACCAATCGACTGACACTTTATATCAATTCAAAGTAATATGAAGTCAAAAATAAATGATTACAAAGAATACAAATATCGTGTTTTAACAAACTGAGAATTTTCTTTTTAAGTAATCAGGTTTTTTTCTGAGAATTGTTTAAATATAGCATTGGAAAAAAACATAGTTCAAATTGAAATTATTTATTTTTAACATCAACAGTGAAGATTATTTAGAAGTACCGAATACATTGTTTTGCTCAATTCATGAATGAATGAAAGTGTAGTGGATTGATTGATACCCACATAGGACCACCCCTATTCGTCCCATGGGTTTTGTATGAGGCGATTAAGGGACAAACTACTCCGGACAACATCACTGCAAAGTTAAAGAAAACTTCCAACCCATCTGGTCAGCGTAGTACAGTAGGACAAACCCTTCTTTCTAAGGAGAGGTCAATATCCCACATATAATAGACTGTTAAAGACTATGAAGATGATGATGCACATCTAGATAAGACTTTTCTGTAACAAGATAGCAACAATTTCTATAATCTACTAATTTTTTTAACTCAGAAATTAAATCTAAGTATTTTCCTAAATATATACGTGGTATATACGTTTTTGTATTTATAGTGTCTAATTGTTATATCGTAGAGCGCCAGTTGCCAGGGTACAAATTACTTTATAATTATCAAAATTACACTAATTAATCACCCGTAACCGGAGAGCTCGTATGAAAGGTCGGATGAACGAGGCGGCCTATCGTCTACCGACCCAGGACGGGGAAATTCTGTGGGAATTGTGTATGTATATTTATATAAAGTTTTTGCCTTGATATTGTGCTTTTATAGTACAAGTTGAGCTGAGACTAAGTGGAAATTAATGTTTGCGTACTTATCTCAAAGGCTCGCCGTTTTCTAAAGGTAATTTCACTTATTTCTATCCGTTTCAATTAATGCTATCTATTAATACCCCACATAAAGAGATATTCCGAATCCCCAGAATAATGTAATAGATCAATAATTTTTAGAATTATTTGTTGTGTAAGAATTTCGGTTAAAATTTTCCAATTTAGAGTAAATAATTATTGAAATTAAATTATTGAAAAGTGGCTATTGTTGACTTTAATGTACTAAAATTAAGATAATACTGGGGCATTAATGCCTTCGAAATGTGTTATTGGAGGAAACTGCTGCGAATACCCCGGACAGCGCATCGTACCAACGCATCCATCCTAAAGGAACTTTACATTCGTAAGCGCGTATCGGCTTTGTGCCTCCGCAGAATCCTTTAGATACTTTGTCCACATTGCTGGGAGAGAAGGCGATAACCTTAGAGACTGGTGGTGACGGGTAAGATAGAGGGGAAAAGACCCAGGGGCCGTAGCCCGTTGCACTGGGCAGACAACACACTGCTCAAGAGAGAAACAGGCATAATCGCTCCAAATAGTGGTTACGGCCCTCAGAATTGAGGATACCGATACAAGGACAATAATATACTACACTTTACACCTTTCTAAATAGTTTATTGTTTTTAAGTAGATACATATATGGGGTAAAAGATAAGCATTGCCTTTCGTGGCTTTTCTGCTACACACTTCTCTAAAAAGTGTACAGTACACTTGCAAGAAGAATAAATAAAATTGACATCACATCAAAGTTAATTATTAACATGGATTGTAAAACCATGCTTTAAAACAAAAAATATTCTGTCAAAGTTAGAGCCACTTCTCCACAAGACATACCCTCCATAATTAAAGTCACATTGATGATCCTTGACGGATCTTGATCTTAATTGGATCCAAGCAGATAAATGTAAAACAATTATAAAACTTAATTAAGTGAATCCATTGCACTTGTACTGATTTATTTTTAAACAAACAATGTTAATTAAAATTGAGCGCTCCAATTCAACGACAAGTTTGGAGTAGGTCGGAGTTTTTAGGTCATCACAAGGATTCCTATTGTTTTACTAATAAATTTTCGGATGAAATTCAAATCAAATTAACGACTTTATATATACCAAGGCGAATAATGCGAAATAATTAATTTGAAGAACGCTGGAACTAAATATTTTCTTATTTAAGATAAATATGTTAGATATTTTTTAATCTTAAATTATACGTATTATTCATATTTTGTCTGAATATTTTGTTAAATCTAAATAGTTCTTATTTAACTGTTTAGATACCATTGTCTTCATTATCTTTTTAGTCACCTTAAATAATGGATTTTTTATTATCTATGGCCCATCAAATGACTCTACTCTGCCTGATGGAAAGCATAAGCAGAATCCAAGAGTGGTGGCCACTATTCCCATATAGATTGCTATATAGTCATATTGTTTAATTAATAGCAAATATACATAGATAAGCCTGACCAGCAGATGTCAGCATATATTTTTCGATCACGTAGATTCAGACAGATCTTATCTCGTCGAGAATGAGACGTGAGATATGAATTGCACTAATTGATTTTGTATATAAAATTTCGCTGTTATTATGTACGAGCACTTACTTACTTAGTTACTTACTCTCCACACGTGTTACCATGTACCACCAAGAGTATTCAAGAGCCTTGGGCTCCTGACAATAATTATACTACAGTCGCTACAACCTTCGTATTATTCATCTCACCTCAAGTATCTATACCGCCTTCATCACCGTGTCCTTAATCATTATATAAGTTCGCTATAGCCACCATACTCATTGAGAATGCTGACAATGCAACTATGCAGCATGGTGACCCAAACCATGGCGGCCTAGTGTAGGCCAACCGTGCTAAAATCAGCGTGGCTCTATTACCTTGAGCTTATTGAATTAATTTAAAACAAGTAACGAATTATTTTAAAAAAAACCTGTCTGCGCCAATATCTGCCATCTTTATTAAATTCATTGAAGAACTGAAAAGATAGAAAGAACTGAAAAGAATATTTAGATATAGTTTTGTTTTCATTTTTTTTTATTTTGTTTTCATTTTAATTTTTATGTACCCAATGTCACTTTCACGACTAAGACGAATCTATTGAAACGACTCACATAAACATACGACAAGCCGTTTAGGCTCTAGGACATGTCAAAGAAATATACATACATATACTTACGTACACTCAAAAAAGATAACCCTCCTTCTTTCGTAGTTGTGAGATTGTTTCAACCAAAGTGTTACTTCAAGAAATAATGTTAGGCTAAGTTTATCCAGAAACCCATTTATCAAAGTTCCGAGCAGTGCTGTTACAAGCCGGGAATCTGACTTAATCGGTTTTATTGTGGGTATTTCCACGGTTAATATTTCAACGACTGTCTTCCAGTAGACACTTGGCCTTGAAATCTGGAGAATGTGTTTTAATAAAGTTCTGAGCGTATAGAACAATTTTTTTTTTTATTTTGTACAACTTTGAACTATACTTATGGCAGTTGCCGTATATAATTTTCTATTATATCATTTTTCTTAAAAAACAAATCCTCCCGGTTTTTCTGTGAGTCTGCCAACATTTTTAAGATGTTAATTAATACATTACGGATTACGTCAATCTTAATTTGATTGTTTATATTATTTAAATGCTTAGTATTCTTACCCCGGACTATGTGTCCGAATAACAATACAATAGAAACAAAACGGTACATTGCTTACTAAATACTTCGCGCGACTATCAATTGGAAAAGAGATAACTGACTCAACTTAACGAAGCATTTACTTAATCGGAAAGTAGCTTATTCGTATAATAGTGACAGAAGCGGGAAAGTCGGTTTTTGTCGAACAATTCCCGCAAAAAGAATTAGTTGTAAGTGGTTCTCGAGACGTGCAGTGGTTCCGCTAGAATTAATTATTGAATAGTACTAAATCACTGGCGACAGTTGAGCGCCTCCATTCCGCTCCTAATTTGTCAACGTTCCAATGTAACGTGGAATTTGGCGAAATGTAATCGTGATTATTTAAAATAGTTGCTGTTAAGAGACATACTTGAATTAATTTCTTTGCGAATTTGGTTGAGGGTGCAATGTACAATAAATTTATTAAGCGATTTTGAGTCGTACCATGTTGAATTTATATTTATTTTTAACGTCTCAACTAATATAAAAGTGCAAATAGTAAATCGTATGCAAATAAAAAAATCCTTATCGAAGAAATACGAACTTTAACTGAGTCAACGAGTGCCTAACTCCGAGACTTTATTTTGTGGTGGGTGATAAGATTATGCTATTTAATATGAGGAAGTTCAATAATTATCAAGATTTTGTGTATTCATGGGATAGATTTGACGACCAGCGCTAATAGGCGAATAGCTCTTGTGTTTTAAACGATTAATTTGCGATTGAATTTAAAAGGTAGTAGAGCCACGCTGAGATCAGCATGAACGAGCCGGCTCGACCCGGGCGAAACTGTTATCTCAGAGAAGAGCAACCTAAAATAACAGCATTAGTGCTGTCGTGCTTCGAAGCACGAATAATTCGGAACGATGCAGAAGCATCTTAATAACCTGCCATAGTATGGGTGATCATGCTGCATTATTGAATAGCTTTCCATGGGGTTTAGTAAAGTCACTTTGTCAGGCACATAAATAAAAAAATATATGAATAATACAATGTTTTCAGTTTATCTTACCTTTTCTGCTCCAGTTCTACCACGACTGGATAATCATTTTCCATTTAATTAGTACGTGTACAAAATCAATTGCGATTTAATAATCAACAAAGACAATGGCTTTATGTATTTAATTAAAGGCGTTAAATTACTCGACGCAGAGGGTGAGGGCTGCCCGAAGTCATTCCTTCATAGCTGTTCTTAGAAGCACACACTTCTGTCCTCTTAATTCTACTTAGTTTTAATTGAGTTAATTTAGCTGGGGGATAATATTTACGCAGTACTTGTAACTGGGTGCGAATTTGGGATGACCTTCAAATTATTGAGGTAAGTTTTATCTTGCAATTCACATTTTGTTGGTAAAGTCCTGTTTTATCCGTTACCAAGTGTCACTAATGTTATTAACCAAATATTAATCTATTTCGTAGTATGGTATAAATTACACACATATTATTTCGTAAATAAATCTTATCTTTCTTAAATAGTGTTATTAGTCATTGGATTAGAATAAATTAATTCGCCTTAAAAAAAATGTTGTTCGATACCAAGTACGCTCTGGAAACGTATTGTCCTATTGTCATGCCCCCTCAGATATAGTGCTCTAAGGAAATGTATGCTCTATGGTAGAAGTAAGTCTTTGGTCATGTCAAAGTTGATATGTCATGTCACTATTACGGTTAGAATTTGCAACGCCCTAAGTTGATTTCCTTACTAGAAGGACAGATTTTCGATTGATCTGGCTTTGTCTGATGGGCCCGCAAAGGCTGGTGAAGGTTCCTTACTTCAGGGATCGAAACCTGGTAAGCGAATTAAACAATAGTAAAATTTATATACACCGATTACTGTAACCTCGCTGCCATACCTTACTAGATTTCTACATTCCCCAGAGGTTGGATGGTTGAGAATGTTCATGGATTAAGTTCACCGATATACATATGTGCATTAGTTATAAATAAGACTGCCTCGTTGGTCTCGCGGTTGGCGTGTGCGACTGCTGATCTCGGGTTCGATTCCCGGGTCGGACCAAATATTTGTATGATCTACAAATATTTGTTTCGGAGTTTGGGTGTTTTCTATGTATAATATGTATGTATTTAGAAAAAAAAGTATATATATAATAGGTCTTTACCTATGAAATTGTCGTTTTGTATGCAATAAGTGAAAGTACTTATTTTTTCAAACTTTTTTATTTCTGTTATTCGAAGTAATCACCCATGCAGTCGACGCATCTTTGCCAATGCATTGGCAGTTTATCGATGCCCTTCTTGTAAAAATCAGCTGGACGGGAGGCAACAAACCCTTCAAAGGCATTTTGTACTGCCTCTCGGGAATTGAATTTTTTACCCACTAAAAAGTTGTCTAAATATTGGAAAAAGTAATAGTCGGTAGGTGCAAGGTCTGGTGAGTATGGCGGATGAGGGAGAGCTTCCAACCCCAGCTCTTGCAGCTTGGAGACTGTCTGTTGCGCCTTATGGGGTCGCGCGTTATCGTTGAAAAAAGAAGTACTTTCACTTATTGCATACAAAACGGCAATTTCATAGGTAAGGACCTAATATTTGTATTAGTTGTCTAGTAACCAATAACACAAGCTCAGCTTAGCTTGGGACTAGATGGCGTTATGTGTTAGATGTCCGAAATATTTATTTATTATTATTATTAAATAAATATTTCAACTAAAAAAACTTGTTAAAATTTCATGAATATTAGTTCAGTGATGGGCCGCTTGGTCTAGTAGCAAGGGTTTCTGACTGATAAATAGGTCGCGTGTTATTCTGTGTCAGGGCGTTTTTATCTATTCATCAACATCATCAGCAGCCCTTAGCAGTCCACAGTCCACTGCAGGACATAAGTATATTCTTAGAAAGGAGGTTAAGTCTATTACGTGTATGTATTTAGAAATATACTTAATGAGAGACATGTACCTAGTTGAAGGCTTCTTTCTTATACCGTAAGTTTGATAGAAGATGCGGTTTTAAAATTGTATGTGTAAATACACCCCTAACTATCTTTTCGGGGATAAAAATGTGAGTATATCAGATGAGTACTTAAGATCAGAAGGGATAAGAAATAAAATTACGTTCACATTTATAATTGAACAGGACATTAAGTGTGAGTGTGGCGCAAGTAGTACTTTCTGTTATATTAGACGTTATAAATTCGTTCGTTTTAATTGAACCAGCTGTAGCAGTAGCTGGCGTTCCAGATATGTGGACGGTAATGCAATAAAAAGAATCGGCGAGGTACCACATCTTAGGCCAAGGATTTTAAATCTAATTCCAATAGAAAATATTTCTGTTCGCAAGTTAATAAGCTCTCAGAACTCAGCAGCAAACGAAGGCTCAATTGTATTAGTAATGTGACAAGAATAGCTTAGTTTGTTAACACATTTCAGTTAAACATAAACAAATCTCGTAGTCCCCAGAGACAAATTACATCATAATGTGTACATGCAAAATAAAATATTTAAAAGACAACGGAATAGCAAAATTCGGTGATAATTAATGGTTGTTATCATGGCAGTGGTGGCAAAATACTTAAATTGCCGGTCAAATATTTCTCGGAGCAACAGTTGCCGAATACCTGCATCAATCTGATAGGAAAAAGTGTCATATTGCTTCTTTAACCAATTCAAACAGAACCGTGATTTACTCTGCAATAGCACACAAGTAATCCCTGTTTAATTCGCAGAAAAGTTTTGTCGTAAATTGGTACAAGTTTATAGTGAGTTACACAAAGACTACTAAAACAGCAAAATATTTAACCAGTTATAGTAAATTATCCCGAAATAGCTCCGACTAATAAACGCCTACGTTTCAAAGCAACTATTAATAGCTTATAAGTTCTTGTTACTGTGACTTTTTCATTTGTAGTTTCCTACAACGAAACTTGCGTTGGTAATTATTATAGAATCCTACTAATATTATTAACGTGAAAGTTTATAAGGATGGATGTTTGTTACTCTTTCACGAAAAACTACAGAACGGATTTAGATGAAACTTTACAGTAATATAGCTTATACATCAGAATAACACATAGGCTACTATTTGCTGCGATAACCGACATTCAAGCGAGCGGAGCCGCGGGAAACAACTAGTCTTTTATATTTTTCACGAATGCCTATTTTCATATTAAAACAACTTATTTACGCCCGTTTCTTATTTTCATTCCCATATGTTTGTCATAAGGGAATAAAGAGTTTCGAATTCAATAACTATGCCTTAGTACCTTTCAGTCTTATTAACGTATAGAGAGAATATTTCACTTTTAAGAGTTAAAAAGTAATAGATGAAGTATAAATATTGTTATCATTTTTAATGAAGGAATGTCTACAATATCTAGCATTCGAGGATCCTGATCCTTCCCAGACACTAGAACTTACGTTAATAGCAAACTACAGACATTTGAACAAGTAAAATCCGAAAGTAATTAAAAGATAGAATCGCTTCTCAACTAATCTCCATTCGTTAAATCCATACAGACTTACATTTTAATGGCTCTACCTCTTTCGGTACATTTACGTAGATGTAATCTAAGTCCGTCGTTCATTACACCTGCACAAATAACTGAGATAAAATTCAGAGGGTAATGTCCCGATAAGTCTCGCAGATAAACAAGCGCCATTAGCGTCGTTTAGCCGAGGCATCGCTCATAATGCTTTGAAGGCTTCGCATTTATTCGCTACAGCCACTAGTTTGTAACCGAGACGAGAACTCAATTCGGTTGTGCGCGATTTCACAGGAATGATTGACGGAACGTGCAAGTTATAAGCGATTAACGATTTATTATGTGAATTATTTTAACGTTTCTAAAGTTTCTGAGAATTAAACAAAATTAAAGGTATATCACACGTTGCAATTAGAAGAAAACTGATTAGTATTAGATTCAAGTCCTAATATTGGTTAAAGTACGAGTATTTATGACAAGATATGCATCAAACTGGGAATCTGGTAAAAACAACAAAGGTAGTAGAGCCACGCTGATTTCAGCACGGTTGGGCCGGCTCGACCGGGGCGGTACTACCCTCGCACAGAAAATCAACGTAAAATGACAGCGTTCGTGCTGTCGTGTTTCGTTGGTGAGTGCGAGACCGGAGGCCCAAATAGTCTACTCGACAAGTTCCGTACTTGTTGACTACATTAAGAGATGAAGAACCATTACTAGGCCGCCATGGTGTGGGTCGCCATGCTGCATTGTCTGCATTCGCAATGAGTATGGTGACCACCACTCTTGGATTTTGCTTATGCTTTCCATCAGGCAGAGTAGAGTCATTTGTCAAAAAACAAGAAAACGGTAATGTGGATGGAAATCTGAAAGAAAATTAAGTAGATTTAAAGTACACAGTCTAAATGTTGACTTTTGCATTAGGTTCTTTACATCGTCTGATGTGCGTATTGCTGTTTGGTTCCTTTCCTTTATACATTTCGATGTACACACGTATGTTCAGATCACAATTGTACGTAGAAAATAAAGAGGCTTGGCTTCCACCTATTTTAATAAAACAGTGAAATATATGAGAGCTTGTGCTGCACTTTCCGATGTATATCTAGATATTCCCCGCTCTCTGCCTATAATTTAAAACGTACCTAACTCGACTAAATTATAGCCAGCCTGTATAATTTGTCTTTAGCAACGACAATGTGGCGCCGGCGTCGGCAAAGCGTACTGAGGTGCAGTAATTCTCAGTCAAGCACATCACTACGTAGTCACGTCAACGGAGACAAAATTTCCCTACCTTTTGAATTTCGCTTCACGTCGGATATTTATCGCAAATGGGTCATTACGGTATCTGGTACTTTGTTACACTCTACCGGTGAAACAGAGCTCTCTCTTCAGTTATTGGCTATTTATTACAGTATCGCGATCCATTGATGTACTGAATTCGTAAAGGAAGAACAGTGCTTTACGATACTCTTGAATGTCATTGCTTTTAAATGATAAGGAGGGTTTTGTTTTCTCGGAGTATTCTATTGAACTTTGATTGTGATTTAAGTACTGTCCTTTTAAATCTTAATACCTTTTATGCCTAATGTATGTATTCTGTCCTTAAATTTAAAGACGATGGGATTTGAATTTCGATTTAACTGAATGACCACAAGCTTCAAAAAGGTACTGCTCCTGCTTTTATTCAAATTCAAATATTTCCAAAAAGAAAGAAAATATCTTACAATATACTTAAATGTTGTTATAGGTTAGTTACTAGTCAACCAGAGCCATTTTGTGAAGATCCCATAAAGGGTTCAATTGAGATAATATAATCCAATAAACAAATACACAATAGTAGTAACTACGTAGCTGACCCTAAAACCCTTCAACTTAACTCTCTTGAGGAAATCATTACTGAAACCTGATTTACCAATCTCGGTGTCGTCCGTGCGTATGGATCGAATTGTTAGAATGATAGATTTAGAATGGGGTCGGTATTTAATACGTCGTACCAATATGTCCTTACTCATTTTCGGCAAAACTTTCTTACTTTTTTGACATAAGAACTTTCAATTTATTATTTCTCTATTAGATGTACAACTCTAGAACAAATTCAGAGAACTATTGCTTCGATTATGGTTTTGAAAAATATTAAAATATATTTATTTTAGTACAACTTACTGTAAAGTTGAGTTACTCGTTGGCGCAATGGTAGCGTACACGACTGCTGTGCATGAGGTCTTGGATTCGATTCCCGGGTCGGATCTGAATGTTTTATGAAATGTGCATGAGTGTGCGTATATACATTTACAAAAAAAGTATAAAAGTATTCTATCAATCTAGCTTTCATAGTGAAAGCTCTGCTTAGTTTGAAGATAGATGGCGTTGTGTCAGATGTCCGAAACATAGTATCTATAATAGAGCAAAGGTTAATCACTACCCCGATCCTGAATTAATATATATAAATATATATATTGAATAAATACTCACTAGATTAGGAATGACGTCAATTGAAAAATACTTACAGTTTTTAAAATGAAATTACTAGGTACCTGTTTTCTAATGTGTCTTTCGTAAGGTCTTTTTCGTGTTCTGCTTCGAAACCTAAATTAAATAATTTATAAAAGTACTAATGGGCCGCACTAAGGTCCGAATTAAAAATTTAATATCTGTTTCAAACAGGCTCGGCTGAACACATTTAATTTCAATTAACATAACCATTAGCAACCCCACTCCGCGCTCCCTCAGAGGCTGCGAGTGAGAAGGTACGTGCGGCTAGGGATAGACGCAACTTTGTGGAATTTCATAAAACATGATTTGTAAAAGAGAAACTCCTATTAAAGCTTACATAAGAACTTTTAAACGATTACATTAAATCATGAATAAGTTACAAGGCTCTTTTGTTTGCGATTCCTTCGCTAATTTGTAAACGTAAGTGCCACTTAGTACCTTACAGGCCCCCATTGAATTTGTTATTACGTTTATGCTACTTACTGATATTAATTCTAGTAGATTATTCAACTTAAAATATTATCGTTAAGAGATATGTAAATAATGTATACACTTCCATAAACACTTTTGAATTTTTAGGTATTTATTTTACGGTTACCTATATCACAAGCCGCTAAGTGAATATCCTTTGCCATTTGAATTTAATTAATTAGACTTCATGACAATTACGTTCCAGTCAAATAATTTTCTAGTTTCTCTTTGTCGTATAAAAGCTATGCAAGAATGCCATAGTTGCATTAAACCGATTTATTATCATTGAAGCTAAATTAATCTGTGTAGTTTTTGCCCTTAGTTTCTGTTACACTTACACGAATTATTTAATTTTAGAATATTCATGAGAATCAATATGTCATAGAAGCATTAGCTATGAAGTGAACTAAGTCATAAAATGATTTCAGTTCATACCTAATACTTCACAGGTATGTTACGTCACAGGTTGCAACACCAAAGAACATAGCAGCATGCAATTTTCCTTTGAAAATTTCGATGTCAAAGCGTAGGATGTCATGCACCCGATGGACAGGCTACCTCGTGAAAATGGTATGTATCCGATGTATAAATGCAACATTGTGGAATACCTCCGCATATAATTCTCACATTAGATTTGTATATAGCATATCTTATATAATTAAAATTCGTTGAGGACCATCTCGAGTTTCTTTTTTCTGCGTTTTTTCAACTTCTTTATACACTGCTTTTTTACGCTCATTTATGCCAAATGACTATTGTTGTTGTTACCTATTTATTATCCACTCAACTGATCATTATAAAATTGTACGTAAAATACACTGCCAGACGTACCAGAAATGCAAACTTACTTATACAATTTATTATCTAGATTGGCGTATTGATAGAACTTGTGAGGATAAAAGTGAGTTTAATTCTAGAACGTAACAAACTAACTTCATCCGCAAAGCCATGTGCAAAATGTAGTATTTCATAGTAGTTTTATTTTACCTCCCTAGTCAAAACTCAGTTGGCTAACTAGTTGTTACTTGTTCTGAGTAGAGTACTTGTGTTCTAGTGTTTAAACGGTCGCCACAACGCTTTCTACTACGCCAGGTGTTGAGGGTTCAAATCTCACATGTGACAGTCTGTCGCGACACAGGATGTATATTCCAATGCATCCTGTGTCGTTGGATGGATTAAAAAAGCCTTTGGATGGAGTGAGATGATAATAAAATCTTGAGGGATTGCAACGTATGGCAGGTGGGTTTAAGTTTTGCCTCTAAAGATCTATAAACTAAGACAAAAAATATAGGTACTGTTAGTATTAAAACTGACAACTACCCAGCAATTATGAAACTATCATTTTTAATACATATAATCAAGAAATAATAGAAAATATTAATTTAACGGTAGTCAATAAGTCAAACACACGTTAAAACCCTAGTGAAGTTTTGTATCATAACTATTAAACGTGCCAAAAGCACCTGAAGTTATTATTTTACGCGAATATAAATCTTAATTGATGAAATATAGTGTTAGAACTGTGTTGTCTCATTACCAGTATATTTAGCACGCGGGGCCACATGGGAGCTACACCTCGACGTAATTTAACGTTTGACGGAACGTAATGAATGTTTGAGACGATGTGTTGCATGCAGCTATTAAGTGATGGAACAGATTAAAGGTAATCACAATCACAATCAATCACATCCCATTTAATGAAACTATAACCATTTTATTTAAAATTTAAATAGTAATTATGCTAGACTAAGCTCTTTCAATAAATAATTTTGTTTGATTTTCCATCGACGTACATGCAGGTATTCCGGTTTTCTTCAATAAGCAATAGATACTAAACGTTTTTATACATAAAATTTAGAATTCAGCTTGAAAGAATAGGTCATAGGTATTACAGTTCTCGTCTTTTTAATCTCCTTGATTTATTAGTATACAATCTTTTGCCTACTGCTTGGCTCATGTGATTGCTTCTTTTTTCGTGTTTCTAACACTTAGAAAATGACGAACTTCAACGTTAACCCCTTATTTTATATCCTAAGATTCTTCTAAATTTTCATTTATTTAAGAGTGCTCCCATACACTAAACGTGAATTTTTTGCCGTTTTTATAGAAAATAGTACGGTATTATTATTATGAGTCCAGATTGCTTGGTTAACTGGCATTATTAATTTGACTAGTGTGTGATTAATCGCTTCTACAGAAGACGGTTTAATTATTGACACGGTCATGAGAATTAAAGAAGTATAATTGTATTTAAACATTAAATAATAAAAGGCTCACGAGGCTGCCGGCTTTTTGCTTTACCTGCTTAATTAATGAAAAAATAAAACCTCTCTCGCTAATAAGATTTTTGTTAGCGGAATTCCCTAGGCAACGTCGAAAATGTAATGTTTGCAGATAATCAAAGTTAATAAGCTTGATTAGGTTTTGCAATTGTCCCTATATACAACATGCTATCTAATTAACATATTTGGTCTGGCAGAGATATCATTATCATCAGCCTATCACAGACCAATGTTGGACATCGGCCTCTCCAAATCCAATTCCTCATCACTTGGTTCGATTCTCGAAAAGAGAAAGACACATAATCAAATATAGTTTAAATATGATATTTCAATAAATACCTTCTAAAAATCCTAAAATTCTGTCATACATTTCTATAATACTACATTCATTTCACCTAGTAGGTAGTACAGACGAGTTAGGTAATCCATATGAGAATCTTTTAATAAAGATAATTGAAGAATAAAGTATTTTTTTTAATAATGGGCTACTTTAAGGAATGGTTCATGTATTTATCAATCGCCGTAGTTACGCATGTGGCGTACAATATTTTTTTTAAAAGCAAGAATGGAGAAAAAAGGAAAGACTTCCATGAAGTTATTATGTTCCATAGCGCATTAGATAAGTTGAGTAATCGGTACCGTTTTGATCCTGAGAGGAAGGAGACCATGATTACTAAAGGTATGGAAAGATTATTATACTACTTGAATAAGCCTCGTTACAATCTGGACATCTGTATGTATAAGATAACAGATATAGATATTATTAACAGCTTATTAAAGTTACACTATCGTGGTGTACTAATCAGGATAATTACTGATGCAAATTCGACAAAACACACTAATAAATCGGGTGTTAAGAAGTTACAAAAGCAAGGAATAATGGTATATTTTTAAGACGCAATCGTGCAATATTGTAAAGAATCTTGAGTAGTTTGTTTTAGATGTTATAAAACTTAAAGGTAGGATAAATAAACGGAACTGGGGGACTAGGGTAAGACGTACTGCAAGTCACAGATGGGCAATGGACTGAGACGGCACTGGCTTGAAGAGGTTGTCGAGAAAGTACGTCCTGTAATTAGAGAGGTCACTCGAGTAAGGACATTAACTCAGGTGTGCATGTACTTCTCGTGACAGGATATAACCTTGAAAGAGGATAGTGTAACTGTCTTCATCACTGTTAGATTTCACGAGGCTCTTTAAGTGTAATGATCACCGTGAACTTTCACTCGTTTACCTTAACTGATCCTGGTATAGAATAATTTTCAAATAGAATTAGTTATTAATTGAAAAGTATTCTCGTATCGCATGCCATCATTCACTTTTGAAGCAAATTGAGATTACTAACAGACAATTAGAAGGTATAAATCATTGTTTTGCGATATCTATAGATTATAGTGCAACCTTTGTTTGTGATATTGTGAGATAAATAAGAGATGGTATAATTTTACTATAATATATATTTAAAAATAAATGAAAAGAAGTAAGTGCTCCGACAGCTTAATATCAGGGTCGCGGGTATTTCGTCTCAGGGTTCGAATAATCGGGGTCGCACACGGGATATGACGTGCCTGTGGTGGCCCCTTCGTCGGTGACGCGGCGCAGTGGAGTCACCCGACGCTCTGGCCGCAGACTGGCCGCTGGCCGTAAGGTGGCTTCGTACCCGTGGGGTGAACTTGTGACCCGTAGGGTGAACTTGTAACCCGTATGGTGGACTTGAATCCGTAGGATGGACCCGAAATATATTCGGGTCACGTATACTTAAACAATTAAACAATCTCAAAATCAGCACGACGACGGCAGTTCGGTAGTGGCTCGTTAAGTTTGTAGCAAGAAATGACAAGATTTGAATATGCCGACAGCAATTAAATAGGTACACACAAATAGTGGTGTACCTATCAACTCGAGTAAAAAACTTGCGTACGCCTAAATGAAACAATGGATTATTTATATATGATATTGTCCAATATATTTCTACTACGTTACAAGCACTTACAAAGCTTTTATCTGGGGGTGATTTCGAGGAAGTTCTTCATAACATCTTACATTGTAGTGTATAGCATTTTATGAGATCACTGACGATGCTCATTCTGAGTCTCTTTCATTATCAAACTTATTCGACTAAGTAACTTTTAAGGCATATTAAGATAAGAAACATCTCCCAAACTCCGAAAAATAAATAGGTACTCGAAATACAATGAGTGTCCTGAAAAATTCAATACACGTGTATGCTTTGAACTCTGTAAATGAGGGCTGCGTTACGTATTCTATTCTTCACATAAGATATGAAATATTTTTGCTGAACAATACGACGTCAATTTACATGATAACGTCCCACAGAACTGTTATAAATAATATTTCTTCTCCACGCACCAGAAGCACTTTACTATTATTAGATAGACTAGCTGACCCACGCAACCTCGTTTACGTCTTCTATTGCCCGTAGCGTTATAATTTTCTCCCGTTTTTGTAACATTCTTTATTAGTGCGCTGCACCTATTGGTCTTAGCGTGATGAGATATAGCCTATAGCCTTTCTCAATAAATGAGCTATCTAACACTGAAAGTATTTTTCAAATCGGACCAAAAGTTCCTGACATTAGCGCGTTCAAGCAAACATACAAACTCTTCAGCTTTTTAAACGAATATTAGTATAGATTCACTCTATATCCTAGAGGCACTACTGTAAACTGTGTTCGAGTACCACTTTTCCATTATGTTTTCATTTCACGAGTTTCACTATCGTGCGCCTCTTGACAGCGAAAGCATCCAAACTCAGAAACAAATATTTGCAGATCATACAAATATTTGCTCCGACCCGGGAATCGAACCCGAGACCACAGTACAGCAGTCGCGTACGCTACCACTGTGCCACAGAGGCAGTTAGTTATATAGCAACAAAGTTATATTGCAACAAATGTAATACCAGCAGTCTACGTAACACAACAATACTTCTTACGTTCATTTTTTAACCGACTTCCAAAAGGAGGAGGTTCTCACTTTCATCGGTTTTTTTTTTTTTTTTTTTATGTATGTACATTGTACATCGATTACTCCGTCAATTGTGGACCGATTTTGAAAATTATTTTTGTATTCGAAAGGGTATGCTCCCCATGTGGTCCCATGGCCACCATATCAGGATCTGATGATGGGATCCTAAGGAAATCGAAGGAAACCCTCAAATTTACGTGAGCGCCTGCAATGAAGTTACGAGCAATTGTCTGCATGCCTTCATATTCTGTAGACATCATTAAATTTTAAATGAAATGATGATGAGAGACTTGAGAAAGACTAAAAAGCGAAAAATAAAAAATAAACTTCGTTTAAAAAAAACCGACTTCAAAAACTAAAAAGTATAAAATAACTGAATTTGTATGTGCTACCTATTCATAGGTTTGAAGTCGGTGCCAAGCCAAAATGTAATAATAGGTACCGCACTCGCCGCGCGTGACCTTGAGTGGGATAGCTGCTCTTCGCGTTGAACAAAACAACCGAAGCGTCGGTGACGTCGTTGACGTTCGTCTCGAAATATAGCGAGTGTGGTACCTACTGTTATATTTGGCTTGGCACTGACTTCAAACCTATGAATAGGTAGCACATACAAATTCAGTTATTTTATACTTTTTAGTTTTTGAAGTCGGTTTTTTTAAACGAAGTTTTTTTTTAATTCATTTAAACGTTTGTGAAATAAATAAATGTTATTAATGACATAGGTATGTAAGTTGATGATTTGTATATATTCTTTTAATACACACGCTAAAGTACACTACTGATTTTTGTTCAATGTGATTACAGCTTTCCAGTTTAAAATATGTGCAGACTAATGTTCAATAAGAATTTTGTCTAAGTGAATTGAGTAAACCTTAAGTAAAGAATGTTCATAACAAACTTTTTATTTTTCGGTCCCTCAGCTAAAGAAAGAGGTTTTGAGGTGGCGTGTAACTTTTTAATTACAAGTGAAACATTGGCTCGAGAAATGAGTGGGTGTGGGGCGGATCTCGGTGGTATATTGTTTGTCCCCGTGAACGATTTGCTACTGAGACTATACAGCCGCAATAGGGAAATTGGAACATTAACCCCGCTTTCAATCTGTACTCAAATTGGTTGTTCCTATACATATGCACACTTGTATGTCACATTTGCCTCTGTTCACTTTTCTGTCACCCCTAATAGAAACATACCAAGGTAAAGATTTTCATATAGAAAAATAAGTTTACTGCCTATTATCTTATGAGGGATTAGTGATTTGTCAGTTGTCTATGTCATTTATCTATTCATTCAGTTCATTTATTTATTATCTTTCATCAAAATGTCTACTGTTACACTGTGGCACTTAAAAAGAAGAAAGAATTCATCAGAATATTTGCTTGAAGGTATGTTACCCGATATCTTCGTCGTTTGAAATTTAATTTATATTATTGAATCTCCTTTATTCAATTTTGTTTCCGCTTAAGGTTCAAAAAATGTTTCGTCTTTGGGATTAAAAAGGTCCTTACATATCAAATTGGCATTTTGTCGCACTGGCCACTTTGATCTGAAATATATCCTCTTTGGTTAAGAATTCCAAATTCAAAGTTGTTAATCCATGTAGCTGGTATATTTGAGTTTCAAAAACAATCATTTGTTTATTTTTTCCTTATTAGTTTTTTCTTTGGCTCATCTAGCACAATGGAAAATTTGAATATATCGCTGTAATTACGAGTAGGTACGATTTCTACCGTGGCACTAATGCTACAGAAACAGCTCGAAGGATTAACGATGTGTATAGCGCTAACACGGTATGTTTTTGGTTCCAACGTTTTTGTTCTGGAAATTTCGACCTTCATAACAAGCCCCGTAGACGGCCGCAGAGCAAAGTTAATAGTCAAAATTGCTAATCACTGGACCACATACTCATAAATGTTAATCTTTAATAAAGCAACGCTCAATTTGGACCACATATATCAACATCCTACATACATATATCCTAGAATATACCGTTATAGTGCCAGTATAATTGAAATCATCGAGATATAATGTATAGAGAAGACGCCATTCATTAGTGCGGTGTTCCATGCAATTGCGGCGCATGCGCCGCACTTCCTTCAGTCGCTTGCTAGCTACACTCTGATGAAGCGGTGGCCTAAGCGTGTGATTGTTTAAATTTAAAAACGTTCTAAAACTCGTGAATTATGCCATTTTGTGTCTTGAGATATTGCACTAATTATACAAGGAATACGGAGAAAAACAAAGGAATAACTTTTCACCAGTAATTAACTAGATATAATTGTTTTAAAATTAAATACGAACAAAATATTTTAAGACGCCATTGTTGCCTCATTCGACATAGAGTACTTAGAGTAAAACATACAGAAGTGATATTTAGGTAGAATTAACTGACGTTAAATGCACAACGTATTTAACGTATTTAATTGGATAAGGAAAAATAATATGTTGTTAAAAATAGCTTCGTAAATAACCCATAACATTTTTTTTGCAATAATTATATTTAAATTATCATTAAAGTATAATTTAAAAATTGAATATTCGACTTTTCTATTTTATACCTCGATGAATTCTACAAAAAAACTGAAACTGGTAAAGCTATTGAAGTACTATTTACTCAAAGTGAATTTCCTAATAAAGCTTCGTAGGTATAAAGCTATTTATCCGTTCTGCTTTCTTGTTTGGCGCTTACTCTATAAAAGCGAATCTTTGCAACAGTTCGTTGGCCAAAACGCGTAAGCGCCATGAAAATCACGGCGCTTATGACATTTCGCTCGCGAGGAAACTACAGCTCGAATGCGATAGAGCGCTGCTTGTTAATGCTGTTGGATTAGACTACTAATTATTGTTTGGCTGCGCTGCAGCGCTTTTTAGTTTTAATTCAAATATAAACGGAACATATAATATAATTGGTGTTTGCACACTCTCACGGGAAATAGGGTAAGGTTTTTCATTTAAATGACTAGCTCCTGGCTTGACTCGTATGAACATTGAATTATTTATCTGGCAAAATAATCCAAAGGTTGATTTTATGGGCTATAAACATGCCGAGATCATAAAATGAACGTGTTCATTTCAAAATGATATATTCATAATATCATGATATTTTATTATGATTATATTAGATTTTAATAACACTGCTTTTTAATTTTTAATAATCTCTTGTAGCTACTGATCGATTCACATGAAGAGAAGTTAGTTAATAAGTTTAAACGAAATTATGTACATTCTATGGAGATAGAGAAAGAGGAATCTGAAGCAGCCAAATATTTTATGCGAAGGAAATACACAAAAAAAATCCTCCTCAAAATGTGTTCAGTTTTAGGTTTAATCAGTTACAGCTATCGCCTAACCATAGATTGCGACTTAAAAAGATTCCTTTGCCAATAAATAAAAAACAATAAATACCAATCTTCGAAAAGCCGATTTTACTATGTAGAACTGACAGTTTAAACGGAAACTTTTCATTCAATTAATAAGTTAAGCTATCCCAGAATTTAGTGGAAGATAGTTGGACAAACATCTTGAATGTGAATAAGCTCATGAGCAAAAGCATGCGTGCAATGACAATGTTAAAGTAAATATCAGCACGTGGAACTGAAATTGTGGACTGATTATTGACACCGAGTGTATGTAGAATTAATCTATACTATTATATAAAGCTGAAGAGTTTGTTTGTTTGTTTGAACGCGCTAATCTCAGGAATCGCTGGTCCGATTTGAAAATTCTTTCAGTGTTGGATAGTACATTTATCAAGGAAGGCTATAGGCTATATATCATCACGCTACGACCAATAGGAGCGGAGCACCAATGAAAAATGTTTCAAAAACGGCGGAAGATTATCAAGCTACTAGCAATAGGAGACGCAAACGAGGTTACGTGGGTCGGCTAGTATTATTATATACTATAACAACTATGTCGTGTTAAATGCTAGTCATGCGATGGAATAACTGCCAAAGCAGCAGTCCTAACTTTATTTATCAGACGCACTTAAACCGACCATCATTATCAACCAAGCACGCAACGTCCAAATAAAATATAAAAATTAGAAAAACAACACACTGTTTTGTAGCGCATAATTTATACTATATTGATATAGTATCGCCAAAGCCTTCAATCGCTCCCAATGGGCCTTTAGATGGAATCACAAGCGACATCTAACGATAAATTATCTACGGCATCACCAGTATTGCTTGATACTTAGCCACGTACAAATTATCACACTAATACATATTATAAAGGTGAAATTAATTTGTTTGTTACGCTTTCACGGGAAAACTACTTAACCGATCATCATGAAACTTTGTACACATATTATTAGAAGTAACATAGGATACTTTTTATAAAAAGCGAGTTAAGCCGCGGACGAAAGCTAGTTGTTATATAATTTAATGGCTCGTTTTCGTAGTTTAGAGATCATCGAGACTTTTGCGTGATAATTTTCTAGTGGTATTAGAGTTTTGTACGTTACACTTGTCTGATTAAGAAACCATTATATTCAAAGTATTTTTGTAGGTTCTAATGAAAGACGTTCCTATAAGTTTTATGATACCGTTGTATTACTCATTCGTGTAGTTAGTAAAATCGTAATCATTGGAGTTAGTAGTCTAAACTACAGTAACTAAACTTGTGTAATCGTCTATCTATACTTTTTTTTATGGAATCGGCGGGCTGACGAGGAGACGTATCGCCTGATAGTAAGCGATTACCGCCACCCATTGACACCTGCAACACCAGAAGCGTCACGAGTGCGTTGCCGGCCTTTTGAGGATGGAAAGGAAGTTGGTGGGGGGTCTAAATTTATCTAACATAAAGATTTGCTTTTATTTAACTATTTGCTTTAAACTCGATAAGATTTTGAGTATTAAACGTAGGTGTGCAATGAATTATCCGTCCGCAGTATTAAGTGCTGTTTAACATCACACATTCTAAGAATATCTATTTCAACTCCTATCTTGTACATGATACATTACATTTAATAATAGTATGGTAAAATAAGCTATTTCATTAAGTAATTAATGAGTTGTACTCAGTTGTTACTTTCATTTATATTTTAAATGTAGTCTAGAACTTTGAAATATGAGGCCAAATTTACATGGTTTTTGTTAAAACAAATTATATTTATTTTATCTTGAGATGTTTTTGTAAGAAGTAAGAAAATCACTGAGTTTCTTATTCTTATGATTTCAGCGCAAATATTTTGCTCAAAGACAATGTTTTTGTTGAAAGTTGTGTGAATAATTACTCAGAGGCTACAGTAAGTCAACAACAAAAGTTGGTACAAGATAAACATAGTAACCCATTACCGATTCCTTATACAATAATTTGAATAAAAGAAACAACTCTTCTCCGTTTTCTCTAAGTTACAATAATAACATACATAGAATGTCAAAATTATTAAACTTCCTTTTCACTTTCCCGTGATAATAAGAGAACTGATAAGTTCTAAATTTTTAATTAGATATTCTACTCATTTAATTTTTTCACACTTACAAATTTCACGATAATAACTTTTAACACGGTATAAATTGACATCTAATATTTATTTGAAGAGAAAAGTAATTTGAATCATTAGGCCTGACGCAGAGGTACTTAAAAGTGTCGTGTTGAAAGAGCTTTAACAACGGAGGGAGAGAGTTTTGATGTCGGAATTTTGTCCCAATATTGATACAGCGATGGAGGGTACTTACCTGAGTATTTGTTCGAATAAAAGTGTCAAATGCTGCTACCTTTTATGGTGAAATAACACAGCAGTTATTTCCATAGTTCAGTGGCATACTTCAACTGCTGTGCCTTTATCGCTATGCTGGTGAAAAAGTCTAGTAGTCTAGTGGCACAGACTAATTGATAACCTAAATGTACTATTATTAGTTTGGCTATTTAATTATTTAAAAGTGTTTAGTAAGTTATTATATAACAGATCAACCATTACTTAGTAACACTATATATTACAAGAATCGTAATTTTTATTTACATTTACGGTGTTATGAATGACTCAAAAAGCGGGAGGCAACAAACTCTTCAAAGGCATTTTGTACTGCCTCTCGGGAATTGAATTCTTTACCCACTAAAAAGTTGCAAGAGCTGGGGTTGGAAGCTCTCCCTCATCCGCCATACTCACCAGACCTTGCACCTACCGACTATTACTTTTTCCAAAATTTAGACAACTTTTTAGTGGGTAAAGAATTCAATTCCCGAGAGGCAGTACAAAATGCCTTTGAAGAGTTTGTTGCGTCCCGTTCAGCTGACTTTTCCAAGAAGGGCATCAATAAATTGCCAATGCGTTGGCAAAGATGCATCGATTGCATGGGTGATTACTTCGAATAACAGAAATAAAAAAGTTTGAAAAAATAAGTACTTTCACTTATTGCATACAAAACGGCAATTTCATAGGTAAAGACCTATTATTTTACTAAGTGAGCGTTTAATTTGTTTCAGGTAAGCTCGAGATTTCTTCTCCTACGTAAGATTGAATGAGGTAAGCTATAATAGACTACCTGTCATTATACATCTGTCCCAATTTCATCTTGGAATAAAACGAAAATGACTGTTGACATGATATGGGGGTCATTGTAAGAAGCGAGTTTGGAACAAACTATTTAGTAACGACTCGAGTTGACTGCTTCAGCAGCGCAGTGGCAGCTTGAATATGGTAGAATATTATTATAGCATAAATGTAATCAAAATGTTAATTCGATCGAAACCCAAAAGTCGCAAATGAAATTCCGCGAATAATATTACAAATAAATTTAAAAAAAATCATTTTAATCATTTCTTAAGCGACAACACTGTCTTATGGGCGTATGGCTGTTCTAAATAAAGAGATCGCCATGATAGTTTTATTTAATAATAACCCACTAAAAACATAAATGTAAAAAAGAAGAGCCAAGTTCAAAACAAAAAAATGTGCTTGGCTGTGGGCTTCGTCGCAAAAAGAATGGAGATCTAAATGAGTGCCAAGTTCTATGCAAAATCCAAATATGTATTTATAGGAACAAAATAAAATTATGAACAAGTATTAAACTCTATTTCTTTGCTTTATTGGATACCTATAACAATTGCTGTTATTTGAAAATGTGAGATCTTAAAGTAGGTTAGATTTGACTTAGCCAGTTTTCATAACATCAGAGCCAAGTTCAAAACAAAAAAATGTGCTTGGCTGTGGGCTTCGTCGCAAAAAGAATGGAGATCTAAATGAGTGCCAAGTTCTATGCAAAATCCAAATATGTATTTATAGGAACAAAATAAAATTATGAACAAGTATTAAACTCTATTTCTTTGCTTTATTGGATACCTATAACAATTGCTGTTATTTGAAAATGTGAGATCTTAAAGTAGGTTAGATTTGACTTAGCCAGTTTTCATAACATCAGTACAGGAGGGCTGAAGTTGCTGAAGAATGTTTCATTTAGTTGGAAATGAAAATGTTTTTCTATTCACATTTTTCTTGATAGGATGATAATATGAATCAAAACATTGTGAACATTCATCTCAGTGTAGAAATTCCTATTTATTTCATTTTTATAAAATGTAGATCATCCAGATCCAGAGAAGTCTGTTCTCAATAAAGATTATCTAGACACGCGGCAGCGTGTCAAGACAAGTTCAAGCAAAGGAACTGGCTAGCCAGCGCTGAGTGTAACATAACATGAACCACTTGGAATCCAGCACAGTAATTGTGTGTAAGCGAAGTAAAAAATCTAAAAATAAAATAAAGTAAAAAAATAGGGGGGTCTTCAATCTAACCTACTTTGAGATCTCACATTTTCAAATAACAGCAATTGTTATAGGTATCCAATATAGCAAAGAAATAAAGTTTAGTACTTGTTCATAATTTTATTTTGTTCCTATAAATACATATTTGGATTTTGCATAGAACTTGGCACTCATTTAGATCTCCATTCTTTTTGCGACGAAGCCCACAGCCAAGCATAATTTTTGTATTGAACTTGGCTCTCCTTTTTTACATTTATGTTTTTAGTGGGATATCATTACTTTTTGTAAAGAAAACTAGGCAGGTATTGAGATTTAATAATACATATATTGGGCTAGTTTTAAATATCTGCTTGTAACGACGGTTCCAACGTTACAATTTAAAAAAAAAATTGTATGAAGACCCCCCTATTTTTTAACTTTATTTTATTTTTAGATTTTTTACTTCGCTTACACAAAATTACTGTGCTGGATTCCAAGTGGTTCGTGTAATTTTACATTCGGCGCTGGCTAGCCAGTTCCTTTGCTTGAACTTGTCTTGACACGCTGCCGCGTGTCTAGATAATCTTTATTGAGAACAGACTTCTCTGGATCTGAATGATCTACATTTTATAAAAATGAAATAAATAGGAATTTCTACACTGAGATGAATGTTCACAATGTTTTGATTCATATTATCATCCTATCAAGAAAAATGTGAATAGAAAAACATTTTCATTTCCAACTAAATGAAACATTCTTCAGCAACTTCAGCCCTCCTGAAACTCTTTTAAATGAGGTAGTATTTCATACAACACCATATATATTTTTACTGCGAGTATAAATGTTTTACAAAATGATGCCGTAAAATACAGACAGTATGTATGTATTTACTAGTACCCACGCGTAACATCGAGAGCAGTCTGCCGACAGGGTGAGATGGCGGGAAATTGTACGAGGGCCTTTGTCCACCTCTACAACCGTGTAGACTCTACGTGATCACGACCGCTCTGCCCAGAGTGAAGCAAGTGAGAAGAAGAACATCGAAATTGATTTAATGCACGGTGGTGAGGATCCAACAATAACTTAAAATCTAATAAAATACACATGCTGTTGCACTGTGTTTATTCTTTACACCGTCTCTCTCTGTAAACTGAAGTTTTGTTTTTTAAACTTATTGTACATAGGTAAATAGACGATTAATTCCTTTTAATAACCTTTAATTTTTTAATTCAGAAGTCTTATTTACATTTTATATTCTAGAAAACAGATAACTTCTAGTTTAAGAAAACTTAGATGTATATCAGCTAGGTATTAGACTCTTGCATCGGAAATATTTTAGTGAAAATTTAGCAGAAAACATCGTTAGGATATCCTTTATATGGAGCGGCCTTTTACGACAGTGCTTGTGTCTCAAACAGAAAGGTCAAGGGTATGGAGGTAAGGCATTAAACAACGATACTTTGACCTTTGTACTTCAACGTACAATGTCTGATATAGGAAACGTATTTTACCGAAAGATAATTTTTATGTTTATCCGGAATAGAATGTTATTGAGTGGATGACACTCCGATATTATGGTCCTATCTATATGGACCAAGAGCTACTGAACCTTTCGACTAACAGTTTGTCTGGAAGGCAAGAAACTCTTGTAGTGATGAGTCATAACGTGCTAAGTACGTAGCCATCCCCTGGCAGGCCTCAGCCCTGCACATCATCAACTAATATGTTTTTGAAAGTGTAAAAAATGAGAAAAAAAACTTGTTCCTGTAAGCCTGAAATTTTTATAGGATTTAGTTCATTCATTATGAAGTTCAAAAACAAAATGACATGTGATTCCGATGAGCACAAGTACCTGCCAGGCGAACAGAAAAATACACCTTTCTTCAATTGCCTGCCAGGCGATGGTTACGTACTTAGCACGTTATGACTCATCACTACAAGAGTTTCCAGCCTTACAGACACACCGTTAGTCGAAAGGTTCAGTAGCTCTCTTACTAATAGCAACAATGACAATCATGTGTAAGATGTGTTAGGTTAGTTTTATTAATTTAAATACATATAATTTGATGTATTTTCTAAAGGCATTGAAACAGGATGAAGTGTTGTGTATAGCTGATCTTGTATATTTTTACACGCTTTATAATATAAATTCTTAAATCTATATATATAAAAGCGAAATACCACTCACTTATTAATCACTAAATCTCAGAAACTATAACACCTACAAACTTGAAATTTGGCACGTAGGTTCCTTATAGAGTGTAGACATCCACTAAGAACGGATTTTCATCCCCTGATTTACCCCCTTAGGGGTGGAGTTTGGTACTCCACCCCTAAGGGGGTAAATCAGGGGATGAAAGTCTGCGTGAGCGAAGCTGCGTGCAAAAGCTAGTATCTTATAAAACTCTACAACATACGGCGTTACTTCAGCACTCTCTTATGCTTGTGAGAAAAAAGTAATAACTCAAACATTTTCTTTCCTCGTGTCCTTGCTATATTTTGATAAAAAAATTCCAAAGGCTTTCTTATAATATTCAAGGGTTACGCTGAGTTTACGTATTGCTCTTTTACCTTTTGCGTATAAGTCTTTTAGGGCTCAGTTTGCTTATAAATGTATGTTTACTTCATAGGCCTTGTGGTTTAACATGTAAATATATACTAGAAACTGTTCTGCATAACAAGTTTCTGATACTTGAGTACAACTGTTTAGAACTAGTTTGTTGTGTTGTTTAAGCCAGCACGTGTCTATTTACATTGGAAAGTTATCGGCTAATTGCTACTGTATTCCGGCAAATTCGAGTGAAGCCTCCTGTCTACAACAACGGATTTAATTGTGTCCATTTCTAGAAACTTATTTTCATTACTAATGTTTAAAGGCAAATGTAAGTTGTCATTTCGACTGCACGTTTGGCCTAGTGGTTTAACGGTCACCACGCCGTTTCCTACTTCGCCAAGTGTCGTGGGTTCAAATCCCACGTAGGACAACACTTTGTGTGATCCACAAATTGTTGTTCTGAGTCTGGGTGTTCTTTGTGTCCGTTTCATGTTTGTTTGTAAAGTCCCCCGCGACACAGGATTTATGCCTAGTGCGGGAGCTGCGTTTAGAAAAAAAAATACATGCAGACGAAACAATTCTGTCGCCTATAGAAAATATTAGGTAAAATACAGACAAATAAATATTCTGTAACGAGAGTACTTGACAGTTTCTTAATTTATTTTTAAGTAATGTCTAGACCTACACAATAGCATAAAGTTTTTCCATTTTCTGTCTTCAATTGACTCAATTCCCTTCGCCACTCGTGTGTTCCTGACCCTTTAAAGTAGATTTCCCGAAGGACTGTATCTACAAAGGTCATCGTGATAAAAAGTCTTAGGGGAGTTTCCATAAAGTAAATACTGTCAATCAATTATATCATGAAGGTAGGAGTTTTATGGGGCTTAAAAATGACTAGGTACTGTACCTGTTATTATATAAAGTGCTGTAGCCTACAGATTTAACAGGTTACTGATATAAATTGTGTCTTACTCAAGTCTAGAAATTTATTTTAGCCTCAGGATGTTACTACAATTTGTTACTGTCTCGGAAAAATACGATATATGTTTAGGTACAAGTTGTAAATCATTGTAGTTAAAACAAAACAGTTCTATGTTTGCCTGGAGATCGATGTTTTAATGTTGCGATTAAGATTTATCGGTCGTCTGTCAGTGCGCGCGTATGTGGGTAGCGCGTATATTGATGTACACCAACCGTATTGTGTACATACAAATAACAGGCGAACTGATGTAAACTCCCAAATTGATTGTAAGGAATTTGTTTTCCCAAATTTGATTTATCTTACAGCACTATTATTTTGGTTAAAACCACCCAACAGTGTGAAATATGGGTATAATCTTTAAGAAAGATGAGGACATAATAGATGATTGCATGGTCTACCTAGTCAATTAGAAAACGCCTGCAAGTTTCATAATTAAAATTTGTAGGATATCTACTTCCAGATAAAAGTCAATAGGTCGTTAATGGCTTCCAAGAAAACCGGTTGGAAGCGTCCTTCATCGATCTTTATACTCTCGTAGTCATCCACAATTTTAATAAAATTTAAAATACATAATTTTAAAGTGACAGTGGGTCACTTTTTACCAGTATTAAATGCGTCTCTGTGCCAAATATCATAATGATCTATCCAGCCATTCTAAAGTGACTAAGTTATAAATGTTCATAACTCTAAACTCACAATCATCCTCATTTATGATATTAATAGGATATTTACTTTACTTTGTAACTCTGCCTGTCGATGCCAGAAGCCGAAGTTAAAGGAAAAAGATAAATTCATCATCCAAGACAAAGGCTTCAATACCTCAACCAAACGCCTTAAACATGTCTGCGATGTGCTAAAGACTTGGTTCTAAAGTATTATATTCTAGAATATTCAATTAGACGACTGGCAAGTCATCGTTTTGTTCGTAATTAGTGAGCGAAGCCATTTGATAGCAATTTCGGGGATCAAGAGACGGGAACGTTTAATGGTCATTAATCAAAATACAATGTGCATGTCATTGTTTATATTTTGCCACAAGTACAGACGAGATGTAACATACATTGAATTACTTGTGTTGAGAAAATAGGGTTCGATGTTAGACGGGTTATGTCCGTATAACATCGAATCCTGAAGTAACTAAGTATAGGTATATAACTGGCTGTTGCCCGCGGCTCCGCCCGCGTGTATCTCGGTTATCGCTGCAAACAGTAGCCTATGTGCTATTCTGACGTCTAAGCTATATTACTGTAAAGTTTCATTCAAATCCATTCAGTAGTTTTTGCGTGAAGAAGTAACATACACTCACAAACTTTCGCCTTTATAATATTAGTGTGATGTGATAGTGTGATGTGATAGGCTGCACGGGTGGTGTGGTGGCTTAAGCCGTCGCAACACAGTTTTCTACTGCGCTAAGTGTTATGGGTTCAAACTCCACATGGGACATCGCTCTGTGTTATTCACAAATTGTTTTTTTGAGTCTGGGTTGGCTGGTTCATTGATGTTTATAAGGTCCCCCGCGACACTGGATTTATTCATGGAGCGATATTGACTTAAAAAATAATATATTTGTTGGATTTCGAACGTCATTGTACTGGCAACATTTTGATTGTCTCTGGTTCGGGTTTGACGTTTTGACGTTTGAGGTTAATGGTGTAGAAAAAGGGATTGTGATCGAACGCGTGTTGAGTCGGCCGACGATTTTTGTTATTGTGAAAATCAATTGATAGTAAGCTAATTGTATTGTCCATCGACCCGCGGTCTCTTTAGTGATAAACCGTATTGTGTTAGGTCGTGGATTCGCGAGTTTTTGTAGGCGTGTTCCGCGTAAGCTGAAAAGTTGATTATTGAGATTAGTTCGAATACCTTGGAAGTTGTACAGCACTTTAGGAGTTGATGTTTGTGTGACGACGCAGAGAAGAACCTACCCACCTACCCAAGAGCTCTTGGGGACGCTGAAAACAGGACGCCACACAACTCCAGTAAGTGCTTAATTATTTTAGTTTAGATTAAGAACACGGTGACACTGCCGTGGTTCAGCCTTCTTGCCAGAGGGCATAGTTCAGTGATTGTAGACCTATCCATGGGCCCGTAGGTATTATAAACATCATCAAAAGGTGATCGCTGCCTTGGCAAGAGGACTGATCAATATTGTATGCATTTATAAGTTACCAACATCAACCTTTGGGCCGTAGTTCCATTAGGCATGATCACCTGGCTTGGTCGAAGGATCTGCAGGTATAGGTTGTGTCTTAACCAGTTCATTCACTTAATATACATTATGAAGTCAAGTCACATTCAGTAACTACACACCGACCTGATATAACTGTAGGTATTGTGTTTTTCGTATTGTGTTCCAGTATATTTTATAGAAATATTATTGACTAAAATAGAAACGAGAAACAGCTTATGGAAGTCAAAGATAAATTACTAAAACCTTAAGGAAAACTAAACAGGCGTTATTACTGCTAAAAAGATACAGTTCTCCTGTTATTATTGCATACTACAAGGACACAAGTCTTCACGGATATAAAACTGGATAGTCTCTGAAAACTGCCAATTTGTCGTTCGAAAAAGTGAAAAACTTGGAAAACTTAATTTATAATGTAGAATAACTATATATTACAACAGTTTACCTGTCACGATGGAAAGTCAATGACAGTCACTCTTGTGCTACATACAAATAACAATATTTGTGTTATAAATAATTCAACGAAACAAAACATTGGAAATTTAGTAAATTATGCTCGAACTTCGACTATAATTCACTTAATTTCGAGTCAAGTTCAATGTCGGTACCACCGATTTACTTAAAGGGAACCATTTTGGAACTAATCTAAAACTATTGGAACTATCATTAAGAAAATATTACATTAAGACATCACAAACATGGCTGATGATCCTAAAATAAGCGTAACAGACACTAAAGATGGGCGCGTTATCAAAACATATCTAATTCAAATAGCATAACATGCCGAGGGATTAATCTGTTAATATTTAAGCAGAACATACCTCAATTTCTTGAGTAAATCAAATATACACAGCGTCGTTCTATATCTGAATGTTATGTTTCATTATTTATTTATGTATTATAGTTCAATTATAATGTGTTTGAGGATGAATTCAAACAAAATATTAGGTTATACTATGATTTATATTAATATCTTTAATACCTTTCTATAAATCATATTTCAATATTGTCGTATAAAATACGTATTTCAAGTATTTTAAGCTAGTTCTTACAAAAAAAATATCAACAGAGAAGTTCTAGAAAAAGTGAAAGAGAAAAGGCTGCTGATATCTACTATAGAAACTAGAAGAGGCAAAATGGTAGGTCACCGTATACGTCACGATAACTTTATAAGTTATTACTTATAAAGTTATCGTGACGTATACGGTGACCTACCATTTTGCCTCTTCTAGTTTCTAATAAACTAAATAAATCAGCATTATGAAATAACTCATCTTGACCTCTTGACCAACCCTTGACCTGACATACGTCGCAACCACCATTTCCCTTAATCTCGTCTATATAACTGTGTCTCAGTCTTCATCTTCCTCTCTTTCCTTCTATTTTTCCTTCTATTTTTCCTTCTATGAAATATCATAGTGTGTGTCGTATATCGAAATATCATGTGTCACGTAGTGGCTTTAGGAGCCTAGAAGGTTGTGGTGAAGCCACGAGGTTCTGATGATGATTAAATTAGACGCTTCACAACAACAATTTAAAGAATTTATTTACTGAAGTATAACACAAACAGATAGATGTACAGTCAGGGTGTGGGTTTGAGAGATTCGATCAAGCGGTCGTCCTCCAAGTTAAAGGCACTTAACTTGGTTTGCTGCGATGAGAAAAGGAAGAGGTGTAGTCCTGGGTCGGCTTTAGAGGCCGACCCCCCGTAGAGGGCAGCGCAGCCGTCCGGCGTGGTAGACGCCGGGCGAAAGAGGTGCAGTGCTGGGGCTCCGGCGTAGGCCGGGCAGCCCAGCCACCAGGCGTGGTAGACGCCGGGCGAAAGAGTGCAGTGCTGGGGTCGGCTTTAGAGGCCGACCCCCCGTAGAGGGCAGCGCAGCCGTCCGGCGTGGTAGACGCCGGGCGAAAGAGGTCGAGCTGTAGTGTGCTCGTCCAAGCAAACGGCTCCTGATAGGGAAAGCTGGATAAAGCGGTATCGACAAGAGCGTAGCTCTTAAGCTAATTATGATGAATGATGAAGCTAGTTTTGCGTTCCATCGGATATAGAGGCCATCGCAAGACATCTTGAACTTAAAAAATCCGTTAAGTGATTGTTTAATTTATTAGTTAATTATAGGACCTAATAATCCAACAGATTATCTTGCCTGCCAACGTTCAGAACGAAGTCAAACTCTGCCATTAGGCATACAAACTAAACATGTACGCTAACGCAAAGGCTGAAAAATATAATGAAGCATAAAGAAATATTTAATAACAAAAAGGGACAAAGCAAGAATTCTGGATGATTGGAGGGACGTTGAAATGACGCGGAAGTTGGAGGAAGGGATGCTCTGGCACATATTGAGGTGCTAAAATAGAGCATTGGCCTATAATAGACTGAACAATGATAATTTATTACCATAATCATGAAACTCCCTGTGTAGTAAGCTTTTTGAATAAGTTAGTAGTCATTGTAATATATAACACAATAAATTGAACAAAATCATGTCTCTGCTCCCACTATTATAAAATGGAACACCTCACGACTCTGGCCTTGATGGTAAAAAAATGTATAGAAAATTGCTTTTGATGTATGAAATAATAAATAATTAGGAAAGTTTATTAGAATTTCTTGGCAGTTGAATATAATTTGTAAATTCTAAAGATTGCCTTGTCGAGTGGTCTGTATAAACAGACAAACAACATTTGATATTGGATGAGGCCATCCTCCCCCACTCCACAAGGAAGGGACCTCGGGACGTACTGAAAGAATTTTTAATTAAGAATGAATAAGCCTTTTAGACAGAATGTTTTAATCTCAAAATCGTGTTTTAATAAGCTTTGAGCTTAGTGTCAACATGTGTTTGTAATATGTCACAAACTGTCGGCATGGTAACACCCAATTCAACATCTTTTACTTATTGAGTAAATTTTATATTACGATCTGAATTATTGTTCATTCTAAACTTTTAAATTGAAATATTAATAATGACGTATTGTTTTATTATACCTACAAATAAAAAGAAGAACCAATCCACACGAAAATGCTAAAATCGATATAATTATCCTTATCTCTATTTTGGAATATGTGTGGATTGGTTTCTAATCGCATTAATAGGTTCCATTATGTAAACTCGACTGTACATTAAATACTCGTAGAATGGAAGAAATCTAAATATAAGCTGTCTATTCATATCGTGAGAAGACTAATGAATGAATTCATATCTATTAAAGACATAGGTATGAACTCATAGTGACAGGTTAAGTACTAGTTTTGGGACTGACAGGTACTCTTTGATAAATAGTGAAACTTGCCTCGTTGGTGCTACATAGCATTTGCGGGGAACTAATACGTGTGTGAGTACAATCTTTGATAAATATTAAAAGGACTACTATTTTGCTTGTAGATCATGCTGTTGAAACCTGATTCGTCGTTTTTAAAATTGTTTAGAATTATGCGAATGCAAGATATCTTAAGGGGTGTAAGGGGGCGAACCACAATCTTTTGCTCCCAGCCTACCTCACCTCCACGCGGTGCACCCTGCTGAACGACAAACGAGGCTCTGGCGACCGACTGATGGCGGTATATCCATCCGAAGAGGCGTATCTAAATACAATAGGCCGGTGACGGGCAGCAGTGTCACCGGTGCAACAAGCTACGCCCTGCGATCGCCAACCCGCCTGCTATCTCGCTATTCCTGGTCATGGTGGCGACCACGGTAACGGCGGGATAGGGGGTGCTAAGAATCACCGGGTTACGGAAGGCTACCATAAGCAACTGACTTTGGCAACTTTTAACGGCCGCACGTTACGGCTAGACTCGCATCTGGCACAACTTGAGGTGGAACTTGGGAAGATTAGGTGGCATATCTTAGGGTTATATGAAGTCCGAAGAGAGGGGGAGGATACCATAACCCTCGACTCAGGCCACCTGATGTACTTCCGCGAGGGAGACCAACAATCCCAAGGTGGCGTGGGGTTTCTGGTAAACAAGTCCCTTTCTGACAACGTGGTGGAAATCTCCAGTGTGTCGAACAGTGTAGCGTACCTCATTATCAAACTTACCGAGAGGTATAGCCTCAAGGTAGTACAAGTGTACGCACCGACCTCGGCCCACTCGGACGATGAAGTGGAGGATAAGTTCGATGACAATTCGAGGGCCCTCCACTTCACTACTAAAACCCACTACAACGTTGTTATGGGTGACTTCAACGCCAAAGTGGGAGTACAAACTTGCAGCGAATCGGTAATAGGATCCCATGGATTTGGAAGCAGGAATCATAGGGGGCAAATGCTCGTCAACTTTCTCGAGCGGGAGAGGCTGTTCTTGATGAACTCCTTCTTTAAAAAAACGGCCTCAAAGGAAGTGGACGTGGCAAAGCCCCGACGCTATGACAAAAAATGAGATTGATTTCATCATGACGGACAGAAAGCACATATTCAGAGACGTCTCAGTGATCAATAGTTTTAACACCGGTAGTGATCACCGACTTGTCCGAGGCTCTCTGAATATCGACTTTAAGGCTGAACGTGTCCGTTTGATGAAATCCAGGCTCCGACCAACTCTGCTCCAAGTCGCGATGGGATCTGAAAAATTCCAGTCAAATCTGGAAAGCGGATTTGCTGCCATGGAAACCACAACAGACGTAAACCAGAACCTTGAAAATGTGGTTCGGATTCTCAGGGACGAAGTTACGAGATTTTGTGAAATGCAGCGTAAAAGCAGGAAGTCGAAGCTTTCAGAGAGGACACTAGGGTTAATGAGGGAACGACGTGAGAACCCACCTGTCACTTCATCGGTAAAGCGGACTCTAAACCGAGAGATCAGCAGGCTTGTACGACACGACCTCCGATGCTCCAATACTCTTTCGATCGAAAGAGCGATCCAGCGAAATCGGGGGTCAAAAGTGTTCGTACAATCTCTTGGAAGAAGCCACCTGACGAAGTTGACCACATCAAGCGGAGAAGTGGTTGCTTCCAAGCCGGCCGTCCTTTCGGAAGTCGAAGGCTTCTACGGCAATTTATACGCTTCGCATGCATCTCGACCTGATCCCGAAAATGAGGACCCTAGAGCCACATTAACACGCCACTACACCGAAGATCTGCCAGAAGTCAGCACTGATGAAATCGTGATGGCTCTTAGACAGCTGAAAAATGGAAAAGCCCCTGGAGAGGACGGCGTTACAACAGAGCTGTTGAAAGCTGGGGGGTATGCCCGTACTGTGGGAGCTCCAAAAGCTTTTTAACGCTGTCCTGATCGAAGGGAGAACTCCAGAGGCGTGGAGCAGGAGTGTGGTCGTCATGTTCTTCAAAAAGGGTGACAAGACCATGTTGAAGAACTATCGGCCCATTTCTCTTCTAAGCCACGTCTACAAGCTGTTTTCAAGAGTCATCACGAACCGTCTTGCGCGAAGACTCGACGAATTCCAACCACCGGAGCAAGCTGGGTTTCGGAGCGGATATGGCACCATAGACCACATCCACACAGTGCGGCAGATTATACAGAAGACCGAAGAGTATAATCAGCCCCTGTGTCTAGCATTTGTGGACTATGAGAAGGCCTTTGACTCGATCGATATCTGGACTGTTCTGGAGTCCCTGCAGCGTTGCCAAGTAGATTGGCGATACATCCAAGTGTTGAGGTGTCTCTACGAAGCCGCCACTATGTCCGTCCAAGTGCAAAATCAGCATACAAGACCTATACCATTGCATCGAGGAGTGAGACAAGGTGACGTTATATCCCCGAAATTGTTCACTAATGCAATGGAGGACTTCTTCAAGACGCTGCACTGGAAAGGGCGCGGCATCAACATCAATGGCGAATACATCTCTCACTTGCGATTTGCAGACGACATCGTCATCATGGCAGAAACGCTGCAGGACCTACAACAGATGCTGAACGACCTGGCTGACTCTTCTCTACGCATCGGCCTACGGATGAACTTGGACAAGACCAAGGTCATGTTCAATGAACACGTACTACCGGAACCGGTTGCGGTACACGGTGCCGTTCTCGAAGTTGTTCAAAAATACGTGTACCTCGGGCAGACTTTGCAGTTAGGGAGAAACACTTTGAGGACGAGGTGAACAGGAGAATTCAGCTGGGTTGGGCAGCATTTGGGAAGCTTCGTCAGGTCTTCTCATCGTCGATCCCACAATGCCTAAAGACGAAAGTCTTCAATGAGTGCGTCCTACCCGTAATGACATACGGAGCCGAAACGTGAACACTTACGGTACGGCTGGTCCACAAGTTCAAAGTCACTCAGCGTGCTATGGAAAGGGCTATGCTCGGCGTTTCTCTAAGGGACCGTATCAGAAACGAGGTGATCCGGCAGAGAACTAGAGTCATCGACATAGCACACAGGATTAGCAAGCTGAAGTGGCAGTGGGCTGGCCATATTTGCCGTAGAACCGATAACCGTTGGGGTAAACGGGTTCTTGAGTGGAGACCGCGTCTCGGCAAACGTAGTGTAGGACGTCCACAGCCCAGGTGGAGTGATGATTTGCGCAAGACGGCTGGCAGGAGCTGGATGCTAGAAGCCGAGGATCGAACTAAGTGGCGTGCAATTGGAGAGGCCTATGTCCAGCAGTGGACTGCGATAGGCTGATGATGAAGATATCTTAATGCTAAGCCTGTTAGTGTACCAAACTTTCAATAGATAAAATTATTCTTTGAAAATTAAACTTTATTTGAATTTCCAAAATAGTAACATGCCACTGACTCTATCAAAGAAATAATTCACAGAGAGACATTGAATTCATTACTGAAAGTTTCAATTACACAAACAATTTTAAAGTAGTATGCATTTTAAAACAAAGAATCTTAGTTTAAGTAACTGCATAAAACAACGATTTATTTGCTTTGAAGTTCGACAGGATAAGTCTCACAAACCAGAAACTATTTTCAAGCTATTATTTCGAAGTTTCATGAAGTTACAAGTTCAAAACGTTTAAACAATAGAGATATACATAAACAATCTGTATTGGTTTTGAATATTAACTTTTAAGTTATGGAATCAGGCGTTACTTTGCGGAAATCCATGACCTTAAATGCTATGAAATATATTTAGCTTTAATTCCGCGAGACAAATATCCAGGTCTGAAAGCAGGACACAAATCCCACCATCATGCATAATCACATGCACATATGGGTATCATGCATAATGCACACATACAAAACAAGAAGAATGAAGTTCCTTTTATTAAAAAGCTCCAAAATCTAACGCACAAACAAAAAAAAACACTTATTGATAACGTTGAAGGTTTGAGTCTATTAAACATAGAAATCATTCAAAGTGCACATGTACTTACATTCAGTTGCAAAATCTACTGCTAAAAATAATTTGTGACTGGATTAAGAGGCTAGAGTTGCAGTTGAACGAACCAAAATAATAGTGTTGTCATCGCTGACTAGGCCGACCAGTCACCTCAAGCAGCACTCGTTCACGAGTATGACGCATGGACCAGCCATCATCTCCTTCGCCATACCAGAGGGAAGGAAACGACCCGCCCCAGGACGACACCACAAGCAATGACATTTTAGTGAGCATGACAAACCATAGTCGAATTACTGATAAAAATCACTACTAATTAAATTACCATAATAATCGTCACGCATTACTTTCAACTAACGATGATTTGTTAATATTTAGCTTTGTTATAAGACAAAGAAGTTTTTGTGTATCTATCTAAATTCTAATGACACCTAAAGCCCATGACTGTTTGTCGTTTAGAAATTTAAATTGTTGTCGTTAAAATTGTTGTTCTTATGCTACTTGATAAATTCTAACGGTCCGGTAATTCCAAACATACATTTGTTTGTTGTCAGTATGGCACCAATTATATAGATGGCGGTATAATTCGAATGCGATGGAGCATTTGAAAAATAGTTTAGTATTTTTCATTCACAATATTATACATACTGCATGAAAAAAAAATGCATAAGTTGATAAAAAATGCTATGCAATAGCTTTAACGCGGCAGTCCCCGACAGTGACAGAAAGATTCGTTGATTCGTCGTTCGGAGCAGCTGGTCTCGATCCGTGCGAGTTTCAGGTGTCAGGTTTTCTTGCGAAGTTTTCTACCTTAGTCGCCTCGTACGACACATATAATAAATCTATACACTATAATATAAAGCTGAAGAGTTTGTTTATTTGAACGCGCTAATCTCAGGAACCGCTGGTCCAATTTGAAAAATTCTTTCAGTGTTAGATAGCCCATCTATCGAGGAAGGTTATAGGCTATATGTCATCACGCTAAGACTAATAAGAGCGGAGCACCCATGAATAATGTTTCAAAAACGGGGAAAATTATCACGGGTAATACGTAGGAGACGCAAACGAGGTTGCGTGGGTCAGCTAGTAAATAAATATTCCGGACATCTAACACACAACGATATCTAGTCCCAAGCTAAGCAGAACTTGTGTTATGGATACTAGATAACTGATATAAATACAAATATACTTTATTTTTGTAAATACATACATACATGTTTTACATAGAAAACCCTCAAACTCCGAAATAAATATTTGCAGATCATACTAGCACTTGGTCCTACCCGGGAATCGAACCCGAGACCTGATGATCAGCAGTCGCACACGCCAACCGCGAGACCAACGAGGCAGTCTAACCAAGTATACCAAACTGTCCGCCGAGTGTGATAAGTAGGCCGTGGTAGGCCATAAATTCTATATTTGCAAATATAAATATAAGTGTTTTATAAAACTCATAACGTTTCATTAAACTTAATTATATGAGAATACAATATTCACTGGTTTTCTTTCTACTTATTAGATCGTTCTCCAAATATATTATTCACAAGATAAAATATTTTCCCTTTGATCATAAACGCACAAGGAAAAGCCAATTACGAATTCTCTTACAACAGCTATTTTTTACAAATAATTAAGTTTTGTTTAATTGGTTGTATAAGTTGTATTGTGTGAAGTCCGTATAAAGGTCACTTGTTAGAAATTATTTTGGGTATTTACATAAAGTATACTTATTATTTATGGCGTAAGTATAAGATCAAAATAAATATATTTCATTAGGTGGCACATACAAGAAACTGTCAATGAAAACTTGAGTCTTTGTCTTTTTTTTATGTCATGTCCTCAAATAGTTTTAGACGCTATAATACTTAGTAGTTACTTCACGAGTTCACGAAATGTGTAGGTGCTAAAAAGTAGAATTCGAAATGTTCTTAAAACATCACTTTTTATAAAAAAGTGACAGTGGATTTTTAATTAATACTTCGCAGAAAATTATTTTAGATACCACTTCAAACTTTTCAAAAACCTAAAAGCCTTTATGGAAAAAAGGTTCACAACAAACGGAAATAATTTTAATTCTTTTGTTGTTTTGATTCCTTATTTGATTCTACTAATTCATTAATCTTCAAACTGTTTTCTTCTAACTTACTTATTAATTCATATGAGAACATTTATAAATTCATATGAGAATTAATCCCAATTCAGATATATTCTTGCATGAGGTCGTTAGATATTGTTGGCCTAAATTATTTCAGCACACAGTTTTGAAGGTGAAGCCATTCATAACAGTAATACTAAACGAAATATCAATGACTTTGCATTATGAGAAATGACTTTAAACATCCGAGTTTAGGTCATCCTATGATATACGCCCCAAAATTATGTCATTATAAAATGCTGATGCCTTTATTACTGAAAGAAATTGAGGAAATCATTTAGATATAGTAGAAAATATCACGTTTCGTGACATTTCAAGTACGATTTTGTTTATCGTAAACACTAATTATTCAACAGTAATTTACTTCCTGAATTTTAGAATTGAAATATTTTGTCAAGACCTAAGTTAGTGACCGTGACACAAGTAAGTCATTTTTACATGATATGATTTCATGATGTGTGGTCGACCGAGGCCGTCTAGTATCGGCTCCCATCTATAACTGTCATTACGTACGTTAATCACTTATATACGGAATAATCTCCATACAACATACGCATGGTTGAGATCTCTCACCAAGCGATCCATCATTCAAACATTGCTTGTATTTTTAGACAAAAATGTGCAAATAATCTCCTCCTGTCTATGTGCGTGTTTTCGATCTGTAGTCCCGTTATAGCATCAGTCTAAGCCGACCAACTCCTCATATTGCTAAAAATATAAGGTTATTCTGCAGATTGTAAAAAAATTAAGATACTATAGATTTTCAAAGCTGCTCAGAGCTCAGAGTTAATTAAGTTTTAAGATTTCAGAAAAATAAGTGCTCGACATATAACACATGGGAAACAATTAATTTGAAAAACATCTAGAAAGCGATTAAACAATAGATTCCATATTTCCATATTTACCGTGGGAGAGCCACGCTTCGGCATGAATGGGCCGGCTCAACCGGAGTAATACCACGGCCTCACAGAAAACCGGTGTGAAATATTGCTTGCGCTGTATTTCACCGAGTGAGTGAGGATACCGGAGGCCCATACTCCAATCCCCTACACTTTCCTACCCCCCCCCCCCATCCCCAAAAGGCCGGCAACGCACTTGTGACGCTTCTGGTGTTGCAGGTGTCCATGGGCGGCGGTAATCGCTTACCATCAGGCGATACGTCTGCTCGTTTGCCCCCCTATTCCGTAAAAAAAATATCTTCCAGTTTGATCTTATTTAGCCTCTAAACTCAAAACTCTTAAAAACTGCGTGACTCTCTAATGTATAATCTCTCCTATATAAGTGTTGTAGGTATTTCACATATAATTAATTTCCCACAAGTTAACTTGCCTGTTCGTTTGTTTCCATGTTATAGAAACAATTCTTTATCTCTCAATTTTAAGTCACGGAAATAAAACAGTTTCCCTTCCATTGTCGCAAACCTTTTAAAAGTTCACAAGTCGACTAAAAGTAGCTTTGTAAGAATGGTCGTATATACACAACTTTTATGTTCAAATAAAAAATATTTTTATAATCGTAGTGTTTTTATGTGTACCTTGTTCGCCATCACCTGTCAATCAATGTTATTGTTGGAACTGTGATCGATAGCTATAAGTTTTAATTGCTCCACACTTAAGACATTTCTTCTTAGAGAACTTGCTATGAAGATTTTAATTTGCCCGCAATTTAAACACTCGAAAACTAATCGAGCACTCATTTTTCTTCAGAATTGTTTGTCCAACTACGTGACATGCCGTTAAAATAAAACAAGCAATAAAGCACGTGAATCGACCACGTGATTGATTTAGGTACGAATTGCTAATAGAATATTTTTACCGAAGGCAGTAAAGTGAGAAGCTCGTTAGGAAGCTTGTATTCTTGTGAAGTATTGTGAAGTTGGAAGCTTGTGGGGACTGCCTCGTTGGTCTCGCGGTTGGCGTGTACGACTGCTGATCATGAGGTCTCGGGTTCGATTCCTGGGTCGGACCAAATGTTTGTATGATCTACAAATATTTGTTTCGGAGTTTGGGTGTATTCTATCTATAATATGTATGTATTTACAAAAAAAAAATATATATGTATCTGTATCAGTTGTCTAGTACCCATAACACAAGCTCTGCTTAGCTTGGGACTAGATGGCGTTGTGTGTTAAAATGTTCGAAATATTTATTTATTATTTATTATTATTTTTATGTGTCATCCTGTAAAAATGAGTTGCGTGCTCGGATTAGGAAATTATTTTTGCTTGAACGTGTTTACTATCTATTTCTGACTTATTGTCATTAGATTAGGTTAATTTTTCACATTTTTTTTTATATTAAGCACTTATGATTTTAACCCGTTATTGCCATAAAAAGTGTAATATTAAAATAATTTAAATCTGGGAATAACTGATCTATTATATCCGAAGTACATAATATTATTAATTCGAAACAAATATCTAAGTACTTGCCTGGTTTTTTGGTGTGAATATTTCTACCCACACAGTTTTGGAAAATATATCATATTTCGAAGGCGCGTAGGCGTTAAGATAGACTCGTGTGTATACGTCGACTTCAGCTAACTAAAAAAAGGTCTATTCATATCGAGAGAAGCCGCGGGCAACGTGCCTCTAATATTATTTGGAAATTTCGAGATTTTTTTGATATAGCAAATGAAGAGAGAAGTAGCGAAAGCCCTGAGGCCGAAATCAAGAATCAAGGGTCGTCTTCTCGAATCGTTTTCTCAGGTGTGCTTATTTTTAATAGACGAGTCAAGGCTAAACGTGGGTGCACGTGGGAGTTTTTTTTTTATGGAATAGGCGGGCAAACGAGCAGACGTATCGCCTGATGGTAAGCGATTACCGCCGCCCATGGACACCTGCAACACCAAATGCGTCACAAGTGCGTGGCCGGCCTTTTGGGGATGGGGTGAGGGTAGGGGATGGGGGGAGAGGGTAGGGGATTGGGGTATAGGCCTCCGGTATCCTCACTCACTCGGTGAAACACAGCGCAAGCACTATTTCACACCGGTTTTCTGTGAGGCCGTGGTATCACTCCGGTCGAGCCGGCCCATTCATGACGAAGCGTGGCTCTCCCACGATAAATGGTGGATGATGATCCTGATTCTGATATTAACTTACAATTCTCAGTAAATTGAGGGAGGCCCAATTAGTCTAGTCAACAAGATCCATACTTGTTGACTAGACTAAAAGATGCACAAGCATCACTAGGCCGCCATAGCGTGGGTCGCCATACTGCTTTGTTGTATTCGCAATGAGTATGGTGGCCACCACTCGTGGATTCTGCTTATGCTTTCCATCAGGCAGACTAGAGTCATTTTGGCAGGCCAAACATAAAAAAAAAAAAAAAAAATTTCAAGGTATTCCAAGCGAATGTGGGCGTACAATTTCAGAAAATATGGAGTTCAAGTCATTACTTCAAAAGTAGTGAACATACTATTTATTATATTATATTACTTTGAGTTGTCTTGAAGGTATTTATTTATGAAGTAAAGTAAAAGGAATATGTATATAGTAATAAAGAATATTACTGGTGGCTATAAATTACAATAGATATTATTTCTTATATTTTATCTCTTATTACATACAGCGGTTGCCTGGAAGAGGTCGCAGACTGCAATAAGGCCGCCATTGGAACAACATTTTTTCTGTTTTCTATTATATTTAGTTTTACAAACTGTAATTGTATATTTGTGTTACTGTACAATAAAGATATATCTATCTATCTATTAGTGGCTTAGAAATACTCAATGTAGTAATTTTCGTAGTATGGGATATACATACCTTAAAGGAACAAGGAAAAGAAAATGTAGTAAAGCTTTGACAGATTTCGGAATTTCTTTAGTCAAACAAACAAGGCTGGGCTGGGGACGATCCTCTTCTCAGGATTTACGAAATCTAGGCCATACTTAAGCTGCAAGGTTCAAGAAAGTTATTGTAAGGCTTAGGAATTTGTCATTTATGAAACTTTAACTTTTTCTCAAGGAACTTCTACGTATAAAAAAAAATGTTACATTACGTAACAATCTTACTTTTCGATTCAATACAAAACTGTAATTGGGAAAACTTCAACAGATGTCAGACATGCCTTGTTATATCATATTGTGTTTCATTATTTGTTACATTACGCTTCTAAGTTTCATAATTCAAAATAATTTGTTTTCCCCATTATGGGGCAGCTGTGCAAATAAAGCCGCAGTGCAAACTAACACTAGTAGCACAGCCAAATATACAAGTGGTACACTGGTACTTAAAAATCAACGGAGCTTTGAATACGATCAGTAAGTACTACGTCGGTTTGACTACAAACGGTCGTGTATTTTTTATGTGGCGGTAGTACTCTGTACATAGGAGTACTCTTTTTTGTGTCTTTTAAAATACGATTCTAAGGCTAATTAAATCATATAATAGGACTAGCTAACCCACGCAACGTCGTTTGCGTCTCCTATTGCCCGTAGCGTAATAGTTTCCCCCCGTTTTTGAAACATTCTTCATTGGTACTCCGCTCCTATTGGTCATAGCGTGATGATATAGATAAACTCGATAAAGCTCCTCGATAAACGGGTTATCTAACACTGAAAGAACTTTTTCAAATTGGACCAGTAGTTCCTGAGATTAGCGCGTTCGAACAAACATAAACTCTTCAGCTTTATATATTAGTATAGATAACCCACGCAACGTCGTTTGCGTCTCCTATTGCCCGTAGCGTAATAGTTTCCCCCCGTTTTTGAAACATTATTCATTGGTACTCCGCTCCTATTGGTCACAGCGTGATGATATAGATAAACTCGATAAAGCTCCTCGATAAACGGGCTATCTAACACTGAAAAAACTTTTTCAAATTGGACTAGTAGTTCCTGAGATTAGCGCGTTCAAACAAACATAAACTCTTCAGCTTTATATATTAGTATAGATGACCCACGCAACGTCGTTTGCGTCTCCTATTGCCCGTAGCGTAATAATTTCCCCCCGTTTTTGAAAAATTCTTCTTTGGTACTCCGCTCCTATTGGTCATAGCATGATGATATAGATAAACTCGATAAACTTCCTCGATAAATGGGCTATCTAACACTGAAAGAACTTTTTCAAATTGGGCCAGTAGTTCCTGAGATTAGCGCGTTCAAACAAACAAAAACTCTTTAGCTTTATATATTAGTATAGATGTATTTATTATACTCTTCTAAGATCTAATACTCATAATCAACAACACATTTATTTGGATAAAGACTAATATTAGGTATTATGTTGATAAAAACTCTTTGGCAAATAACTCAATAATAGGTACCAACTCTTAGCGTCTTATACTCGTGATAACTTCTAAACGAAATGTCCGAATGGGATGAAACAAAAAGTATTTTACTTCTACATACATACCCTTGATAACATGATGCTTTATTTAGATAAGGATTAATATTACGATACACATTTAACGTAGTTTCTTTCTTCAGACGATTTAATAATTTTTTGGAACACAAAAGCGGTTATTGTGACAAAACCATGATAGTTAGATATATGCTCTCGCGGACTTTTTTGTAGATCTTAATGGGACCTACAAACCCGTAATACATTATTTTGTTCTATTGTCAATACTTTTTGCAGCGCACGCAAAAATAGGTTTTCGATTTCACAACTTGGGTTACAAAATAGCAATTTTCTTACGGATCTCTATTTTTTATGAAAATAAAATATAGCCTATAGCCTTTCTCGATAGATGGACTATCCAACACTGAAATAATTTTTCAAATCGGACCAGTAGATCCTGAGATTAGCGCGTTCAAACAAACAAACAAACTCTGCAGCTTTATAATATTAGTATAGATAATAACATTCACAGATGACTGATGAGTTACCACATAGGCCCTTTTGGTTCCCTCCGAAGAATAAGGTAGAGTAAAAAACTTATTCGGTGAAAAGTCACTCAATGAAGCATTTGTTAAAGATCGGTTTCCTTTGAGGCGGCGATATCACTCCTGTCGAGCTGGCCTATTTTTTGCAGCATGGGGTTCTCACGGTTTTGGTTTGGATCTATGAGTAAGTATTTATAGACGTAAATAACTAAATATATAACATAGCTTAAGTATTGAGTATGAGTTCTTGTATAGAGAATAGTGATTCTCTATACAAGAACTCATACTCAATACTTAAGATTAAATTTTATTTCTCTTTACAGAAACTGATTCTAAATAAAATCTTTGAATTTACACAACTGTACTGTTTCCTGTTTGATTTTAATTTGTTACACTGCGTGTACCCAGTAAACTTCAAAAGGAAGAATTTTGTTTTTACAGCTGCTTCCATGTAAATATCATTTGTTCACATTGTTGGTATTTGCGCTTTATAACAGATAATTTGCAACTATAAATAATTATAAGTTAAATATAAATGAGATGCTCGTAACGTAATTATACATCCTGATTTACTGTATTTCCTACACATAATTTACTTATTTTAGAACTAAACAACACAAATATAGAGTTATGTACAGTCTAGTTCAATTTGTTTCTTAATAAAACAGGGGTTCAACATATCTCAGAAAGTTTTATTTATGAAATTTATCGGCCTACTTATATCAACTTATCTTAGAATTAATATTGAATAGTTAGCAGCTTACAAGTTTTCTTTTGATGCCTTCACATGTAACATTAATCTTCTCTTACTTGGTTTTATCTGCTTTCAAACAGCTTTATCCCTCGAAAACCTTTCTACAACAAAGTTACTCCGACCAATTCATTTATCGTCTGTCTAACACTGAGTTCCGTCGCGAAGTATCGGGGAAGAATGAATGATGTTCATCAACTGTTTACTCTTTGCCTGCCGCTCGCCAGACGTGACGTGACAAGGGTTGAAAAGACATGTATAGTGAAGGAAGCTAAACTAAAATACATAGTAATAACGACGATATGGACAACTTTGAAAAGATTTATTACTGACACACACACACAGTCAACTACTTTACTATGTACCGAAGATATAGCATTACGTAGTGTTAGAGAAATCTGTAAACCCTACTAAGATCGGTTTCTCCAACTTTGTTGGTGCCATCAAAAATTTTGAAATGGAAAAAGAATGCGAGGCAGTCTTTTGGCGCTTCCGATAGAAGTGAAAATTAGGTACAAATATGGATTATTATATATAATTAGAGAGATATACTTTTTGTATATATTTAATGTATAATAACAACGCACGGAGGTATATCTATGTACCTTTATACGGGTATATTATGTACATACCACGTTTTTTATTTACCCAAAAAGTACACATATATACACAGTATACCTACATATAGCTCATAGAAAGCGTTCGGTGACGATGACGCGAGTCCCAATATTTTTTTCACCCAAAAAGTGCTCAACGCGCCTAAAGAAGTTATCACTTCGAAAAGACTTACCAATTTATATTCGATATCCACTGATCTCGACAAAACGACAGTGCAAGTTGTTAAGCCTGGAACTGCTGAAGCATTGAATGCAAGAGTGTCGAAACTTAGTTACAAAATTTATTCAGTTCTTGTAACATAAGTATTTTATTGGCTGAATACCAACACTATCGCTTGCCTATACGATTTGATTTACCCTCGTCCCTAAAAGTTTTATTTTGTACAAAAATCCTCTATCGCCCGCTATTTTATTACTTTTGCGCCTTGAACATCATTTGATTGATTTATTTATTATTTTATTCTTTTTGAAACAGTATGATGTCCTTTTGGGTCACCTATTTTATTGGGGTACTTGAACTGTTTGGGTAAGCTAAAAACAGTCGTAATAAAATATTTTCAAGAACTTGTCATGATCTTTTAGCTATGTTTTTTGGGGTTAGCACGATAATATTTCTTCTTACATTGACGTCTATCATTGGTCAATCTGATCATGTCTTCGTTCGTGATGTACTTTCAATTGTTTTTTGTCCATCTTCTGTATCGTCAGCGTCCATATATAAATGTTTATTTTGCTCATGAAGAACTAGTGATACGAAAAAATCACGTTATTTTCAATTCAAAAACATTATTCGGGATAGCGTTATTGTAGCAACGACAACACGTGCAAGGGACGAATATGAAATACACAAATGTCGCTCAAAAAAAACGAGGCGGAAATTGCTTGGTTTATCACGCGTACAGAAGTTGAATAAAAATACCGGTGCAACTAAAACAATACGAAACATACATTTTAGGAACATTCTAAAACATGAATATATTTTGGGTACCTATACGATCAAATGAAATCAATACCTTTAAAACTTATACAGGTAGATGAATTAATGATCAAGAAGATGGTTCTAGGTGCTACAAATTTATAGATTCACTATTATACGCCAATTAAAATATCTTATCAATATTATCAAAACATAATAGTATTACATGCTCTGAATGGCTGATTCATCAAGGCAGAGGCTAAACCATTGCGAATATAACTATAAATTCTCAACATAAAAAAAAACCCGACATAATAACCTGAGTTCCCTTTAAAAAGTAATAAACACGTTATGGGCTTTGATTTGAGACCCCACTCGTCCCCACTTTCACCCCCATAACCTTTAAACGACTCAACCGATTTTCATGAAACATGTCTAAGAACACTCGCACGTAACTCACCTTTCATACAAAAAAAACTAAATTGAAATCGCTTCATCCGTTCGCGAGCTACGGTGCCACGTACAGACAGACAGACAGACACGTCAAACTTATAACACCCCTCTTTTTGCGTCGGGGGTTAAAAATCCAAAAATTTGGCAGCTATGCTTTTTATGTTGTATGAATCTACGAAAAATGATTTCTGAAAATGTCATCATTAAGGAAATAAATAGGGAATGAAAGACTCTTTGGAAGTTTGTCATTAGCAAAATTTACAAACCAGAATTAACTTTGCAAGTGAAACCAAGGGTAACGTTTACTTAAATAATATACAGATACAACGAACATAAAATCCGGTTCCATCCTAAAAATTAGAAGAGGGAATAATAAAAGCAATATGAGGAAATGTGTGGTTCTAGCTAGTGACGCGTTATGTAGGTTTAGATAGTGATAAAGTAAATTGTATGTCTTTGACCGATTTCGCCGACCACCGCTTATTTTATATCGAATTGTTAAACGTTGCGAAAAGAAATGCTGATATATTCCCTTATTATTACAAGTATTAACAATGATTTGGCTCAGAGGCTCGCGATTTGAACTAAAGTTGGTGATTTCTCACTATATTGTTATCAAACGCCAGGGACAGTTACTTTTCAAACGTATCCCGTAGGTTCTTCAAACGCGAAGAGTAAAATTGTGTTTTATACTGAATAACATTCGTCACTAAATAATTTATTCAACTAAACTATTTTTAAATTATCTATAGACTAGATATACCTACATTAGCTTATTCATATTGAGAGAACTCAAAGTAGACTGGGATTTGGCAGGCAGGCTCAGTGTCAACACTGGTTTACAGTTACTTTCAGAAATGAACTCCCATTACATAAATAGTCACAAATAAAGCTTTAATATACTCTCCGAACTCAGGAATGTCAAACAAAATCTGAATATCTTTTTCAACCGTTTTACAATTTATATACTTATCGTTGAACGAATCTCTTGTCATCCACGGTTCTGATGGTTTAGTAATTTGTTATCTTGATTAGTGCCTGCCGGGATCGATTTCTATCTACAGATAAAACCGTCAGATTATTGTTCACAGGATTGATATCACGAATTCCAATATTTCATTTTATTTTTAGCTTACACGAAGGTCGACTTATATATTGACATGTAAACGTCCATAAAATCCGTAAGGTAACAATTTAGCTTACCACACATTGTGAGAGATACAAGTTGTGTATTAAACGAGGGACGGTAACCATAAACGATGCGGCCACGGGAACACGTAAAATATTTATAGGAAATGGGGGAAGTTGGAGGATCGTTAACTGGTATTGTCGCAAATGAAGGCGTCTTACTGTTTGTGTGGCCATGTTCATGTTTATCCACTATGATTAGAGTGTTCTTATCTGCTATAACTTTGAATATCTTTTTTATTCTATAAACAAGATTTAACTGGAAATAGTTTGTATATCTATCTTTAAAGCTACCTAAATACTAAGTTTTGAAAACTTGTTCAAGGTAGTAGAGCCACGCTGATTTCAGCACGACGGGCCGGCTCGACCGGGGTGGTACTACCCTCGCACAGAAAATCAACGTGAAATGACAGCGATCGTGCTATCGTGATTCGTTGGTGAGTGCGAGACCGGAGGCCCTATGATTCAGAAGCATCACTAGCCCAACATGGTGTGGGTCACCAAGCTGCAATGTTGCATTGTCTGCATTCGCAGTATGGTGACACCCACTCTTGGATTCTGCTTATGCTTTCCATCAGGCAGAGTAGAGGCATTTTGGCAGGGCCAAACATAAAAAAAAACCAGCAAATATACAATAAGTGCATTTTTCAACGATAATAACTGTAGTCTATAACTTTATTCCAGAAATGAAAAGAAGTCAATGGTGCTATATCATATCTGTAAGAAACATGACCCAAATGTTTAAGCAATGTGCTGTCCAGGAAACTTCAAACTTGGATTGTCTTGAATTCAGGCGTTCACATTGTGCAATAAAAGCCGTATTATGATGCTTGCTATTAAATCCTTATGATAAACATTTGAAATTCTATCAATCAGCTTTAATGCCATGTCGATTATTCATGTGAACTCGCCATCGAACTCTACCCTGCTTTTCACAGTCACTCCACTTTTGTGTGCATTAACGTATCCAAAAACAGGTCAAGTATTGACTAGCGTTTTACATCAGGATATAACAAAATATCGTTACAAGTTGTTAGATTCTAAATCCTGTCATTAAATACATACATAATTTCATCATACCAGGTCAGGCAATATCGTTACGTATCGTATAGGGATTAAAACACGAATCACAATACTAACTTTGCGATAAATAAACAACGTACTTCACACGTTTGAAAGGGTATTGTTTCCACGAACATCAAAGTTCCCATTCGCATAATATATCACAGTTAACTCGGGTACTTGGCATTATCCGGCCCTAGTTTCGGTCCCTTTCAATGATCGAATTATACCATTTAAGCGTAAGGCTCTATTAGCTTCATACTCGTGATTATGAAGGAAAATTAATTACCTCACATCGTGTTCTGGAATTCTTGTTTCTAATCCAATTAGTTTAACTTAGGTATGTTGCGGAGACAATTTTCTAATGTCTTAACGCGTGAATATGAAATTGTTTCATTTTGTTGCATATTCAGTTATCGTGTTGTGTATTAAACTGTTATTTTATGATGTATGGATGTTAATCTTCGCTTATGAGTATTTGTACTTAAGTGTCATAAGGAATTTGATGGGTTTTGAAATGAGAGTAGGTACTCTTTCCGTGAAGATCGTATCGGTCTGGAAATAATACAAGCGATTTTTAGACTGCACGTTTGGCCTAGTGGTTTAACGGTCACCACGCCGTTTCCTACTTCGCCAAGTGTCGTGGGTTCAAATCCCACGTAGGACAACACTTTGTGTGATCCACAAATTGTTGTTCTGAGTCTGGGTGTTCTTTGGGTCCGTTACATGTATGTTTGTAAAGTCCCCCGCGACACAGGATTTATTCCTAGTGCGGGAGTTGTCTTTTAAAAAAAGAAAGAAAGAAAGAAAGATTTGTGCCACAAGTTGTTCGTGCGAATGTATTAAGAGGTCATATAGTATACTCGGGTATGCAATTCTAAATATAGAAATGTGTGCAAAAACAAATGTGTAAAATTTAAGATTTGTCATAAGTAAGCATTTGAAAACAAAAAAAAAACCATAGAATTTACCAGTTTTGATTGTGTCCAACTCTCACTAGCCATGATTTCATCAGAGTTTATGATGAAGATGTTGTTTTTTCCTTTGTAAGTATATTGCACGTTATCATCATTCATGTAAGGTTTCGTAACGCACATTTCAACCAGTAAATAAGACACCACTCTACTCCATTCTTTATAACGGGTTTTGCACTTGGTTGCCTAAGTCATTCTTTATACTTGACTATTTTGACCGACTTATTGACGTGCTTCTAATTTTTGTACTGACTCTGTGGCGCAGTGGTAGCGTATGCGACTGCTGTGCATGTTTGTATGTTCTGCAAATATTTGTTTCGGAGTTTGGGTGTTTTCTATGTATAATATTGTTATGAGCCGGGTATTCAATAATTAAAAATAGTCGGTTAATTACCAAAAAATAACACACTGTTTATTTACAACCCTTTTTACTACAATAATTCGCTATGTCACTTGTTAATCGCACTAGAAGATCGCTTCGATGTTAACTCCGCTGTATAGTGAAACAATACTGACTCGTACGGGTAACCCAATCTGCTTATATATGGCTTTGAAACCCCTAGAAAGATCTATAATATTCGATAGAACATTCTCCACTAAACAGAAATTACCAGAGTAAGTAATCTAGCGCCATCTAGCGTCGAATATCAGAGTTACTCCACAGTTGCGCGCTACTTGACACTAGATGGCGCCTTCAATTCAATTCTCGCGACTGGTAGATTGTTCTAGACTATTTTTCTCGAAGGCGCAACACTGCCCCCTCCTAAGACATGCTCGTCCCGAGCATAATCAGTTCCATAGTATCGCGCCAATCGATCTACGTGAACTATCTTTGGGGCGCCTCTTGGACACTTCTGTATCCGGTAGGTAACATCATTGATTTTTGTCACCACCCGGTATGGCCCTTCCCACTTGGCTTGTAGCTTTGGAGATCTCCCTTTACTGCGAACTGGATTATGGAGCCATACTAGAGAACACTCTTCGAAGCCCTTATTGTTCACTTTCCGGTCATATCGGGTTTTCATCTTCTCAGACATTTGCTGGCCCGATTGTCTGACATGCTCATAAATGTCATTCATCTTGTTCCGCAAGTCATTAGCGTACTCCGTTATACTTCGCGGGGTGTCAGGGGGTATTCCAGTGATCAAGTCTGCAGGCAATCGTAGTTCTCTTCCGAAGTTTGCAAAAGCTGGTGTTACTGAAGTGCTTTCGTGGACTGCACTTCGGTATGACAGAAGAAACGGTTGGATGTGTTTGTCCCAATCTTTTTGCCTACTTTCAACAACTTTTGCGAGATACCTCTCTAGTGTTTGGTTAAATCGTTCCACCATTCCGTCAGATTGTGGGTGATAAGAGGTGGTTCTGGTTTTATGAGCACCCATTACTCGACACATCTCTTGAAATATTTGAGACTCAAAATTTCTTCCTTGGTCACTGTGAATTTCTAAAAGCACTCCAAAACGACAGAAGACTTCGTGCACTAATTTGTCTGCAACTGTTGATGCCTCTTGGTTGGGAATGGCGAAAACTTCTGGCCACTTAGTGAAGTAGTCCATTACAACCATGAAGTACTTGTTTCCAGTTTCACTTTCAGGAAATGGTCCCGCTACGTCTATTGCAATTCTTTCCCAGGGTGCCCAAACATTGTACAATTTCAATGGACCTCTGCTACGTGTGTGAGGTCCCTTCACGGCCGCACAATTAGTACACTTGCGACACCAGTCCTCAACATCATCACGACAATGAATCCAGTAGAATCTCTCCCTTATCTTTAACAATGTCTTCTTAACTCCCATATGACCTCCTGAACATCCGTTATGGTAGAGCTGCAGAACCACTGGTATCTTAGCTTTAGGGACAACCATTTGCAGATGACAGCTGTCTCCTCGAGCGTTTTCCCATTTACGGCACAAGACTCCATCCTGGATGACTAGGCTATCCCATTGAGCCCAATAACTCTTTGTGGTTGAACTCAGCGATGCAACATCGCTCCAGTGAGGCTTAGGAGTCTCAGCTTTAATCCACTCGAGAATTGGCTTGATATCTGCATCCTCTTGCTGTGCTTGCTGTAGGCTTTCCTTCCATTCGATGCTAAGGTCCGTCTTTATTGTCCTTATAGGAACAGCTTCCTTTACTTCTTGCTTGGCACAGTGTTTGCAGTCTTCGGGGCAAGGTCTTCTTGATAATGCGTCTGCGTTACCGTGTGATTTTCCACTGCGATGTTCAATCATGAAGTCATATTCCTGTAGTAGCTCAATCCATCTCGCGACTTGTCCTTCAGGATTTTTAAATTGTAAGAGCCCCTTTAGTGCAGCGTGGTCAGTTCGGAGGTGGAATTTACGCCCGAGCAGATATTTGTTAAAATGTTGCAGTGTCTTCACTACTGCCAGTAGCTCCCTTCTTGTGACACAGTAATTTCTTTCGGGTTTTGACAAAGATTTACTGAAATATGCAATAACGACCTCTTGATCACCTTTCCGCTGGGATAACACACCGCCAAGCCCAGTATCACTCGCGTCTGTGTCAACTATGAATTCATTTTCGGTATCTGGATACCTTAAGATAGGTGTGTTGCATAGACGTCTTTTTAGCTCTTGAAATGCAATGTCACAACTTTCATCCCAGCAGAATTGTCTTTTCTCTTCAGTAAGTTTATGAAGGGGTTTGGCAATATCCGCAAAGTTTTTCACGAATCGCCGATAGTAAGAGCACAAGCCCAAAAATGCTCTTACTTGGGTCTTATCTCTTGGAACTGGCCAATCCTTGACAGCAGCGATCTTTTGCGGATCTGTTTGGACACCCTCTTCCGAAACCACATATCCTAAAAAGCTAACCTGCCGTTTGAAAAATGAACACTTCTTAGGACTTAACTTTAGGTTGGCACTTCGGATTTTCGATAATACGCGCTCCAGGTTTTGAATATGTTCTTCAAACGTACGGCCTACAATGACAATGTCATCCAAGTAGACCAGGCAAGCGTCTCCAGTTAATCCGGTCAGTACTGACTCCATCAGTCTTTCAAAAGTTGCTGGCGCGTTACATAATCCAAAGGGCATAACTTTAAATTGCCACAGTCCTCTCCCTGTAGAGAATGCAGTCTTCTCTTTGTCCTTGGGATCAATTTCTACCTGCCAGTATCCACTTTTCAAATCTAAGGTGCTAAACCATTTTACCCCTGTTAGCATGTCCAGTGTGTCATCTATTCTAGGAAGTGGATAGCTGTCCTTCTTCGTAATGTCGTTTAAACGGCGGTAGTCAACACAAAAACGCATGCTGCCATCCTTTTTCTTTACAAGCACTACAGGTGAACACCATGGGCTGGATGAAGGCTCTATAACACCGTCCCTGACCATTCCATCAATCATGGTTTGCACTTCCTTTTCTCGTGCTACTGGCAGTCTTCTTGGTCGCTGACGAATAGGCAACTCATTCCCAGTGTTTATTTTGTGTTGAACTAAACCAGTCTTTCCAATATCAGCTTCATTAGTAGAGAAAATATCAGCGTACTTAACTAACATTCTCTTAGCTTTGCCAATCTCTTCCCTAGACAAAACATCTTGACAGTCTTCCAAAAGTGTTGACACGTTGACTCGTGCATCCTTGCTAACATTTGAAGTAGTCAAGTCTTGGCATCGATGCATCCAATCCACATCTTCGCAAGTGCCAATCAGTGTGCCCTTATGAATCACATGTTGCTTGTCACTTAGATTTAGCACACGTACTGCAGGGATGTTAGTGGTACTTACTAGAGTCCGTGCGATCTTCCATGGAAGGTCATTATCTATCCTTTCAATAAGTACACACCGTTGCATTCGTCCGGAGTTATAAGGAAGACTAACTGGCATGATTGTTTCTGATCTGGGAGGAAGAACAACTTTCTTTAAGCTGTACACTTTTCCTGGTGACGCTCCTTCCATGAACAGTTCTTCTTGACTACATCTCAATACACCTTGATTGATGTCGATCTCACAACAATTGTTCTTCATGAAGTCTAGGCCAAGGATGCAGTCGTCAACTATATCAGCCACGATGACGTTATGCAGGTAAACTTGGTTGCCCAACTTCAACTCCACCTTCTGTTCGCCTCGGACGGGTATGCGCTGACCAGTGGCTGTTACTAGGTTTATTTGCTCACGGTTACAAGTGATGTCCCTCAGAAACCGATTTGCAAGTTGGGAACTGACAACTGTGCGAGAAGCTCCCGTATCAATCGTCAGCTTACATGTTGTTCCGTTGATTTCGCCTCTGATGACCAGGCTGTTCCCATCATGACTTTGCGAGATCGAAATCCTTGGGGCTCTTTGAACACCAGCCAGCACCCGCCCCGCAGTCCTGGCGTTTACTCGTTTCCCTGCTGTTGTTGGGCAGTACTATCAGTCGCCCTAATCTCCTGAGGCCGCTCGTATTCATTTCCTATGCTTCGCTTAGGGCAGCTGGACTGAAGGTGACCTTTTTCACCACAGGCGTAACACCTAGGGCTGTACCCCTTAAACCGGTCCCGCACAGGTGACGCCACAACCTCCCGGACCCGATGAGACCGATGATCTTGTCTCACAGCTTCCACCTCCAAAGCATGGGCCAGAGCATCCTTGAGAGTTTCATGGTGCCCAAGTCGCACAGCAGCTCTAACTTCGAGGTCACGAATGCCATCGATGAAAGCTTGCACCAGATTCCCGTCCACGAGCGCAGGTGCAGACTGGTATACCTTACGGACCAGTTTCTCAACTTCCAGAGCCCATTGTTGCAAGTTCTCACCGATGCGTTGGGCACGATCCTTCAGCTGTGCACGAAAAACGTGTTCCAGGTGAGCGTCACCATATCTTGCCTCCAATGCCTCCAGCAGTTGCTCATAGGTTACCTTCTTACCGAGGGCTTCGAGGACGGTTAGAGCCTGGTCTCGAAGACCCAAGGTGAGCGCGGTCATAGCCTGTTCCTTAGTCCAGCCGTTCGCCGTCATAACAGCCTCAAACTGGATCTTGTAGGCTGACCACGAAGATGTCCCATCAAACGGCGGTACTTTGAACCCCCGCACCGAAGGAACAGCAGTTACTGAAGTCACCGCTCCATCTCCAACTTTGAGGTTCCCTAATGCCTTCTTCACGTCGGCAATCTGAGTTTCGGCCTCAGTGATACGGTTCTCGTGTTGAAGAACCTGATCCTTTACTACCTTGAGTTCTTTGCCGAAGGTCTCGTGAATGCCTTTTAACAAGAGCATTTGTTCCTCCTGGCGGCGGGCCTGCTCCTCCTGATGGCGGGCCTGCTCCTCCTTGTCCCGCTGCAGCTGTTCCTCCAATCGGCGGGCCTGCTCCTCTTGACGGCGGGCCTGCTCCACTTGGCGGCGGGCCTGCTCCTCTTGACGGCGGGCCTGCTCCTGGAGCATCACCATTAGGGCCGTGATATCTGGAGCTGCTGACGATGTGGACAGCGTGGCTTCCATCGCTGGCTGCTGACCTTCCGGTGTGGGCAGTTGTGCACCTCCAAATCGCCTCAGGTCGGCCTCTTGCTGACGCTGACTCCTAGTTCGGATACCTTCCGTGTCTTCCTTTGGTAAAACCGGCATACTTTAATCCCACTGCTGACACCAAATTGTTATGAGCCGGGTATTCAATAATTAAAAATAGTCGGTTAATTACCAAAAAATAACACACTGTTTATTTACAACCCTTTTTACTACAATAATTCGCTATGTCACTTGTTAATCGCACTAGAAGATCGCTTCGATGTTAACTCCGCTGTATAGTGAAACAATACTGACTCGTACGGGTAACCCAATCTGCTTATATATGGCTTTGAAACCCCTAGAAAGATCTATAATATTCGATAGAACATTCTCCACTAAACAGAAATTACCAGAGTGAGTAATCTAGCGCCATCTAGCGTCGAATATCAGAGTTACTCCACAGTTGCGCGCTACTTGACACTAGATGGCGCCTTCAATTCAATTCTCGCGACTGGTAGATTGTTCTAGACTATTTTTCTCGAAGGCGCAACAATATTTATGTATTTGTGTGTATGTATGTACAAAAAAAAATTTTTATAAAAGGGTGAAACAATGACTATAAAAATATTTGCATTTCTAATTAGGTATTACTTATTTACGAAGTTATTTTTGAACGTGGTAGCTTTATACACACATAGTTTTAATGAAATTTTTTCAAATAAGCAATTTATCAGATGCAAATTGCACTTAAATTACTTATTCATACGATATTTCAATATAATATTATTATAATTTACATATTGTCAATTTACATTGTCTCTAGTTTTGAATATTGTATTTCATTTAGTATCAACTTCGTATAATATTATTCTATTTCATATTAATCAAATGTAAATAGTTTTAATAATGTTAATCTACTGTGTATCATATAGGTTTGAACTATTTCTATTGTCCGACCGGGTCGGCACGTTGAGCCAAGTCGGTCGCAGGCATTAGCCTGGGGTATCAATAAAACGTCTCCAACTATTTGCTCGAACGACGCCGGCTCTAATATCACTCGTCTGTCAAAATTAATGCTCCATTACTTTTTATGATGACTTGATTGAATTGCTTTTGAAGTATTTATCTTGACACGAAACAGTATATTATTTTCTAATCAATTAGTAAGCTTTTAAAGAACGACATAATTAACTATGAATATTTTTGTAGATAGTACATTGTGAGAAATATAATGAGTAAGAGAAGTTGAGAGTGCGCTGCGGTACGCCCTGTAAAACCAAAATGTACTGTATGTGTATATATAATGTATGTGCACTACATGGGCATACAGTACATTTTGTGCAAGGTGATAAATTAAAGATGTTAAGTCCATTCACTCTGATTTATTCACACGGTAAATATATATATATGTATCTATATCAATTACATAAAAGTCAAGATACGACAATTTTCTAGAGTGGTCCGAGAGCGACTGAATTGCGCCCTACGCGCTATGGCTCGGCTTAAATTCTGCTGACATGATTAAACATAATGTGTACCTACATCATTTCCCCTCTTTTTGAATCTCGCCTCAGAATGACAGTGAGGTCAAACCTCCTACTAGTGAGGGCCCCAATAATCTCCAGTATTCAGTCCATTAACAGCCCACTGCTAGACAGGCCTCTCCTTAGAAAGGAGGTCGCGTCAAGCTGAGCGCTTGGTGTAGGGCTTGTTTGAAGTATTCCTTTCTCTTTGTAGTGATGTTGCCCTGTGTAGTTTGCTCATTTAGTCGCCTCTTACGACACCCATGGGGTGAATAGGGATGATCACACTGTGTACCTATTCCTAATTCGTCTCCACGCGGAGAATTGCTTGGCACTGTTTTCTGTGAAAAAAATCTGATATAAGTAATAATAAGTAAATAGTTTAAATTAATTAGCTTATTATAACTTGTAACTTATAATATACTAGCTTTTACGCGCGGCTTCTTTCACGCAGACTTTCATCCCCTGCTTCACTCTCTTAGGGGTGGCATTTCAAAAATTCCTTTCTTAGTGCTCACTTACGTCAGATAAAGAACCTACATGCAAAATTTCAGGCTTCTAGCTTCAACAGTTTGGGCTGTGCTGTTGATCTCTGGGTATGTCAGTCAATCCGTCAGTCACCTTACTCTTTTAATATATAGAAGATTCCTAATGTTTACAAAGTTGTTAAAATTGTTTACTCGGTGTTATACTAATACGAAACAAATTGTAAACAACATAAATATTCAGGAATTTCAAGTCTGTACTGTTTATTGCTTATTCGTGAAAAAACTAAAGTCTAGGTTTTCACGAAGTTTATGACGGGAGAGCTATTGTCTAGGATTTTTTATTACTTAGAAACCTTTGTACTATGCCATTGACCCTTAATGTTTTTTTTTATGAAAAACAAGAGTCGAGACTTTCAAAAATCCGTGAATTCCGATATGTGAGTGATAGGGATGATGAGGTATCAGGTACCTATTCAACAAGGCAATAAATGGTATTTATGACTGATTTAGTGCTTTATTAAATCTTTTGAGCAAAAGGGCACTCGAAATGCCTTATTTAAAGGTATGTCACCAATTTGTTTCTTAATGTAAGTCCGTTTCTCAAACTTGTTTATCAACCTTTTGTTTGTGAAATATAGTATTATATGTAAAACTAGCTGTTGCCGGCGGCTCCGCCCGCGTGTATATCGATAAATGAAGAACAGCTCTGCCGATTTTGTGCAAACTTCACATAAACCATTTACTAAATAGTCCGAACAAAGCCTAAACATTTGGTTTGGATAGTTGAGCCTGTTCTTGAGTTATAAAATTACAACGAAAAGTGGCATTGATTTTTATATATATTGATATTAATCATTCTACCTCACGCTCAATGTCAAGACTATTCTACTTTTGACAGCACATTCGTATCTTATAACACGTTGGCGAAAATGTTTTAACACCAATTTCCGTTATCATTTATTTTTTTCTTTCTAGCAAAAAAATAATTAATGAAATCGGACTATGTGCTATTGAATTACAACTAAGTACATATTTTGACTTTCATCCCCTCTCTCCAGGAAACTGTGCTGGATTTCGGGATAAAAAGTATCCTATGTCCTACCTCGTAGTATGAACTCAAATCATGCCAAGTTTCATTTGAATCCGTTCAGTAGTTTTGGCGTGATGCGCGGCCAAGATACGGACAGACAGACAGACAGACAGACAGACGGACAGACAGACAGACAAAAATGAAAAAAATTACAGTTTTGGCTTCAGTATCGATTATAGAGAGCCATCCAAAAAATATTTTCAAAATATATTTAATGTACAGAATAGGACCTGTTACATATTTATTATAAGTACTAGCTGACCCGGCGAACTTCGTACCGCCATATTTACATATCTGTCTCAGCTTCCCACAGGCAGTGTACAGTCGCGGACAAAAAAAACACTGTTCCGGTTATCTTTTATTTTTTTATGTCTAGCAAAAAAAGAATGAATGAAATCGGACTATGTGTTATTGAATTACAACTAATTACATATTTTGACTTTCATCCCCTCTCTCCAGGAAACCGTGCTGAATTTCGGGATAAAAAGTATCCTATCTCCTACCTCGTAGTATGAACTCAAATCATGCCAAGTTTCATTTGAATCCATTCAGTAGTTTCGGCGTGATGCGCGGCCAAGATACAGACAGACAGACAGACAAAAATGAAAAAAAATCCAGTTTTGGCTTCAGTGTCGATTATAGAGAGCCCTCCAAAAACAAATTCAAAATATCTTTAATGTACAGAATTGGACCTGTTACATTTTTATTATAAGTATAGATAATGAATTCATCAAATAGTAGTTATTACAATTTATACATTGTTAAGTGGTATTATGTTTCACTAACGCCCTTGAGTTGAGAGCTAGAGTTATTTCTACAATAGGCACTTAGAGCGAGGAGCAGCAGCATAACTCAATCCAATTGAAAGACTACAATGAAATAAATAGTGATACATATTAATTAGTATTGCGTTTCTAGTGTTTGCAATATTTACCACGGAAATAAGAGCAATTGCACCACAGCTATGCGAGGACCCTTGCACTGCAACGGTACTCCCTTTCTAGCTATATTAAGGAGCCTATTAATATATCATTGACTGGAAAACGTTGTAACGAGGGCTATATATTTATTTGTGTACTTTTAAAGAAGGCTTACAGGCTAATACATTTATTGTTAATCTATCTATATATATAAAAGAGTAAGGTGACTGACTGACTGACATACCCAGAGATCAACGCACAGCCCAAACCGCTTAAGCTAGAATCCTGAAATTTTTCATGTAGGTTCTTTATATAACGTAAGTGAACACTAAGAAAGGAATCAGGGGATGAAAGTCTGCGTGAGCGAAGCTGCGTGTAAAAGCTAGTACAAATATAATATGTTCAAGTTGCTAAAACAAGGCTCCGTATATAGGTAACAATATATTATACTGGTCTAAGTGCCTGGTAACGGGTATACTTATACTATATGTGTATACATAAATCCATACGAGATAGATTAAAAAAATATGTCGTATACATACAGACATATTCTTTGAATACATGTACTATGAGTAGAGATATAACGAGGATAATAATGTAATAAATAAATATATTTTGTAACCGGGGACCTGAAAGAAAGGAAAACATTTTATTTAGTAACATCAAAAAATGGGTAATATGAAACAATTCAAAAACAACAAAAATTTTGCAGTGCCAAAAATGCATCCAATTGTGTTAAACGAAATGCTGGCACTTGTTTTCAATTAGGCCTAAGTAAAACTATGCCTAAAGCTATGTGCGGACTATATGTATTTATCACTAGGTTATTAAAACACAATAATTAAATAAATAACAACATTTTATACCTATCATACTTTTCCGTATAATTAACCACTATATCAAATATGCAATTTCCTTTTGTTACTGGCTTCCTCATCAAGTCATATTCGGAATATAAACAAAAACAAGCACTAATGTGACTTCTGAAGTTAATGCACAGTCCATTTAACTACCTTAATCATTTAGCAACCCTCAATTGTAATAAGTATAGATATAAGCGATTCGTTGTGAACTGTAGTACTTTTATGTTTTATAAAATAAATCGAATTACTGCAACACAATGGAAATTGATACCTCAAAACTCATACGGGCCAAAGGCCATCAGTGTTAATAAACCACATGAATAAAAATCTTTTCTTCTGATTTACGATGAAGGTGGGATCTAATATATAATGTATATCTTCGTATTAACCAATGAGCACGTCAAGAGCTATTGTTTTTGATACAAAAGAGTAAAAGTGTTCGCCAACGTGGGCAGCCAAGGAAATAATATGATAGTTGATCAAATAACATCTTGTCAACTTTATAACAAAGTTGTCAGATGTGATTACCTGCATGATGTTCATGGACTTGTCAGAATTAGGACATACACGGGGTCGAATAACGATAATATTACATATTTGTTTGTCTTTTGAATATTTCCATTATAGTATCTTTCTTCTGTTAAGACATCAAACAAGAATTCAAAATTATAAACTTTTAGGTAACGTGATACTACACAATAAATGATATGATGCAGGCGGCTGCAGGCCTTGTTCGCCTGCAGCCGCACTGGCCAACCTGGCCGTGAACATAGGCCATGGATACGATACGACAGATAGTTCAAAGGTACCTACGTAATATAAGGTGGACGCATGAACTCATGTTCATATATGGGGTACGGCAGTGCCCCCGCCAAGTTGAGAAAATAGGCGGCACCGTCGTACCATCCTTTTCTCCAATCAGTTCAGGCCATTTTGAACACCCCCTTAACTACGTTGTAGATAAAACTAGAAGCCTTTACGTGAGAGAGCCACGCTTCTGCATGAATGGGCCGGCTCGAATGGAGTGATACCATGCCCTCACAGAAAACCGATGTGAAATAGAGCTTGCGCTGTGTTTCACCGAGTGAGTGAGGATACCGAAGGCCCATACCGACCCCTCCCCCTAACTCTCCTCCCCCATTCCCCAAAGGCCGGCAACACACTTGTGACGTCTCTGGTGTTGCAGGTGTCCATAATCTGCGATCTAGTAATCGCTTACCATCAGGCGATACGTCTGCTCGTTTGTACGACTATTCCATAAAAAAGCCTGAAATTTCATAAACATTGTAGCTGGCATTGTATAAACGCAGTAAATTTCAAATTTCATTCATTTTGAACCAGTAGTTTAGGAATTATAACTAATCAAAGATTCTTCATTTTGTCACTCACTGACTGACTGACCAATCATCAAAACTCTAAGGCAGATCTAGCAGACATAGAAGCTTCTACAACGCTCTAAATAATCTTATTTCATGTAATATGTATTACCAGCACATTGTGTTTTCATGCGATGGCCAAGATATTGTATTTATTTAAAAACATGAAAGATGTTTAATGTTGATATGGTCACACTAAGAAGTAGTTACGTTGGCTAATTACGTAATAACTTAAGACAGGCGGTCCCTTAAGTAGAGACTGAATAAGTTAACCGAGTTGGTATAACATAGCTCAGACAACTTTTTACGGTAGAAAAACTGAGTTACGAGATTTGTTTTTTTTTTACTAGTTATGTTTTTGATAGCATATGAATTTACAACACAAGAATCAAAACTACATTCATAACACACAGACTTTTCACGGGATCTTATTTCGTTTCAGATCATTTCAGACCGTTCCACATTTTGCCTGCTAAACTTATAAATCTTATTAACCTACTAGGAGGTTTGCCTTTTACCTTCAATCTGGCATTTTAGAACATTGAATGGATGACAGATGATAATTTTAAGAATATTATTGAATATAACATAAAAATAATACGAGTTTACACGAACAAGGAAGTTAATACTTTAATTTTTATAATGCCTGTATTAATAAAGTACGGATTTGCTTCATGATGATATGTAGAAAATCTCATTAAAATTAAATGGGATACGCATCTAAAAGTAAGGGCAATGTATTTGTGACTTAAAAATAATCGTTTTAAGAATTACAGTAATTCTGTCCAAGAGAATTAAGAATTTATGTTAGTTCTGAATTTCTAATCAAGGCTAGTTTTAAGTCGAACATCTGGAGGAGACATCAATCTCATAAATACGACTGGTTTAATTGTAAAATTGGAATAGACAAATATCGAATTTACATACTATGCTTCTTCTATTCTTTGTTGTTCTTTCTCTGCCAAAGAATATACAAAACTTCATAATAACTATGTCAAGGAATAAAATAATACTAAGTCTCCTGATATTATAAAAACAAGCACGTTTTTATTACAACATTGTGTAAAAATTGCACGTCAAAAACAACACGTTTGGTAAACAACTGTAGGAGGTTCGCGAATATGAACAATCGAATGATAATAACCATGTTTTAACATATTTATAAAATGTAAGTAGGTTTCAAAACTTTACTAAAACTATATACAAAGATAAAAACTCATTCTTAGACTTAATTCATTAACGCAAATGCATGAAATTGTTTCACCATTATCTATACTTCGGCACGTATGAGTTGGCTACACCGGTGTGGACTGTCTCACATTGTTATTGTGCAATTTTTCCTCTTCAATTTTACAGAGGCAAACACTTGTAAACACACGCGTATTTCATCGCATTCAATTTAATAGCACCTCATCTGAAATATGTAATATAAATAATATCTTGGGAAATAAATATGACATTTAGTATAACAATTTGCAAATCCAAGATAGTTACAATTTGAATAAAAGGTCGTAGTTCAAAGCTCGTTAATTTTGACCAGTGAAGGAATTTGATATCGTCATGAAAGATGAAAGTTTAAATAAACATTGCCGTATTCAGTACGATGTTCATTTGAATTTGTATTTTGTAGTATCCTTGAACTCTTGTCTTAATTTAAATTTCATTCATTCATGAAAATTATGTTGTAATATAGGATTTTGCTTTGACCTCTTCCTTAAAAGTGAAATGTTAAATGTGTTTGCAACAATAAGTACGTTTTAGGGCTAATGTTGATATTGCTTTGAACTTTAGTCTCTGTTATCAATATAAAGGTTATTAGGGTTTTATTTCTTATGTAAGATAAATGGTAAGAAATTCTTGTCTGGAAATCAGATGGCCATATGTGAGATGTGTAAAGCCGAGTCACAACAGAACAAAAGTTGGCAACTTTTGTGTTATCAACACTTGTTGGTGACAAAAGTTGTTGTAATTTTCTAGTGTTTGCAACAAAAAGTGTCAACAAATGTTGGAAACCGTGTTTTTCCGTTTTGGGCGGTAAACATCAAAAGAATACTTACTTACTAATAAGCTTGTTGCAGATATTTATTGGCTCTGTGGAGACGCTTAGTTCGAATGTTTTTCAAATTGTTGGCGACTCGGTGTAGACACAATGGAAACAAAAGGTGGCGATTTTTTGAAGAGTTGCCAACAATTTGAAACACTGATGGTGGAGACGCGCTTTAAGGTTATAAATACTGGGAACGTCAGTCTACTTTCTTTTACATTTATTGGTGTGTGATATCTTTTCACCCGCTTTTCTGAAATTTGTGTGAGTGTTTTTGTGAAAAAGACGTAAGTGTGCAACATGCATCCTTAAAAGTATGTACCTATTTGCTTTGACCAATAAGTTCATTGTTGCACACTTTTTGTAATTTCTATGAGTTTGTATGAGGTCTTGACTTCGCGACCCCTGCAGTGTGTCTCTTCTTCAGCATTAAAAAAATCAAGGTTTCAAATTACATAAATCAATTTTAGAACATTCGCTTCAAACAGGAGTTTTCATCCAGTTTCATTTTGACGTGGAGGTTGTATAGTTCTCCACCGCGAAGGCCACAATCGCCACAATATGTATGTTTAGTTCCAAAATTAGCCTTGTTACCTCTACGTTTTCTTTTCAAAACTGTGTAAAACATACGATGTACGATGAATATAAATAATTGTATTCCTATATTGTTAAATTCTTATCTTGCAGTAAAAACGTATAGTACGTTTAGTCGTGTTGTTAAATTTCAGGTACATTAGTCCCCTGGCTACAGAAACCCACAGGCCTCGCGTACTTGGGAAAGTATGGGTGCCGCAATATGTAATATTATATTTACATATAATACTTATTATACAGAGTCATCTGGCTAAAGCTCCTTATTATTCGTGTTCATAGACGAGCCGGGGGTTGACCCTTCTTTGTTTATCATTGTAACCTCTTCTGATGTGCTGTGACAGCTACAGACGGCATTTTAGCTGTGCGTAATGTTAGGATGATAGGTGAAAACTGCGAACGGGTCAAGTGGTCTTCGGAGAGAGGTTTTTACATAACGTGTTTAGTTTTTTTAGCTTTGAGGCTGTATAATATGTATTAATTAAATAATATGAGACTATCAGAAAAACCTTAACGTAAGTATTGGTAATGCAGCATCAATTTTATAGCATCTCGTTAAAAATAATCTTTAATTGTTTGTATTCAATTTAACAATATCCGTATCTGACAAATATGTAAACTTAGTTGAGATACGTACATAGGTTGGTAAATAAACAATTCTTCATATTATTACCTTTTCTTTTGGCTTTGTTACTTTATTTAGCACTAACAGACCCACGCAATCCCGTTTGCGTCTCCTATTGCCCGTAGCGTGATAGTTTTCCCCCGTTTTTGACACATTATTTATTGATGCTCCGCTCTTATTGGTCTTAGCGTGATGATATATAGACTATAGCCTTCCTCGATAAATGGGATATCTAAAACTGAAGAATTTTTCAAATCGGACCAGCGATTCCTGAGATTAGCGATTCAAACAAACAAACTCTTCAGCTTTATAATATTAGTATAGATATATAATAGTATAGATTGTCTGCCTCCACACAACTGTATATTTAAATATAGTTATAGGATACAAAGTCAACCAAACATTAATCCAATTAACAGCATACCTACACAAGTAGTAAGTAATCAACTTGTAATCAATACAGAATAATAATGATTCCCAATGGTTTTTTTACACTGCACACGTATATAATTTTGAAAATAAATTACGAGTATACCTGACACCTATAAGTAAAATAACAGTGAGAAATTTGTGGTAAACATATGAAGATCGGGTGGTATTGTTGGTGAGAACTTTTATCCTGTGCTTGGAGACTACTAAAAGCATAATGATGAACAAGCAATTTTGAAATTAAGTGATTTTATTTCTATAACAATACTCCAGTGACTTACAAACAGCTATAAAGTGTAGTGCTAAACATAATCAAAAAAAGAAATAAACAAAATAACAATAATTAGTACCAAAATAATAAATTTTAATTGTCGTTAAGAAAAAATTTTAATTCCACACCTAGCGGTAAATAGACGAACTAAAGTGTTGCCATATATACGACATTGTTACAGTTTTGCATATGTTCCCTGCTGCTGTGCTTTCCATAGGCGGGCAGTAGCGGAACTAAAAGGGATACCACACGAAAAATAAAACAACTATATTGGTAGATTTGGTGAATAGCGTAAAAATATAACGATTAGTGTTTTGAAACTGTAGAAGAAATAATTTTAGTGTTATAATTGTGATACTAAAACAGATTACAATTAAATAAGAACTGAATGACATTAAAAAGTTTTGCTGCTAAATCAATGGACAGTTAGTCATCTCCATTCATTTTACCGGTGTTGTCAAATTAAAGTAAAAATCTTGACGCTTGCCATTGCGTTGATTTCACAAAAGTAAAAAAAAAAAAAAACAGACAAACAGATGACCTGAAAGAGTCTATAACTAAAACAATAATGGAAAAAATTGATGAAAAAATAAAGCCTATTATTGCAGAAAATAAAGATTTAAAGATAAGATTAGAAAAAAGTGAGAAGGAGTTAGAATATCTGAAAAGATAAAAAACAAAATAACATAATCATTTTTGGATTAAAAGAAGAAGAAAAATCTACGTCAGAACTAATGGAGAAGGTGTTAAACATATTTCAAAAAGATTTGAATGTAAATATTGAAGAGTATGGGATAAACAAAATTTACCGTATTGGGAAGAACAGAGTAGATGGAAAATCAAGACCAATCTTGATTTCTTTTATCAACATGTGGAAGAAAAACGAAATCATGAAATCCCGAAAAAACCTGAAAGATATTCATATCTCAGAAGACTACTCTAAAGAAGTTCTAGAACAAAGAAAAATGCTGCAAACTAAACTACAGGAAGAAAGAAATAAAGGTAATTTCGCATATCTCAAACATGACAAACTAATAGTAAAAGGAAAAAGTACAATGAATGAAAGAAAAAAACGAGAGATATCTTTATCGCCGCGAGACAATACCATGACAAAAAAACAACTCGGTATGTCGTTACAAAATAACAGACGGAACGCTTTTGATGTTATGAGGGGTAGATCCAGCTCCCTCTCGTCTTTCACGACAGGAAATAAACAATAACAATTAGATATCGGCAACCGGAAAACACTTCAACATAGGAACATAGAACATAAAGTAACAAAAAAGCAACAACCTCCCCCAAGCCGACTGGTCCTCGTGGGGGAAAATGACCACGACCCTCTAAAGATGAAAAATAGCCAAAATAAGAAATATAAAGATATTCATATAGCAACTATAAACTGTCGATCACTAGGAACTACAGAAAAATTAAAAGAATTAGAATTAGCCCTAGATGAGATTAAATGGGACATTATTGGTATAAGTGAAGTAAGAAGATTTGGGGAAAAAATAGAAGACCATGGCAAATTTATATTACACTATATAGGGGAGACGCCTGGATTACATGGAGTCGGATTTATAATAAGAAGAACCCTTACTAAAAATATACTAGAAATAAGGGGCATCTCGGAACGGATTGCACTTCTTAACATAAAGCTACCCGTAGATGGAGAAGAAGAACAAACTTGGTCCATAATCCAAGCATATTCACCCACCGAATCAAATAAAAAAGATGACGTAACCAACATAGAAAAATTTTACGCAGACCTTCGATCCACTGTTAGAAATGCATCCAAAAACGTAATGGTAATGGGTGACTTTAATGGTCAAATTGGGAAACAAAAAAAAGGAGAGGAACATACTATAGGAAGGCATGGATTTGGTATTAGAAGTAAGAACGGCTCAAGACTGGTATCTTTTGCTATAGAAAATAAATTAAGCATACTGAATAGTTTTTACAAAAAGAAACCATCAAAGAAATGGACATGGATCTCTCCTAACGGCCGGTACAAAAACGAGATTGACTATATTATGTCAAACAATACCAAAGTTTTTAAAGATGTGTCGATATTAAACAATTTCAATTTCAATTCAGACCATAGGATGGTAAGAGGAAAACTATCAGGGACACATGCAAAAAGAGCAAGGAAATTTCAAAGTTGCCTGAAAACTATTGACTGTACGGGTAACACGAACTTACTGCTTAAAAACCTTCAAATTTCTTTACAAAATACGGAAAAAGAACATTTATCGACTCAAGAAAAATACAATAGACTACTTAAGAAAATAAAAACAGAAACTATAAAAGTGAATATGACGAGTAAAACAGCAATTTCACTCAAAAGTAAGCAACTATTACAGGAAAGAAAAGAACTTTTACGACAAGGAAAGAGTAATAATAAAAATTGTCGAAAGATAGCAGAAATAAGTAAAAAGATAAGCGAACAACTTAGAAGGGAAAGAAAAACAAAAAGACTAACAACACTAAAAAAACATATAGCAAGAACGGGAGGAATAAAAAAGGCGCTAAAAGAGCTAAATTGTAAAAAGGACTGGATACCAAACATGAGAAATAAACATCTTGAGAAAACCAGCAATCGTTCAGACATTTTAGCAATTGCTACGGAGTACTACACAAATCTATACCAAAGTCGAAAAAACGAACAAATGATAGAAGAGTCCTATTCAGAAAATACAGAAGAGATAATGCCGATTCTAAAGGAAGAAACGATAAAAGCTATTAACACACAAAAACTAGACAAAGCACCTGGATCTGATTTAATCACAAATGAGCTATTAAAAACTACATTACCAGTGATAGCCCCCCCACTTACAGATTTGTTCAATGAAATCTTAGAAACAGAAATCATCCCGGAAGACTGGACTAAATCAACAATAATACTGCTGCATAAAAAAGGAGACAAGTGCGATATAGGAAATTATAGGCCGATCAGCTTAATGTCTAACATGTATAAAATATTTTCAAAAATCATACTAAGCAGAATGAATAATACACTAGAAGAGAATCAACCCAAGGAGCAAGCTGGATTTCGAAGCAAATTTTCAACTGTAGACCATATTCATGCTCTGAGACAAATTCTACAAAAATATAGAGAATATAATAAAATATATCACCTAGGGTTCGTGGACTTTAACAAAGCATTCGATACAATAGATCACGAGTATTTATGGGAGGCACTAAAAAGGCAAGGGGTGCAATCAAAATACATCAGCCTAATTAAAAAAGTATACACAGCCAGCACAGCACAGGTTAAACTTGAAACCACTGGTAATGCATTTTCCATCAAAAGAGGTGTGCGGCAGGGAGATCCTATATTTATTTATTTATTTATAAACTTTATGCACTAAATTTGTACATCGGCGGACTTAATGCCCAGGGCATTCTCTTCCAGTCAACCTTCGGGTGGTGTAGAAATGTTGTGAGGTAGGTGCACAGGTTTCATATTACACATATATAATACAGCAATATATTTAAACTTAGACATATACCTATATAAACACAATAGTACACATCACAAATACAAATATAAACATACATATATAGATACATACATATATACATACACATATATTTTACATCTATACACCATGAATACTATGAGGTGTGCTATGGATGAGATAGTGCTGCCAGGTCGTTTAGAAAGAGTTCGTGTACTTTCTTTTTGAATGTAAGACGGGTTGTGGATTTCCTGATTTCGAGCGGGAGCGCATTCCAGAGCAGTACCGCTTGAACAAAGAACGAGCTGTTCATAAAGTCGGAGTTGTGGGAGGGACAAGAGAGAAGCAGATTATTAACTGAGCGAAGATTTCTATCGTGGTTAGAACATAGGTACCGAAGGTACGGAGTAAGGTAAGTAGGTAAAAATTGTGAATTAAGAAATGAAAATAGTGAGGTCAGCGCTCGCTGATTGCGCCGTAGGCGAACAGGCAACCATTTTAACTGGGAACGCAAAGCAGACACATGGTCATACTTCCGAAGATTGAAAATAAATCGAATGCAGTTATTGAGAAGGCGGTCTAGTTTATTAAGGAGGTCTGCATTCAGGTCAAAGTAACATACATCTCCATAGTCGATTATAGGTATTATTAAGGTCTGCATAAGTGTAATTTTAGTTTTTGGAGGCAAGAAATTCTTAAGACGATACAACAATCGCATGTTACCGGTTACTTTCTGGCTCACGCTGGTAACCTGAGCTCGCCAATCGAGGGTTGAGTCGATAAGTAAACCCAGATCTTTGACTGCAGAGCTGAGTGGAATAACTAAACCATTAAAAATAATAGGTGAGATAGATGTGGTATCCAATCTGCTCATTATACGTTTGCTGCCTATAATTATTGCCTGACATTTTGTTGGATTGACTGAGAGCCCAAATTTCATCGACCAGGATTTTATAAGTTCTAGGTCCCTGTTCACCTCGTTAATAGCCTGAGTGACATCCTCCACCCTTGCCTGTGAATACAGCTGCAGATCATCAGCATACAGGTGATACGCACACTGAAGATGTTGAGTTATGAGATTAATAAATAATGAAAATAAGAGAGGAGATAAAATTCCGCCTTGTGGGACGCCAGTGTAGAGGTCGCACCAACTTGATGATAAGTCATCAACACGAACACACTGTTGACGCCCCCGAAGATAAGTGGAGAACCATTCCAGTGTCTCTGAAGAAACCATCAGATATGCAAGGATGGATAACAGGATTTCGTGATTGACAGTATTGAAAGCATTGGAGAAGTCAACTAAGACTAAAACTGTGACCTTAGTGTCTTCCATGCCCTTTCTAATGTCGCCAGTCACTTTAAGGAGAGCGGTAACTGTGCTGTGACCAGGTCTGAATCCTGATTGTAAAGGGCTTAAAAGTTGGTTTCTGTATACAAACTGAGAGAGTTGTTTATATACACAGGCCTCGAGTACTTTGGATAGGAAAGGAAGGATAGAAATAGGTCGAAAGTGTTCAGGAAGTGAAGGGTTGCTATTTTTTGGGAGAGGAATGATATGAGCTTTACGCCACGAAGAGGAGAAAGTGCCAGAGTCGAGAGAAGAGTTGACTATGTGAGTAATTACTGGCAGAATACAATCCAGGATGTTGACAATCATGCGACGGCTAATGCCGTCACACCCCACAGCATTGGAACGGATAGACAAGATGATCTTCTTGATATCCTCAAGAGACACCGGAGAAAATATAAATGAGTCAGTAGTGGGACTGGTAAGACCAGATATGTAATGTAGTGTTTGACACTTAGTTTGAATGTCTAGCGTAGCTGTAGATGAAAAATGACGATTTATTTCATCCAAACCAATGTTATTATTCAATACGGGATGTTGTTTTTTACCTATTCCTAAAGTGTTCAGAAATTTCCACATACTGGACGCAGAAGAGGACTCTATGTTTTGAAGTATATGTCGGCGTTTAGCGTTGCGTATCACCTGGTTGCACCGATTCCTTGCAGCCTTATATAGGTTCCACCTCTCCTCGCAGCGATCCCTCTTGAATCGAAGAAAAGACTGATCCCTTCGTTTCATAGCAGCTTGGATCTCCTCCGACATCCAAGGCGCTGGAGCACGTTTTAATTTAATTCTTCTAATGGGAGCGTGGTCGTCAAATAATTTTATAATGGTGTTATTGAAAATACAGACTTTGTTGTCCACGTCAGCTGCAGCTGCCACGTCAACCCAATCTATCTTAGCAGCATCTGCACGCAATTTCTCAATATCCATGCGACCGTAACTACGAATTTGTAGAAATTTGGGAGGTGGTTTGGGAGGTTTAAGGATGTAGGTAAGGAAGATCAAGTCATGACGAGAAAAGCCAGGAGCAAGGAACTGTCCGTGGGAAGAGACTAGATGTGGGGAAGAGGTGAGTATTAGATCTAGCCACGTGTCCTGGGAGTCTACATTGTGGTGAGTAGCTTGAAGGGGCAGGATGTGAAGGCTGGAAGCTTGGGTAATTTGAAGGAGATTGCGTGCACGGGGATAGTTTAGGGCTAGGAGGTCAGTGTTGAAATCTCCCATGATGATGTGATGTGTGTATTCCGACCCTAAAGATTCTAGTGCTGTTTCCAGACTAGAGAAATAGTTAACACTGGGAGGGCAGTAGACTACCCCTAGAACAACGCTAACTCCCTTGACACAAACCTCAAGGAATAGGTATTCCGCGCTGGTGGAAAGATCGGAAGCGGAAGAAGTGAGAATTTTGTAAGGTAGGTAACTACGTAGGTAGATACCGACACCACCACCTCTTCGATCTAAACGGTCGTTACGTATAAGTATAAAGCTAGAGAGAGGATATGAGGTGGAGGGTAAGTGAGGTTTGAGCCAAGTTTCCGAAATCAGGATGGCATGAACGTTATTGTCAGAGAAAGTCTCGATTAAATCGCTGAAATGACTTGGGATGCTTTGCGCATTGATATGACAAACATTTAGAAAATGACGTGAATGAGCGGAAAATGTTTGTCGCAACTGATTACCCAGAGTCTCTGTAAACGAACTAAAACTAGAATCCTGTAACGAGTCGTCGGCAGAAAAATATATATCATCATCGCTCATCTGCTATATCGCCTAAATTATTTTCAGCGGTATTGGAAATGATCTTCCGGAATCTAGACTGGTCCAAAAATGGTATAAACATTAATGGTGAAATTCTTACCCACCTGCGCTTCGCGGATGATATAATTTTATTCGCAGAAGATGCGGGTACTTTAGGATTAATGTTACAACAACTATCAGTTGAAAGCGCTAAAGCCGGCCTGACAATGAATCTAACTAAAACTAAAATTATGACGAATTCCAAACAAAAAGAGACATTAATAATAAATAACGAAAAAATAGAACACGTAAATGAATATATATATTTGGGCCAGCTTATATCTACAGAGGATTGCATGAGTAAAGAAATGGAAAGAAGAATTACTAATACTTGGAAACGGTTTTGGTCTCTCAGCGAAGTAATGAAAGATAGAGATATGCCTATGAAAGGAAAAAAGAAATTATACAAAACATGCATTATGCCGTGCTTATTATACGGGTGCCAGACTTGGGCCCTAACAGAACAACTAGAAAACAAAGTAAAAGTATGCCAAAACGGAATGGAAAGAAACATCTTAGGTATAAGAAGAAGGGATAGAGTGAAACTACAAACAATTAAAAGTAAAACAAAATTTAAAAATGCATCCAAAACATACAGACAACTAAAATGGAGATGGACTGGGCATATGCTAAGAGAAAGTAAAGAAAAATGGACAAAGGTAATAACGGAATGGTACCCAAGAGACAGCAAAAGGAATAGAGGTGGACAACTAAAAAGATGGGAAGATGACTTCAAGAAAATAGCTGGTCCAGTATGGACCCGTTTAGCTAGAGACAGGAAAACCTGGGCATCTTTGGAGGAGGCCTTTGTCGATAGACAAGCTGTTACAGACAAACATCCAGTTGCCGATAATAGAAATAATTAAGAATGAAAAAAAAAAACAAAAAAAAAAAAAACTAGATAGTAGGCATTTATTGTAATATATTGTAAGAAAGTGAACAGCAATAAAGGCTATTTTATTTATTATTTATTTTAATAATGATTCCCTAAGTTTCACGTGTAGGTATAAACATATACGCAAATAGCAATGACAAGCTGTTTATTGGGATGTGCATAATTTGCATAATAACAATCTATTGAAATTTTAACGGGAAAATCTCTATTTAGATCAGCTTGTGTAAATACAAACAGTTTTGTTTAAATCTGTCTATTGTGCCTATCTGTTTATTTATGTCATAGTGAATTTTTTCGAAGTAAAGAGATAAGGGTTTATTTAAACAATGTTCAATGTTTTTTTTTATGGAATGGGGGGCAAACAAGCGGACGTATCGCCTGATGGTAAGCCATTACCGCCGCCCATGGACACCCGCAACACCAGAGGCGTCACAAGTACGTTGCCTGCCATTGGGGGTTGGGGCGGGGATAGGGTGAGAGTGGTGGGGGGATAGGGGGAAAGGGGAAGTGGGGTATGGGCCTCCGGTATCCTCACTCACTCGGTGAAACACACCGCAAGCGCTGTTTCCCACCGGTTTTCTGTGAGGCCGTGGTATCACTCCGGTCGAGCCAGCCCATTCATGCCGAAGTGATGATCTCCCACGGTAATGAATATTTTTATTTCACATTAACGACCGACACTTTTTTTTTTGTATTTGCCTGCCAAAATGACTCTACTCTGCCTTATAAACAAGGATTGTTTCTCATATTCCTTGTATATAAAAGTACTGTAAAAGTATACCTTTTGTTAAAACTGTACGACTGCACAGACCTAGTAGTTTAAGCGGTCGCCACACCGTTTTCTACTGCGCCAAGTGTTGTGGGTTCAAATCCTACATAGGACAACAGTTTGTGTGATCCATAAATTGTTGTTCTGAGTCTGGGTGTTCTTTGTGTCCATTTAATGTATGTTTGCAAAGTCTCCCGTGACACGGGATTTATATTCCTAATGTGGGAGTTGTCTTTTCTAAATATAAAAAAAAACCTGTACATATAAAATAGTGAATGAAACCAGAATTCTCGTTCAAATTCCTTCATGCTAGTTGATGTATAGCCGCTCTGTACAAAGGCAGTAGCCAATTTAGTTGAAAGGGTTTTTTTATCAGGACTACCGCCATAACTTAACAGCGCCCTTCATTTGTTTGAAGAAAAATATGTCACAGCCAATTTGTCAATAACTTTTTTCGAAATATGATATTACTCATCGCTATTTGATATCACTCAGGTTCAAAGATGCTTAAAGGAAATAAATGTAAATTGTTGTTGTCTTAGACGATACATACTTTTAATTAATTGGAAATTTTTCAAGAAGGTTTTGAGGGTTCCGTAGCCAAATGGCAAAAAACAGAACCCCTATGGATTCGTCATGTCTGTCCGTCAGTATGTCATAGCCACTTTTTTCCGAAACTATAAGACCTATACTGTTGAAACTTGGTATGTAGATGTATTCTGTGAACCGCATTAAGATTTTCACACAAAAATAGAAAAAAAAAATTGGGGGTTAGATACTTAGAACTGAAACTCAAAATTTTTTTTTCATCAAACCCATACGTGTTCGTGTACCCTGATATTCAGGTTTCTATTTTTTTTTTCTGAACTAAATAGTTTGCACGAGAGACACTTCCAAAGTGGTAAAATGTGTGTCTCCTTGTAATTTCTATAATAAGAGAATGATAAATCTAAAAAAAATATTTTTAGATTTATCATTGGCTCTATCATTTCAATTGGCTCAGGTAACATAAATCACTCTGAAAACCAACGGTAGAATTGCTTTAACCCATTTTTTTTTCAGGCCGTGGTAGCACTCCAGTTGAGCCAACTCGTGTAATACTTAATATTAATAACAGCACTAAATATTAAAAAATAAACATAATATTAAAAGCGAGCATAACTTAAGTCGAACTTTGTCAGCAGAGCTAAAAATTCCGAGCTAGATAGTCGTTAGTGTTCAAACACGGTCGTATTAATTAAAAACAATTTGTCAGTGACTAATTCAAGCTGAGATTGTTGAAAGTTAGTTCTGATTACTAACTCGGGAGCGAGTCGCGCGCCAGTTGGCGTCTGTTCTTAGTTGACACGGTTCATTGCAAATATAGATTACACCAGGTATTGGACGAACTCTAATATTTTCTGTGTTTACTGTAAAACAGGTCATAACTGTAATACTTTTATACTGCAATTGAAATGTTTACATGCAAAGTCTCAGAAAAGTAAATAAGATAAAGAGGTATCTATACGTGTGGTAGTTTTTTTTTTTTTTTTTTTTTTTTTTTATGTATGGCCCGCCAAAATGACTCTACTCTGCCTGATGGAAAGCATAAGCAGAATCCAAGAGTATTGGTCGCCATACTCACTGCGAATGCAGACAATGCAGTATGGCGACCCACACCATGGCGGCCTAGTGATGCTGCTGCATCTTTTAGTCTAGTCAACAAGTATGGAACTTGTTGACTGGACTATTTGGGCCTCCGGTCTCGCACTCACCAACGAAACACGACAGCACGAACGTGGTCATTTTACGTTGATTTTCTGTGCGAGGGTAGTACCGCCCCGGTCGAGCCGGCCCATTCGTGCTGAAATCAGCGTGGCTCTACTACCTCTTAAGTAGTAAGTTACTCACACATCTGAATCACTGATTTATAAAGATTCATGTGAATACCATAAAATAGGTTGGGAACCAAAGTTTTTAATTTTGATGTAGACAAGAGGTTTTCTATTTCCTACCTATACCTAGGTAGTATACGAGTTCAAGAACGTTGACTTGAAATGACAGGAATTGTCATATAAGACAAAACCGGAGAAGCCTGGGAAACTTTAGGTATTTCTCTGTAGATTGCCTTTTGCTTGTCACTAAATCATACTTATAATTATTGGGAAAATATATTTCTTTAAACACTTAGATTTACGAATATACTACTTATGTATTAATACACATATAAAATAATGACGATATGAATAGGAATGGGATAAACGAAGCAAATAAAATATACATCCAATTTAAAGCATATTTTTAGAAACACATAATTTGCTGCAAATAAGAATAATGTGCCAAAAAATAATAAATTGGTTGTCAAGAGACGGAAAAACAAAGGCAGGGTAAGCTACGGAAAAGATTGATGAATGTAATTAAATAGGCTTTTGGATACAGTTGATGGGGAAAATGGTTGGAGAAAATTATATAAGCCCACATAAATAAACTGACAATTGTTGAGAAAGAATTAATGCAAGCCAGTGTACAGATAATATTAAAAACTGACAGGTAGGTACAATATTCGAGCTTACATAACTGAAGGCGAGAGCCTAAGAAACGCTCAAATTTTGCCAAAAGTTTCACTACTCATGACGTATTATTGGAAGGTGAACCTGTTGTCTTCAGCCGCTCGGTGCGCTATAAATCCAATGAAATTGGGAGTGTGTTTTCAAAATATAGTAACATTAGAAGGGAAGGCAATAAAAATACATAGGAAACTTATATTAGTTACGGTACATGCAGGCTAATTATAATCGGCCTAGACTCTATAACAGAAAGAGTCACACAAATAAAATCATTAAACTAATAAAGGAATAGAAATATATTTAGTTCCATTTCAAAAATGAATAATCACACTATCGCTTTAAACTGAATTTATTAAACAACTAGCTGTGCCCGCGACTCCATCCGCGTGGAATAATGACTTTGGGCAGCAGTTTTCGGACATATCTTTTGGTTTATAAACACCGTCATTTGGGTATTTAGAATAATCGAATTTAAAGTAATGCTTCTCTATACACGACATTAGACGTATAGCCATCGGGGATCAAAGCATACAGGTTGCTAGGATTGCTAACACGTGACAGAGCTACATAAAGCTGACCGTGTGAAAAACAGTTAATACTTAGATCTACACCCATGACTTTTAGCGTACCTATGACCTTGGGCTTTATTTATTGTCACCGCGAAACATAGGCTCACTGGAAACTGGACTCGTTTAAAACTAAACGGAAAGTGGTTTGGGATGAGAGGAATCCGAGGAATAAAAACACTATCACCTAAAAGGTGATAGTGTTTTTATTTGGTATAGTTTAGATTTTAAAATCTTTGGTCACTTTTAATCTGGTACCGTTGCAACGTTTTGGCGGGCTTAAATTTTTAAGGAGCATTATGGGTACGCCGACTTTTAAATTTATTTTATGAGCTGGTAGTCCAGTAGCACTGAGGGATCACGCGATAATGCATGAGATTCACGATCGATGGACAAACGAAGATTAAAAAAATAGAAAAAGTGTTTAATATCAAAGGTTTACCATGTATTCAATTTAAGGTACAATTCTGTACCTGGACATTTAATTAAGAACAGTAAAGTAAAATGAAAAATAGAGTTAACCAAAACTAATAATCAGCAGTGTTTTAATTTCTTTAACAACTCCATTTTATTACGGGTAAAATCAGTACCCAGTAGCAAAGCCTTTGTTAGTAATTACCGCTCGACACCGATGTGGCATAGACACTATCAGTTTCTGACATATTTCGACTGGAATGTTTGCCCATGCCTCACAAAAAGCTTCATTAAGTTCATCTAAAGTTGTGGTACGATAAGTGGCAACTGTTTTCTTAATTTCGTGCCAAAGGTTCTCGATTGGGTTGAGGTCGGGGCCATTTGCTGGCTAATCTAGCACTGAAACCAACTGACTGTTAAGAAACGACTTGACTGAACGGGCGGTATGTTTCGAGTAGTTATCATGCTGAAAAGTCAATATAATAGGGTGTTCCTCAGCATAGGGAAGCATAGTTTCCTCTAATATTGCCTTGTATTGATGTTGGTCTAAGTTACCCTGAACTTTCCTCACAGGTCCCACTCAACGTCCAGAAAATGAACACCACATTATAAAAATTCCTTCGCCATGTTTCACCTGCTTTTTTGAAAATCTTGGATAAATTTCTGCTTTTACAGGACGCCATATATATTACCTTTCATCTGAAGAAATCAAATTAACCTTGGTCTCGTCAGAGAATAGTACATGTTGTCATTGGGCATAGGTTCAATGTCCATATTTACGTGCAAACGTCAAACGTGCATTTCTATGTTCTTTCTTCAACAACGGTACTTTGCGAGCCACTCTTCCGAATAACCCTGCTTCCACCAGACGAGTCGAACGGTCCTCGCTGATATACTGGCTCTTTCGTCTGCCCCAAACACTTCGTGTTTAATTAAAACAGAGCCTTCTAACAGATCTTTCTTAGCTAACCTGGTTATCATTCTATCTTCTTACGGAGTTATTTTTCTCGATCTTTTTTGTGTGCATTTTTTTTTACAAAACCGATTGACATGAAACAAACACTAAATGTTAAGTGAAGCTTATCACAATATATTAGTGAAAACCACATTTCAATCGGATAAGCTGTTTCTGAGATTAGCGTGCACAAACGCACAGACAAACAGATAAACAGACAAAAATTCTAAAAATCATTGTTTTGGGATCTATTGCGTTCATAAAGCTTATAATACTTTGGCATTATGCATAATGTATAATAGTTTTCCTGAGATATCTTCCATGTACAGACAGCGACCAGTTACGATTTTATTATATGTATGATGATGATGATGTATGATGATGATAAAGTATCTGTTACTTTTCTACTGTTTTCGGCCTTTCTAGAAAAAGGAACGTGGCTAGGAATAGTACATTGTTCACCGAGGGAGGAAAGGGACCGATTACTAGCGAGGGAGCAGTTTGTACAACAATACATACATACATACATACATAAACAATACTCCCGAGGTAAGAATGGGACTTTCACCCGAGTGCTACACAGTGCTTTATACTACACCTGTGAGGAACATTTAAAGACTTGTATTGTAGAAAGTATTTAATAATATGAAATAAAAATTTATTACAAAGAACATGACTAACCTAATTAAAAGTTATGTTTTCACTGCTAGAAGTCGACATTTTACTTTATTTTTAAAATAAAATCAAAACGTAAGACACCATGTAAGACACAATTTAGCTTAGAATTTGACCGATATTTCGCGCGTCTTTTGTTTTTTTTTATTCTTCACAAAAGGATGTCAGTGGCACGGAGATTCCATATTTAAGTTATATGAAAACTCCTTGGGCAGGCGCGCGCCATAGATGCGATAACACATTAGAAATGAAAATTCATACAACTTTCTCTTCCGCTAAAACACGTTAGAAATGGATTTTCATACATTTTTTCCTCCCGCTTATTCAGGTCAAGGAAAAGACTAACGTTCTCTAATCATTTTCAGGGAATATTGACTACTGTTCCGATCAGGTGTAGTATAAAAATCTTTGCAACACCAATACACCTCCCTAGTCTTACTTATTTCAAAAATTAAAGTCCTAAGTTAAACTTTTTTTTATGGAATAGGCGGGCAAACGAGCAGTCGTATCGCTTGATGGGAAGCGATTACCGCCGCCCATGGACACTTGCAACACCAGAGGCGTCACAAATGCGTTGCCGGCCTTTGGGGGTTGGGGGGGGGATAGGGTGAGAGTGGTGGGGGGGATAGGGGGAGAGGGGAAGTGGGGTATGGGCCTCCGGTATCCTCACTCACTCGGTGAAACACAGCGCAAGCACTATTTCACACCGGTTTTCTGTGAGGCCGTGGTATCACTCTGGTCGAGCCATTCATGCCGAAGCGTGGCTCTCCCACGTGAATTCTCTCTCTCGGGAAATCTCTCATTCTTTTGACTGCCTCTGTGGCGCAGTGGTAGCGTGTGCTACTGTTGTGCTTGAGGTCTCGGGTTCGATTCCCGGGTCGGACCAAATGTTTGTATGATCTGCAAATATTTGTTTCGGGGTTTGGGTGTTTTCTATGTATAATATGTATGTATTTACAAAAAAAAAGTATATAAGTATTTATATCAGTTGTCTAGTACCCATAACACAAGCTCTGCTTAGCTTGGGACTAGATGGCGTTGTGTGTTAGATGTCCAAAATATTTATTTATTTATTTATTATTTTATTCAACTCAACATCTCTCAAATGTCCTATTACGTTAATTCTCATAAACGATACAGAGCCCACCTACAATCAATGTAGCACAAATCCTCGCTATCTGATTCCATTCAACGTTTAACTCAGCTGTGGTATGACACAATAATCTAGCGAGTAGGCTGATAAGATATTAGGTTTTTAATTAGAGTTCGCTGGAGTACAGATTAGCACTATCGTTGTGATAATTGAAGATTTGCTATCAAAATACTACTCTGTATGTACTGTGAGTCAGTAACGTCGTACAGTTTCTGTTCTCTTTTAACCCATTTCAAAATAACGTTCTAAATTTGACTCCATTTTTTTGAATGCAGGTAGGTCTTTGCCTATACAAAACAGTCAAATAGTTGGACATGCTTAGAAAATTGATTTCAACTAATTTCAGGTTCGGGGAATTCCTCTCTGATTACGTAAAGACATAAAAATAATTCACGAAATCTTCCCTTTGTACAATCACATTTCTTTGACCATCTCCGTTTTCTAATGATCATTAGACACGTCAGTTCTGTTTCATATTTTATCAGTAGCAGTAGAATTCACAATTGATTCTTTTTTTAAATATCTTCGCTTATAGTTCTACTAAAGTTAAACTGAAAACGTTACATGCCTAACAAGATTTGGTCAAAAGACAATAAACAATTGGTTTCTCGAAGGTTCTCTAAGCAGATTATATCGAGCGATTAATGACTAAATTCGGATAAAATTGATAGAACTAAGCTGAGCCGATCTGGCGGAGAGCCAATGTAATCACTTGACCGAGAAAACTGTTGTAAAAGAAGGGTATTTGATATTGAAACAGCATAAATCTTATTACAGACACATTAACGACATCTAACACCGCCAGGCCGGCCGGCATGATTGAGAGAGGTTTTTTATTGAAAAATATTAACGACTAGTGAAGAAGTCAATAAACTAAGAATATATTTGTCATATTTTCTCGTTGTGCCATAGTGTCAATTCTATAAAACAGATTAATATAATTACTGTAGGAGAGTATTCTATACACACTGAGTGAACGAGGTTGTACTTTATATGCTGCAGCAGCAGATGAGCGTGGCAGGCGGAAGTAATTACTTTTATTCTGGTTTTCTCGTTTGCAGTATATAGTAAGACTAGCTGACTCACGCAACCTCGTTTACGTCTTACGTTTACGCCCGTAGCGTAATAATTTTCCCCCGTTTTTGTAACATTCTTCATTGGTGCTCCGGTCCTATTGGTCTTAGCGTAATGATATATAGCCTATAGCATTCCTCTATAAATGGGCCATCAAACACTAAAAGAACTTTTCAAATAGGACTAGTAGTTCCTGAGATTAGCGCGATCAAACAAACTCTTCAGCTTTTTGCCTGATGGAAAGCATAAACAGAATCCAAGAGTGGTGGTCACCATACTCACTGCGAATGCAGACAATGCGGCATGGTGACCTACAAGGAATGGAAGGAGTGTTTTAATTTATGAAGTTTGCCAAGCCTGGGACCTGGCACTTGTCGTCTTAATATGAAAATTGAGATTTACTTAGTGTGTTATAATCACTTATTAAACTAAGAACAAGAAACTAATGGAGTACTTTATTGTTTCAGATAATCTCCTCACATGCAATACTTTACCAGAAGAAATATTATATAATGTAAGTACTCGTTTTTATACATCTAATTTGGAACTTGCCAACGATATAATAGCTGAAGCGATCGACCGGTCGTAAATATTTTATATACTCGTAGTATGTGCGAATCGTTCATCAATTTTATTGTTGTTTGAGTATTATAATAAAACAACGTTTATTATTTGAATGCATTATATATTTATTATTCCACCTGTGGTATAATAGTTGATTCGCGTAACTAGATAATAAAATTTATAATCGCGAACATTAGTCTAGTTTTATTAGGTTTGCCAACATATTCTTTACTCAGCGCCTCTCGTGAATAGAATATGAATCAGACTGAATGCATATAAATGTAAATTTGGACGTGTACATCTGTTATTTGTTACGCAAGAGTTGTCTGTTTGCGTTTATTATACCATCGAGTGATATCATCAATCTGAACCTATCTCTTTTATCGATTTCGATAGGAACGACAATGACTCAATCTGACAGTGTCATTAGTGTGTTATGTTTTGTGTTGGATGAGTTTAGTCTTTGGTGAATGTGACTGAATACTCTTATTGTAAATAGGTCATAGGAATTCATCAATCAATTTCCTCTAGAAAAAATAATTTAATTTACGAAATGGAGGTACTTTATGATCTTATCTGTGCCCCTCATCCTATACCCATCTCACCTTCGACCCTTCTCTTAACACCACTTTAATCAACACAAAATGATCAATAATATTTTAAAACTATTGATTGAATAATCGAGGTTCGAAAGCGTAACAAATAAAATGAATAGGAGTCATTTATATATTTTCAGTTTTCAAGGAATAATACCTCATAATTATTTTATAAGGTTTTATTATTAAATATTCAGAAAACTAAAATTCACATTTCCTACTACTAGTAGTTTGAAAGAATATTGTCTAATTACACTAACTTAGATAAAAGAACACGATGTAACCACTTTACAAAATTGGGCAACTCATACAAAATCACTGAATGCACCCATGAATTTAGTGCTTAGAAGCTTATATACAAAAACAGTAGGTATCTATTTTACTAGCTTTTGCCCACGGCTCCGTCTGCGTGTTCGTCGGTTATCGCAATAAAGTGTAGCCTATGTCCTTCCTCAATAATTAAAATATCTTCATGCGAAATTTCATTGAAATCGTTGCAGCTGTTTGATCGTGAAAGCTTGACAGACAGACAGACAGGGTTACCTTCGCATTTATGATATAAGTATGGATTACAACTTAGTTCGACAGCATCCCGGATTCTGAGTATCAAAGGGCAACAATTGACCCTTGAGACTATATAGGTGTAACGTTACAGCACAGCAGTTACATATGTGTAGGTTATCGCGCTAAAGAGAAGCTTAAGTTCTTTCTCAAAAGTCGAAGTATCACCATGCCATATTTCATAGAAATTGGGGTCGCGGTTTAGCCATGAAAAAGAAACAAACAGACAGAGTTATTTTCGAATTTATAATATTAATAATAAATATTTTTGGACATCTAACACACAATGCCATCTAGTTTCAAGCTAAGCAGAGCTTGTGTTATGGTACTAGACAACTGATATAAATACCTACATCATATTTACATTTTTTTGTAAATACATTCATATTATTTATAGAAAACTCTCAAACTCCGAAACAAATATTTGCAGATCATACAAACATTTGGTCGAATCGAAAAAGTACCTATGGATTATTTTGCAGTCACTTAAACCAACGAAATATATAATCCTGTGAAACATTTGTTATATATTTGAGTGAAATCAGCTCGTGTTTATAAGAGTTAGCATGAAAATAAACTTTGCTGAAATCTCTGGGCCGCACCTTGGCAAAGATTGATTGATTAAAAAAAAGATTTATTTTTAACTGCTGATACTACATATTAATTTTATGTTAAAAATCTTAATATAATAGTGGGTTTATAAAACTTAGATGTTGATTATGCTAAACATATTTGTATAATATTTTAATTTAATTATTTTAATACAAATTAAGGAGTTAAAATTTTTGAAAAAAAAAAAACTTTTAAGATACACGAGTCTGTAATACTTTTTAATATCGATACGAAAACGTTCATGATAGCAACGTCTGACGTCAAAACTTGTTATTCAATACAATTTTGACGTTTACCAAACGGGAAGCGATTTGATTTGATGAGCCACCATTTATGTGAATGTCCATATAAATTGAGTGTTACGACAATTTAGGTAATGGTATAAACCCTGCTCAAGTTATAGTGCTACCGCTAGATATCTACAGCAAAAAAAGAAATAGAGGGAACAAAAAAATAACATTGATATTCAGAATCGAAGCCTTTATATGTCATCGGTCGCAGGGTGTAATAGTTCGACCCACTTACATTCAACGATTGTAGACGTTCGTTACGGACCCCATTCATAGTGCGGAACCCTTCCTCTTTCATGGAACGCTATGAATCCTTCGCAATGGCAGATATACATACGAATAACTTTTTCCTTAAACTATCTTCTTGAGTAACGGCGTACAGTTTGTAGAGTACTTTTGGAGATTTAGGCAAAGATTTCCTTACTTACATTTCATTATCATAATTTTATACTTACCAAATTAACATTATTTTGTAGGCTTCAAAATTTTGAATATTTACGGCATCATTTACCCCTAAAAGTTTTTCATGTTAATCACATGCAATTAGACGACCTCCTAGTCGATTGACACAGGAACCTATCCAATTTGTATTACTATTTTGTTGTAGGCTTGATTGAAAAGTAAGATAGACGATAATATAAATAAATAATAAAGTGATATGGGCAAAATAGAGGCCTTTAATTCACCTCTGCTAGTTCCAAGCTAAGCAGAGCTTGTGTTATGGGTACTAGACAACTGATACAAATACAAATATACTTTTTTTTGTAGATACATACGTATTATACATAAAAAACACCCAAACTCTGAAACAAATATTTGTAGATCATACAAACATTTAGTTCGACCTGGGATTCGAACCCGAGACCTCATAATCAGCAGTCGCACACGCCAACCGCGAGACCAACGAGGCAGTCAAAATGAAAACGTGGATAGGTAATCACTATAAAAATAATTTCAAGTGATTATATGTATATCACACGTACATATCACGTAAAAAACAGGATTTCTTTAATCCACAAGCTTTCCAGCACATATTATCTTTGAAATATCTCTTTGAATGTTTGTAGTGTTATGTAAATAAATACCTATAACTAGTAGTAGGCGACGACGTAATGCCGTGCAGTAAAATGAAAAATGTTAATGTTTCATATAACATAAAAGTATGATATAGCATTTGTACCTTTGAAATTTTCCTCACATCACTGTATCTGTACTTTTACGACTGCTACAACATTTATTTGTGACTAGATTTTACTCGCGGCATCGCTCACGCAGACTTTTATCCCCTGATTTAAACCCTTAGGGGTGGAATTTCGGAAATTCCTTTCTTAGTGCTCACTAACGAAGAACCTACATGCAAAATTTCAGAATTATAGCTTCAGCGGTTTGGGCTGTGCGTTGATCTCTGGATATGTCAGTCAGTCAGTCAGTCACCTTATTCTTTTATATATATAGATTATACACACAATGGAGATTATACTTTCGTAAATATGTATTATTTTGAATCTAGGTATCTATTTTTTTTCCAACGTTCATGGATATCGGCGACATACGTTACCCAATATTTTAGTACCTCCCTCTAATATATTGGAGGGGAGAGTTATAGGAAAGAGGGTTGACCCCACTCACTTGATCAAAAACAATGAATAAATTCGTTCACCCTAATAGTTCTTGAGGCCGTGGTATCACTTCGGTCGAAGCGGCTCATTTTGTGCTAAATCTTGCTTTCCCAGATTTTTATTCAATTCCTGTTTTCATAAAAAATCACACTATTTTAGATGTTTTATAATAAAATAGTTTTTTTGCATTTAACTTAAACAGCTAATTCCGTTGTGTTTTTTGACAAACTAATACGTTTACCGATACACGTGGATGTAAATATAATCCACAGGAAAAATCAAAGCAGAATAAATCCCCAAATATTTGCCATCTAGTATGGCAAGTACGGTTTGATCGGCTTTCGAAAATTGAGCGAATTATGTTTTGATTCGTGAAAGCATTGCTTTTTGGGGATTTGACCAACGATACGTCACAATAATCTGCAGGAAATGTTAATATTAAATGACACAAATAAAAGAGAAAATGGTGTTTCTATTTTGTACAAATATTATGTATGGATACGTGTATGTTGGTGTTGTTATTTTAAACAATCAATACGTTTTTTACAAAAATAGTCTAAACTAATATATAAAGCTGAAAAGTTTGTTTGTTGGTTTGCTTGAACGCGCTAATGGCAGGAACTTCTGCTCCGATTTGAAAAATTATTTCAGTGTTAGATAGCCCATTTATCGAGGAAGGCTATACATCATCACGCTAAGACCAATAGGAGCGGAGCACTAATGAAGAATGTTACGAGAACGGGGGAAAATTATTACACTACGGGCAATAGGAGACGTAAACGACGTTGCGTGGGTCAGCTTGTCTTATATATAAAATTCTCGTGTCACAATGTTAGTTATCATACTCCTCTGAAACGGCTGGACCGATTTTTATGAAATTTGGTGTACATATCGGGTAGGTCTGAGAATCGACCAACATCTATTTTTTATACCCCAATTTTTTTTTATGGCAAAACGTTTGCCGGATCAGTTAGTAACATATAAAACCGCTGATTACAACACTCTCATCGAAGTGTGTTTAAATACACACATAATAATATGTATATTGAAAAGAAAACAAGAAAAATCTTGTTATTAATTTATAATGGTCATCAACAGCCTTTAATTGTCCACTGCTAGACAAAGGTATTTTTAAAGAAAAATATAGCTAAAGAATACATTCTAGAATCAAACTCACTTGTACTTGTTCCACTATTTTTATTTTATCTTTACACCTGACCGGTTTCGCCTTGAGGCATTCTCAACCATAACCTTTGAGAATGCCTTAAGGCGAAACCGGTCAGGTGTAAAGATAAAATAAAAATAGTGGAACAAGTACAAGTGAGTTTAATTCTAGAATGTATTGCAACAAGTTCCATCAAGTGCCGACAATCGAGAGTATAAATTAGCTAAAGAATAATATAATTGTAATTATTTCAACACCGCTTAACGTGATTTAAAATGCATCAACATATGATTAAGACCCTTTTTCTCAGTCTCTTTGTATCTAGTTTAGTGTTTAAACTTTCGTTATCAATTATTAAAACACTTGTCAACTACTTGTATTTGATAGGGCGTTTAAATATTGCTACTAAGCCGGTCTTGTGCCGATTTAAATCATCTGATAATTCACGAAACATCGTGACAAAGCTCAATATTAGATGAAAGGTCTTTTATCGAATTATTATTTCACCCTAAAACACAGCTCAGTTTTAATAATCTCCTAATACGATGAACCTGGTTTCCTTGAGATATGGACGCGTCGCTTATTAGGAGGCGTACTGATGCGTAACTCGTCACCGGCAACAGATCAATTTCTCATCTCCTTCACTTGACGTTAAGTGGCCTATATCTGATTGTTCAAAGATAGGGAAGTCTTTATTAAGAGATAATCTATAAATATATTCTTTCATGGGAATTCTTATTATGTTCTAAAAGTAAATGCTTATACATTAAAAAATTAAAATTATTATTTTAATTAAAAACAATAAAATTTAAATTTAAAAAACATTATAATTATAATTTAAAACAAGGTATGGTTTATAGTATGATGTATACCGCTAATAGACATACGTATATGCAAACTAATTATAATTATTTTATTAAACAAACCCATTGCTTGAACTTTCATACTTCCATGAAGCCGTTTAGAGTTCAGAGCGTGCTAAAGTTACATACACGAACACTCGAAAGACGTGTAGCACTTCATCTAGCGCTGTTGAGTAATAACTAAATAAAGCCTTAAATGTTTTCAGGCAAATAATCATCTCACCTTTATATTTTGTAAAGTTTGATTATTTCTAAAATAATTTGAGTATTTTATGCGCATTTTTATTAGTAGTCGCATATCAATATATATATATATAAACTTCGTTCCATTCAAGTGTCCCATGACACCTCTCATTTTTTTAATTATATTGCTTGCTTCTCTTATTTATTTCGGTCAAATGAAAATTCTAACCATTTTCTGAAAAATTACAAAAACAAGAATTAACTAAAATGTTGTTTGTAAATTTTAAAATCTTAGAGTGAATTCTAAGTATTACCTACTAAACTTAACGAAATAATTAAACATTTTCCTTTAAAATCTCGATGACAGAAATATTTTTTTCATTTTGCTTTGCTTTTGATTTAAATAAAATTACAGAATTCAAGCACAAGTTTTAAGATCTGATTAGAAATGTAAAAAACAATCTTATCTTGCCCTCTCGTTGTCCGCACAAATACAAAACAGAAAATGAGAAATGTCAAATACAAAAGCCAATATTAATATTTTTGTATAATCCATTATTTATGTAATTTAATGTCTTATGTTACCTTTGAGTGTACCTATAAGATAGAAATACGCATGATATATAACAATTGACAATTTACTTCGCCAGATATATTAGTACGAGACACAGGGATCACGTGGGTGTGACACGAGCCTCACGTCATTACCGCTATCGCTGGTTCTCAAACTCCCCGTCCCCAACCACCATTATTACCTTTGTGAATACGATAGAACTATAACATTTTACGCTATCCTAAATTTAAATTCAAATATTTTGTTTGATTATAATTATACACAAAACAACAATTTAAATGAATTTTACATTTTTACATTTTTCAACGTACATGTTGACACCATCCAGTTCTTAAATGCATCATCGGACCGATGTCACCAACAGTTTATTGGAGTCATTTAAACGAATCGCACACAAATTGCTCGATGGTAATCATGCTTCCATCATCAGATTAGCTTCAGGACAATCTATTGGTATTGACACCCTAACTACATTTCAGTACATACAACATACAAATTTTTAGGACGTCTTTACTTGGAATTACTTCTAAATGTGTTTAAAAAAATTACGCTTTACCAGTACTATATAGTCCGTATATTTTCATTCGGCGTCGGCTTTTGCCACTGTTTAATCTTTATAGCCTAAAAGACATATGAAAATAAACTCTAAGCCTAAAGCCTATATTATACCTATATTTCTATATTCTAAGGTGGAATAATGACCGTGGACACAGGATCCCTCTTTACGTATAATGTGCGTCATTTAGCGCCAAAGTAGCTTACCCACTAGCTATGTTAATAAAGTGTAATCCTTACCCCGTTTTAATTATACTAAGATTATCTACAACAACGTACCGGCCTATGGGCTTTATGGATATGTGTGTCCTCCCTATACAGAGTAAACAAATGCGGTTATTTGCCGTTCCCTTTGTCTAAGTGGAACATCTGCAAAATTGCTTTTTAGTCTGATGACTTTGTGTATGTGAAATTATGATGTGGAATGGAATTAAGTGATGAATTGACAATAAAAGATATTATGTGTTTTATTAACTGACTTCATAAAAGGAGGAGGTTCTCAATTCGACCGTATACCTATGTATTTTTTTTATGTGTGTTCGCGGATAACTTCGTCGTTTATGAACCGATTGATGATTCTTTTTTTAATGGAAAGGAGATGTCCCAACGGTGGTACCATGATAAGGACATTAAGATTTGCCATCATGGCATCTAAGAGAAATCGAGTCGAACCTTGAAGTCGGTTTTTGGTTTTGTTATTTTTTTTATTGTATATATCGTATACAAGAAACTACTTCGTTGTTCTAGCGGTTAACGTATGCGACTGCCGATTAAGAGGTCTCGGGTACTGTTCCTGTATCGGCCCAAAGTGTGTTATTGAATTTTTCGTTTAATCATAGAAAAACAATAATTTCTGTTTTTTAAAAAATATTGAAAAGTAATTAATTAAATATGTATGTACGTCATTGTTACAATTGAGATTGCAAATCCACGGACTTATATTGAGCAAGCCTTATATTGGCCTAACACTCATAATATTTAGCCCAAATTTAAAAAAAATAATGCAAATAATAGAATAACTTATTTAGTTTATAAGGTTATACCTATATATTAGTCTATAAAAAAAAAAAAAAAAGATTAGTTTAGTAACAATTTATTTTAACTTTTTTAACTATTTTAATTTATTTTAAACGGTCAAATTATGAAATATGAATAATATAGTGGGCCTTGACGATAAGAATTTATAAAGGTTCCCAGCCACTTTCATCTAAAATAGCCTAAATTGGGGCTTAGTTTACATTAAATTAAATTCCCGAGTAGAAGGACACTTTAACTTTAATTTACCAGAGTTCATTTCGTAGAGATATCTGCGGTAGTAAAATTATAAATTTGAAATTGGATGAAATGTAACTTATTAATATCAATATTTGTCTTTTGTTTGCACCAAGCACCATAGATTGAGTGCGGTGACAACTCCATTTTTTTTTACTTTAGTTCTCTGTCGAATAACCTCATTACGAACTTTATCGTACAGAGAGACACCCAGCATATCACGCTCCATCGCACGCTGAGCTCTTGTCTGTATTCTAGAACATAATAGCCCCAGATCTATTCTAGTAGAAAATTATTGTATAACCACGCCATGGTGCCACGGTTGTATCAGTATCTGACAAACCTCGTAAAAATATGATGTTATAAAGTGCTTCTAGAGCAGTCACAAAAAAAACGCAACCTGTTATCGGCGAACACTTTAACGATATAACTACGAACCTTTATGGGTTCACATAATGGTTTATAATAATATCGTGGCATTTATTAGAACATCAGTTTATTTAAAATAAGCTTTGTATAGCGATTACGTGATATAGTATTTTCAATATGTTCTTTATTAGACCGCACGGATGGTATAGTAGCAGTCATCTCGCCGTTTTCTACTACGCTGAATATCGTGAATTTGATCCATACTAGGAACAATACTTCATAATGATCCCCTAAATTATTGTTTTGAGTCAAGGTATTTTTGTGTTCGTTTTATGTATGTTTGTAAAGTCTCCGATGACTTAGGAGTTATTGTTAGTTCAGGGATATTTAAATCGATGTAGTAACAATGCTTTCATTGCATTAAATAGAATATTTACAAAACAATTATTTCAGAAGCTAAATATATTGTAGGTACACACATAAAATATATTTTGAGTTACGCTCGTGCAAAATACTTAAACAAATTGATTTAACTAATAACGTCCATAAAGGTATGAATGAGTCGTTCTCAGAATATCAGAGCCCATTTGCGTTAGAGCTCTTATGACCAGACCATTGCTAATACGATTATAAAGTTTCGATTAAATATTAAAACATAAGAAAATCTGAAATTGACGTTAATAGGGATTTAAGATTCTAGATTTTGAATTCAACTTATTCTTTTCCATATAAACTGTTGGTGGGCAGATAGAGATGTTGAATGTTGCGTTGATGGGTCGGGGTCACCACACACCACAGGGACACCACACACAAAGGGTGTCATGTCCCTACAACACAAAGGAAGGATCCTCCGACCAGGTGAGGTGATCATGACTGGCGGGCCACGGCCTAACGGTTGATGGTGGGATGTTGAATGTATGTTAATTGGCGCGAGAACTTCTATTGCGCGATTCAGGATTGATAATTTCTTCGTATTGTACGTTACTCCGTAGTTCAGTGTAACTTCGGTAGATGGCGCTGTAGTGTGCTTCTGTTTGCGTTGTATGTGGAAGTGGCCACAATAATAGGTATATTGATGATGGAAATAAACATGATAACTTGTTTATATCTATCTATATAATATTAAACAAGTTATCACGTAGAATTATCTAAAACGTTCTAACCAGGTGCATTCAATATTTGTAGCGCGACTAATTCGGTTTCTAGGAAAAAAATATTTGATTCAATCATATACTTCCAATGTTTTTAATATTAATTACTTCTGCTTATACTGCTGTAGAGTTGACTGCTTTTAAAAGAGATATTGTACTGTTTTAGTTGATTTTAAACTGAAAATAATTTACAGTCAGCCAATGACTATGATATAAGACTAGGAATATTATGAATTTGCTAGTTTGGAGATTTCTCATTTTCATCTTCATGACTTCAAGTTCTTCGCACTAAGTCTTAGAGAATTAATGATATTTCAGTTCTCTCGATTTCACTGTAAATGTAATATAATTAAACCAGTTGCTAGTGTTTTATTTATTAGAGTTATTAAATTAGTTAAAATAAACAGTTTCAAAGTATAACAACGGTAATAATGTAGTCTAAACCATATAATAATCTCTCTCTCATCTAAATTCTTACTTTGTCTTATTTAACCAGCGGAGGTTTACAAAATAGGTCGTTCGATTAAAGTATTCTTAACGTTCAAGTGCGTTCTGAAATGTATCATCCTCCTGCCAATACTTATAATGTTGTAATAAAAGACACAAAGTATTTCGAAACGTCTGCTACACTCGTGATATTTTCGAACAGACGTCCCACATTCCAGGTTTAGTGTGTCACGGCATCAAAAGTGCTAAGTGCACTCCCAAGTGCACATTAAGATGTAATGTGGTTGTTGCGGCGGAAAGCTAGCCAAACAGCCGCATAATAGCCGGAAGGCCGCTAATTTGGAAGAATTAGTTTATTGTCCCCGTTTTTAACGTTATGGAACTTTAAGAAAAAGCTTATTACCTTTTTGATAATACCATCTGCACACTTAGAGTGGTTTAAAATGGCAATAAAGAGAATTAAAAGGCTTTTACGCTAATGTTACCCTTATTGTTGGAAGAGCCTATAGTCTACATTATTTCAACTTTCAGAGGGGTCGTAGTTAAATTGTGTCATGTTTTCAAGTCTCAGCAATAATGTTATTACAATGCTGCAATGGTATAGTGAGTAAATATAGCCTCCGATGATGTAATCGTAGATTAAATTGACTGCGAAGCGAAACTATACAGCGTGACAATACAATATTATAATGACATGGAGCTGATATGATGCTGGAGCTGGAAGGTGGCCATAGCAACTCTGTAAAGAAACGTCGCAACATCATCGAGTTTGGGCTCGTTTGATTCGTCTCGAGGCATTCCAGTAAAAGCTTGTTTTTAAAAAACTTTTTAATTTAATTTATTAATATACAAATTCATTTTAGGAATATTTTTAATGTTATTTTATACTTACTAGTTACAGCCAGCTTAAGTTGAAGATGTCAAAGCTTGACTTGCTTGAGTTCCATACATCCGCACTAGCAATATCAGTTTACATTCCCTGAATCCTTCAGTAACTAATTTCTCAATGCACTCTTATTTAATTTCCTACTTTATTTTCCATTCTCAGTATCAATTTAAAGATTCACCTCTATTATTTAAGCAACATGGAATTATATATGTAATTGCCAAAATATGGTCACTACGCTTACGTTTAATTCGCCTCTGCCTACTTCTATCATTATCACTTTTTACCATTTTGCCAGTTTTTAAAATATCACCGCATCACGCTACTATAATACTTTAATCTTCTATTTTCAAGTTTCTTCTGATATTTTCATTCCTCATGTTAAGTCCACCGCAGATTCTTCTCAACTGGAAAGAAACACCAAATACAAACTGGAACATAGAAAAAACAAATGACAATATTTTACTTTTTATTGCTTGCCATTTGCATAACTGTGTCAATGTATCGTTAAGTTGACATTTATTGGGCTGCGGAGGGTACCTTGAAGGTAAGGCATTTCGTTTTCAAGACACGTTGGAGCAGCCTCGAGGTAAAAGTTGTTAGCGCATCTGTTCGGGTTAATGTTTACTTGTTTAGTTTACTGCCACTCTGCTTTATATCGCTTTTCAAATGAATCATTCTATATTCTTGTACCAAATTCATGAAAAGGAATATAACATGAAAATAGGTCATCAAACGGAATGAACGTAGAGGTAAACATGAAATGTGTATAAAGTACAGTGATACGAAGTAATATGTGACATTTAATAACATCCCTCGTAGCGATAACGGAACAATTTATTTAGTCGATTTTTATATGACGCAAATACAACGCTTCACGTATTTTTATTGACGCAATACTCAAAATTTAATTTATACTTTATGAAGGACGTATGGGGATTCCATGTTCAAAGACGTTGTTCCATTTATGGCTCAGAAACGTCTCATAAACAAAACAAAAGGAAAATGAATTTTAGGTTTAGGAGTGATATTATTTCAAAAATAAAACCGTACGGCAGACAGCGTTGTACATTGTAGGAACTCTTCTAAGCACCTATTAGAAGAAAATAATTGTATCTTATCACAATAAAATGTTTTGCTATGTTGAACAAATTTTCAAGAAACTGCAAATATTATTATGTTATGTTGTAGTATTGTTTAAAGTTATTGCAGTAAAATAAAATAATAATACTTTTTTATTTACAAATATTTCCTGATCTATTTATAGGTTAGAAATTAGATAAAACAGATAAAAGAGATTGCAATAATTGGTGTACATGAATTAACTTCTTTTTGCATTTTCTGCACAAATTCGTATTTAGCATAGTTAATAGCAGTTATATCTTTCTAAAAACAATATTGAATACGTTTAATAAAACTTTGTAATCATCTTATCTTGGATTCAAAATCGAAATTTATCACTAACTAGCGACCCGCCCCGGCTTCGCACGAGTGGATTTCAGGTACCCCCGCCGACGACACGATTTGTGCATTTTAAATCTGTAATATCTTCGAATATATTCATTTAAATTCGATACTGTAAAAGGCCATTTTGATCTATGTTAAATGCACAATGTATTTAATTTAATTAATTGTATTAGGATTTATTCTGTATTGCTTAAAATCACTTCGTAAATAAGCCATTATTTCTCGTAAAAAGAAAGGAATAAAAAATGGTTGTTGTGGGTTATCCCTAAAAGATAGACATATACCGTCGCGGACTTTTTTGTAGTACTTTTTAAGGTGTACAATACTGTAGTACATTATTTTCATCAATCTCGTAGGGTGCAACCAGCGTTTGCAATGTAAGCGCAAAAAAGTGTTTATTTGCTACATCACATTAGAAACCTCGAAAATTAACAGTGTTTCCATACTATATTATGCATTTATTATACATAAAAACCTTCCTCTTGAATCACTCTATCTATTAAAGAAACCCGCATCAAAATCCGTTGCGTAATTTTAAAGATTTAAGCAAACATAGGGATATACTACTATGTAGTGATGAGTAATTGAGTAAAAACCAACTTTAATGAAATTTGTGTTCTATTATTCAGAGAACCCTGATTCCTTAAATCACTAATTAAAGATGTCGGAGCCGGTCTACTGAAAATATCGAATTTGTAGATTGTAATTCGATACCGTTCAGAAATAAGACCGGAGACAAAATGGCTCTGTTTGACTTAATTATTCTATTGGTTCGGTGGTGCTACTGCGGACCTCAGATTTATTTAGGGTTGGCACTTGACGAAACGTCTGCGCAATACAATAATAAAACCATGTCGAAAACTCACTTAAGTTTATAAGGTAAGAAGATGGTGTATAAAATTTATTCAGATCTGAAACACTAGCCGATATAACAATTTGGATCAATCGACTCTCAAGTGAAAGTCTTTTACGACAACCCTATAACTTGGGTGATATTAAGCCACCAAATTGTGTAGGTAACTTAATAAGTCCCTCGGTGGTTCGTTTCATAGAGATTCAGTGCCAAAGTGCCTCCTAAAGGACTCTTTCAAAATTAGTTTTACAATTTCAATATTAACGCTAAGGACACCTTTATATCGGATTTTTCTTTAAAGCAATTGTACTGGAAATTTCTTTTCATCTATTTGAGAGATGTCAACGAAAATTTCTAAAAAAGAATACATAGTTATTATTTAGTTGAAATTGTATATTAATTTATAGGAGCAATGTAGCATTTACCTGATGGTAAGTGACAACCGTCAGCGATAAGCTGTCTGCAACTTTGCCTGTCTCGTTGTCGTCCTTTGAATGCCCCAATACTCAAACTAGAGTAAAGGGATGTTTCAACCTTCGGTGACCTCTCCCACTTCGCGAAAAGCAACTAAAAAAAGTGATTACCACTTTGTTTTCTGTAAGGCCCCGGCATTATTTCGGTCGATTCGGCTCATGTGTCCTAAAGCAACGGCTCTATCAGGGAGAAATCAAATTAGACTTGCAAATTAGGTATTTATCTTACTATGTGTTTGTTTATATGAAAGTTTTGTTTACTGATTAACTATTTATATTTACATTATTCAATATAGTATAAATGTATACAGTATGTGTGAGTCTTTATTATAGGCTATAACTCGCTAATGCTTATCCTTTTTAACTGACTTCAAAAAAGGAGGAGGAGAACTTTCTACTGGGTAAACCGATTTTGATGATTCTTTTTTATTTGAAAGCTGATGCTTTCTGTGCGGTCCCATTTCAATTTGGTCCAGATTGAAGTCGTTTTTTTGTTATTTTTTTATGTAATAAGTATTCCTCTACTTTGCCTGATGAAAAGCTTGAATAGAATCTAAGAGTGATGGTCACCATCCTCATTGAAAATGTGGGCAATGCAGCATGGGATCCTCAATATGGCGGCCTAGTGAGAGATGCTTTGGAAACGAATCTATACTAATATTATGAACGCGAAAGTTTGTATGTATATTGATGGATGAATGGATGGATGTTTGTTACTGTTTCACGCAAAAACGACTAAACGGATTTGGATGAAACTTTATAGTAATATAGCTTATACATCAGAATAACACATAGGCTACTATTTGCCGCAATAACCGACATATACGCGAGCGGAGCCGCGGGCAACCACTAGTACCTAATACATGTTAACATGCTCTTTTTCATGATAATAATAATATTTTGGATATCTAACATACAACGCCATCTAATCCCAAACTAAGCAGAGCTTGTAGATACTATGGGTACATATTATACATAGAAAACACCCAAACTCCGTCTTTTTTAGGGTTCCGTGCCAAAGGCAAAAACCGGAACCCTTATAGATTCGTCATGTCTGTCTGTCTGTCCGTCCGTCTGTCTGTCTTTCTGTCCGTCCAGCCACTTTATTCCGAAACTATAAGAACTATGCTGTTGGAACTTGGTAAGTAGATGTATTCTGTGAACCGCATTAAGATTTTCACACAAAAATAAAAAAAAACAATACATTTTGGGGGTCCCCATACTTAAAACTGAAACTCAAAAAAAATTTTTTCATCAAACCCATACGTGTGGGGTAGTTGTGGATAGGTCTTCAAAAATGATATTGCGGTTTCTAAGATGATTTTTTTCTAAACTGAATAGTTTGCGCCAGAGACACTTCCAAAGTGGTAAAATGTGTGTCCCCTCCCTGTAACTTCTAAAATAAGTGTATGTACTAGATGTAGGACTAAGATGTACATTACTATGCAAACTTCCACTGAAAATCGGTTTGAACGAGATCTAGTAAGTAGTTTTTTTAATACGTCATAAAGGGTAAACCGCAAAAAACACTATTATTAAAACATCGATCAAAGTTACAACGAACCACAAGAACGTTTATATTATGTTACTTGCTGCTTCGGAACCCTTCATGGGCGAGTCCGACTCACACTTGGCCGCTTTTTGTAGATGATGAGATAAGCACGTTTAAATAATGACAAGTAAATAAATTATTCGACTTCATTGTACAAACATAGATACAGCTCGTAGCAATATCTTTAAAAGTGTTGTTTGCACTGATTAATAGACATCAAAGCGGAGATGTAAATGAGATACTTACATTTTATGGGTCTCTATAAAGTAATGGTATTTGAAAACAAGAGCCCCAGTTTTATGCCGATACATTTTTTAATTAAATTTCAAGTTAAATGTTTACCTAAAAGATCTAAGGTCTACAACTAGTAGATCTCAAATTTAAAAAAGTTTATATGACACTTGTAATGAGTTGTTCAATGTAAATGTTCTAAGTCATAAGTATTCGTTGTAGATTCGGTCATAAATCGTCGAAGCGGGATCACAATATTACTCTTTCTAGAGCACTTGCAAGTGCACATCTAAAATTATTGATCATAATCTATCTAGATTATGACTAATTAGATCGATATAACAAGATAGAATCAAAGCGAAAAACAAAACGAAAGTAATAGAAGAGCTCTTCCAACTGGTCCCCCCTTCTCCCTTTCTCTACAGGACAACACGTGCTGGCCTTCGCAGTCACCCTTTTAGAGTGGAAGACATAAGCTCTCGAACGCAACGTTTCGGTTCTTCCTTCTTGTGTCGAGCGATCAAAACATGGAACTCACTACCACCGCACGTGTTCCCCTCCCATTATGGTCCCGGGTCCTTTAAGCGGGGCGTGAAAAAGCATCTCACTAGGCCACCATAGTGTGGGTCACCATGCTGCTCTGTACACGTTCACATTCAGGATAGTGACCACCACTTTTGGATTCTACTTATGCTTTCCATCAGGCAGAGTAGAGTCATTTTGGTAGCTTGAACACAAAAGAAACAAGGAAATCATAACAAATATTAACTTGTATAAACTTTATATAAAAGAATTCAATGTCAGACATTATGAATGTAGCCTCCAACACCTTTATTATTGATAACGAGCTGGCGTCGCGTAGTCGTAGCACTAACGGTTCGTTGATTTATGATTCGCTCTGCAGCGAGTAAATAATCCTACTATAATTTTCTACTCCAAGAAACAGGTCGACATTATAAAATCATTTACTATTTGTTTACTGCCTCGGTGGCGCAGTGGTAGCATACGCGACTGCTATGCTTGAGGTCTCGGGTTCCATTACCGGGCCAGATCAAATGTTTATATGATCTGCAAATATTTTTTTCGCAAATATGTAGTAGTAGGTATGTATTTGCAAAAAAAAGTATAAATGTAAAACCCACAATACAAGCTCTGCTAAGTTTGGTACGTGATGGCGTTGTGTTATATGTCCGAATGAAAAAAAAAACAGCTTTTGGCTAAACACTAAGGATCGCTAAGACTTACAGGCTTATCAAACTATAAAAAAAATATATAAAATATATATTTTTTAAATATATATAAAAATATATAAAATATTTTTCTTTGTTTTCTTTTGCTATAATTCTCAATGTGACTACCGATTGAGTTGTCGAAAAATATTCAATTTATAACGATATTACAAGTATAAGGTCAGTGGTCTCTTGATTGGGGGTATTCTTTTAATTGGGTCAGATCGCTACCTAATACACGAAGCATAGACACAAGGTTCTTATTTCACAGGAGTGATGTCTAATTACTTTGGCATCAACAATAAATACATTATTATATACTATATTCTAGATATACTATTATATACTATATACTACTATTATATACTTTATATTCTAGAATCAAACTCACTTGTACTTATTCCAAGTACAGGAATAAGTACCAGTGAGTTTGATTCTAGAATGTATTGCAACAAGTTCCATTAAGTGTCGACAATCGAGAGTATAAATTACATTATTATATATCTAGTTTTGGATTTCTGGATGACAAAGATTGGTCTTTGTATTATATTGGTGTTGATTTAGACTGAGAGCCACCGTTCGGCAGACTTACGGTATAGTAGCAAAGTTCATATTAATGCTAGGTATACTATTTGACCTGCTGTACGTGAAATGGGAATTCACTATTCCCATCAAGGGTTCCTTTGGGCGTGAACAATGCGAATAGTGAATCCCCATTTCACCTACAGCAGGTCAAACAGTATACCTAGCATTAATATGGACTTTGCTACTATACCGTAAGTCTGCCGAACGGTGGCTCTTAGTATAATTGGTCAAATACTTGTCTAGACACACGTAGTGTCCAATTCAGCAGTGTGTTATATATACCCCTTTTAATTGACAATTCGAGTTTTTAATCTACTGATTTTTTTTTTTTTTTTTGCGAAATGTTACTGTTAAGAAATTTTGGAGAAATACCTATCGTCCTACAGCATATCTTTTTTTGATACAGTTTACAAACAAAACCATTTGAATTCACTTTTTATCACAACTAACAATATTTTTATCTTTTCAATTTCACATGAATGATTGGGCATTATTTAATCACTTTCGTTGAGTGCTGGTAGTAATTTCGACGATGTTTGACATGCTTTCATTGTGGCTTTAATTTACGACTGTTGACTTATGATTGCGATTGCTAAGCGGCGTCTTAATGATTTCGAAATTCAGAGAAATAAAAAAAATGTTTTAAAAACTAAACAAACACGATTTTATAAATAAACCAAACTAAAAATATTTTTTTTTTTTTAGAATATTTTTTTTTTTCAAATTATTTACTGTCATCGGCCCTTGACCCCTGTGCAAATTTTCAAGTTGATCAAACTCCTAGAAGAAGGTGAAAATGAAGTTAAAAGATTCCGTTACATACATACATACAGGTGAAGCTAATAAAATCGTGTTAAAACGGCCCTTAATAATCATTATGCAATATAATAATGATTTTTTGTTCCTTAAACGCTCGAAAATTGTTTTATCGTCATCAACAGTTTTCATTAGACCACAGCTGGAAGCTAAAAAGGAGTTTTTTTTTTTTAATTTATGTATTCACATCACCTTCACTATCATTACAGGTTGCCCTAATGCGATAAAAAGGCTAACTTACATTTCTATTTGGCCTAGTAAGTATACCACGGTGACCTGATATAGGCAGGTTGCTTCTCACCGGGTTTATATTAAGTTTTCTTTCTCTTTAAAGTGCTGATATCTTGCATGACGGTGCAGGCAACAAGCCTTTATCAGGTCTTACAACTTCCACAAACAAATAAAGGTTTTAGCTTGACCTGTATGTATGTAACCAACATACCACGACCTCACAGAAAACCGATGTGAAATAGCGCTTGCGCTGTATTTTACCGAGTGAGTGAGGATACCGGAGCCCCTCATCCCAACCCCTCCCCCCATACCCCTCCCTATCCCCCAAAGGCCGGCAACCCACTTGTAACGCCTCTAGTGTTGCGAGTGTCCATCTGCGGCGGTAATCGCTTACCATCAAGTGATACATCTTCTAGTTTGCCTACGATTCCATAAAAAAAAATCGAACTGTTATCAATTGTCTGGAAAGAAAAATAGAAGAGGACAAATTCAAAAGACTTATTCTGGTGAATGACTTATTATTCTTATTATGGTGGATGAAGGATTTATTCTGGTTTGAAATTAATCTATTTTATTGCCACTTTGGTGATGAGATGAAACAGCAATATCATAAAATGGCGAAAGCGGAGAAACAAATCTAATTATCATTTTTTCAAAGAAAGCTCATAAGTATATAAGGAAACGCAACGCTAGGTACTTTAAAGAATGCAATATACGTTCCTTGCTAACTTAAGTCTACATTGAAATTAATTTTTAGTTTGCGAAGAAATAAAATTGTGTATTTTAAATAATGGCAAACCTTTTTGTGGGCTTCTCGACTTAATTGATGTTTGCAGTACTGATCTCTGAACAAGGATTGTCAATGATAAAATTGTAAAGAATAAATATGATGCCGGTATGTTGTAATATAATTGGTTTTGCATATCATTAAATTAAGAATGTCGTCCTTTGAAAAGTTTCTTTGATAAATTATTTGAAATGTTTGTGTGAAATGTGTGTCTTAGTGCGTGTGACAGCTGTCTGTCAAGACCATAATCCTAGTTTTACACAGTTTCATTGTTTACGTCCATCTAATAACTTTTATCTAATTTATAATGACATATTTATAATGACGTATTTTATATCAAAGCAAGTTTGCATTCATTGGAAGAGCCCAGAGAATTTATATCTGCTTACAGTATATCAAATTATATTATTTTCAGGTACAGCGTGTTGTTTGATATAAGATTATGTTTCATTGGTTTAGGGTACGATACTTAATATCGTTAAGCATTTGGTAGTAGGACAGGTATTCTGTATTTGATTCAAATACCCTTAATATAATAAATAGCCATCCAATTTTGCCAGTCAAGTCAAAGTGGTTAGTCAGCAGCAAAGTGGCCGGTTTGATTATATTTCAAAAGTACAACAATATATTATATTAGCTCAGCCAGCTCCGACTTAATGGCTAAATGAAACTAAGTCATGTTGATTGTCAAGGAACATCTAGAAGCATTTGGAGCTTATCTTGTTTTTTAAGATATTTCTTTAATAATACCAAAAATATAGTGATATAGTTGAAGTCCATTTATAGCTTACAATATATCAAAATCTCAGAATTTACATTATTTACAAAACAAACAAGTATAACAAAACTGCAAATCTTACAAGGAGTATGTGGCATCTAATAAAAAGTTGCTGTACAGATGTACAGGGTACACTTTTCCAGGATATACCTACACTAGAATGTAATCACTATGTTGTATCTCGTCCGATAGTTTTCAGTAAGTTTAAATAGACGCATGTACAAATAGTGGTATGCTGATAGACGATGAGTACGATTATAACAAAAATAGCCAACTATTTGTCTACTACATAAACGTTCGAGTCGTTTTCTCCAACAGTTTTAGATTTGTAAACAAAAACACATTTAAAGCATCAGAAAAGCTTTTAGAAGAAGACATTTTTTTCACAGAATATAAACCTTTTAGTGGTGTTTATGAATAAATAATATCAACACGTTAGGGAAAGGAAGGACGGAGTTCTAAATAACTGTGTTTGATCGTGAAATCGTAGAAATCTCATATGATACTATGATCCTACGATGAAATTACGACGATGGCCTATTTTACAAGCTTTTAATTAAATTGCAATGTATGTATGTATGTGCTTGTACGTTCGGGTGGAATCTTGCAACTTAATTTTGAAACAGATATCTTCAACCGATTTTGCTGAAATTTTGCAAGCATATGTGTAAGTGTATAAGTGACGATACAATATTATAATGACATGGAGCTGATCTGTTGCTGGAGCTGGAAGGTGGCCATAGGAACTCTGTAAAGAAACGTCGCAACATCATCGAGTTTGGACTCGCTTGATTCGTCTCGAGACATTTCAGTAAAAGCTTGTTTTTAAAAATCTTTTTAATTTAATTTATTTAATGTAAATCTAGTTTACCTGATTTTTGAATAGCGAATAATACCTTAGAATGTTAAAAAGTAGGTGTATTCATTAAAAATACTTATGCCTGTATCTAAAAAAGGATTGTCAGAGGCATATCAAACATCCAAACAGGGCGGTGGGTCGAGTGACTATCGACATCCATAAAGATCAAAGTTATCAGTCGTCCTAATCCACGGTAACACTGGTAACCTCACTCTCTTGCACAACAACAAGAATTGCTTCCCTTTTTGTGAGGCTGTAGAATATGTCGGCATAGCTGTCCCACATAAAAAGTATAATTCTTCACATATAATGTAATCTAATTCTAATTAAATACACGATGACTGGGGCTTGTGTGCCATCTGTATGTACAGTCCAACTCAAAACCATGGTGATTCCTTCAAAAGACCATTTTTTTTTTAACGTGTGGAAATCCCCTCGGACCGTCACCCCACCGGGGTTTGCGGCAGGGCGGTGTGTCGGACTCGAACCGACTAAAACCACACGGTGTGCCACTCTGCGTCTGTGAAGGGAGGAATCCGGGAACTGCAGTTATTAACACGTCCGGACCCCTCCCAGCCTTCAAAAGACCAAACCTAACCTAGATACATACAGTACTTGCATAGTTTCACTAACCTACCTAAAAACAAGACACCTCTGTGGTTTGTTGCGGCATGTCAGGCTGTAAAATGTGACGTGTAAATTATCTGTAAAAAATGTACTTACACATATAAATATCATTTAAGACTGTTAAGGGTAGTATAAAGACGAAGTGGTCACAATCCCTAGACGCAGTTTAATGAACGAGATAGATATCTTATTCAACTACAACTAAGACAGCCTAAGTCTTCCTTATTGAATGTATTTTCTCTGTTCACGTAGTTTTATTTAGTCCGTAATTTGGCTAAGAAATGTCTTCAACCTCTCATGGGCTCGATTTAATTAAATGTAAGGGGATGAGTATCCACTCAATGTAATTAACGAAGAAGATTTGGATAATGTTACAATTTTATTTATTACACTTTTGTAGTGTTACGGTTGGAGAACCTTTCCTTATGTTTATTATGTTTCCTTTGCTATTGTGAATATTGTGGGTGTGTGAGTTTTTTATTACTAGGTTGTTTTAATGACTTTTGAAACGACTCTAACAATGAACAAAATCAAAATTATTCAAAGTGACTATACTTATCTATTATTAAAAGCGGTATGTTATAATGTTTTTTGACTATATGCTAGTAACTATTTATACCGTGGGAGAGCCACGCTTCGGCATGAATAGGCCGGCTCGACCGGAGTGATACCACGGCCTCACAGAAAACCGGTATGAAATAGCGCCTGCGCTGTGTTTCGCCGAGTGAGTGATGATAGCGTAGGCCCATTTTTTTAATTTTTTATTTACGTCTGGAAATCCCCTCGGACCGTCACCCCACCGGGGCTTGCGGTGGGGCGGTGTGTCGGACTCGAACCGACTAAAACTACACGGTGTGCCACTCTGCGCCTGTGAAGGGAGGAGTCCGGGAACTGCAGTTATTAACACATCCGGACCCCTCCCAGCGCCTGCCCGCACAGAAGCGGGCACCGTCTGCTGGAAGACTCTCAGTTAGGCGACGTACGGCACACGCGTACGTCGCCCCCTCGCGGGTGGCCACTAGAGCGGATGGAGGGGAAAGCCCGTCCCGACCATCTGCGGCCACACTCAGGGCGGCATGAGGCGCTGATAGGCGCGCCTCCGCCGCCCGGTTCGCCGGCGGCGGATTGGTCTCCGCCACCTCCTTCTGCGAGATTACATCTTCGCAGAAGGTTGCGACCGCGGTAAAACTGCTATCGCTACCGGCCATGGAGCGTATGATGGCCGGTAGCGAGAGATCTCCTCCGATGACTGCAGTGAGGGCCCGACGCTGCGGCGCCCAAGCGGGGCAAACCGCCAGCGTGTGCTGGGCCGAGTCCTCACTGCAGTCGCAGTGGTGGCAGGCGGGACTCAATTCCCTCCTAGCGACCGAGTGCAGGTACTTCCCGAAGCAACCGTGCCCGGAAAGGACCTGCGTCAGTCGGAAGGAAAGGGTCCCGTGCTGCCGCCCTGCCCACTCGAGGATGACCGGCTGGAGGGCCTCCACGGCGGCAAAGCCAGCGCGTGGAGTCTCCAGCCGGAACGACCATCTAGCCATAGTGGCTCGACGGGCGGCTTCACGCCACTCGCGTACCTCTTCGGGCGGAGGGCGGTAGCCATACTCCGCCCGATATTCAGCCACCCGTCGATAAACTTCGGCGACCACTTTCGCCTCCAAATCCCACGGGGGTGTTCCGGCCAGGGCGCATGCCGCCTCGGTCGACACCGTGCGGTATCCGCGTATGGCTCTGACTGCCAATACCCTCTGAGGCTGCCAGAGGCGGGCCTTATTTAGGGCAGTCAGAGCCGCCACCCACACCGGTGCACCATACAGCGCTATCGACCGGACAACCCCCGTGTACAGGAGTCGCGTTGCGACGCTGGCTCCACCCAAGTTGGGCAAAAGTCGCCCAAGGGCGGAGGCAGCGCCGACCAGCTTCGGACCAAGCTGTCGGAAGTGCTCGTCGAAGAGCCACCTACCGTCGAGTATCAAGCCCAGATACCTCATCTGGGCCCGAACCGGTACGAGGACCGAGTTGACCTCTATGGAGGCGCCGGCGGGTGGAATGATAGCGTAGGCCCATACCCCAACCCCCAAGGTCGGCAATGCATTGTGACACCTCTGGTGTTGCAGGTGTCCATGGGCGGCGGTAGTTGCTAACCATCAGGTGATACGTCTGCTTGTTTGACCACTATTCCATAAAAAAAGTAAATAATTACTACTGCAACTTAAAGAAAAAGTGCGTTATCGCCCTTTGATCTTTAATTGACCTGAATTACAACAAAAATAACTGCTGAATACCGAGGCCATGCAGCTAAACCGATGCAGTCTCCGGCCAAGCTAGCCTAAAATGTGCAGATAAATTGGCTCTCTCATGATGGCTTTACCTTTGTTTAGCACTTTTCATGGGAAAGGAAGGGACATATATTTTCTTTCTTAAAAGACCCGGGATCAAAGTCACCATGTTTCTGAATACATAATATCAATCAGTTAATAATAGAAAGACTTGTGACAGAATTATACCGTAAAAATTAAAAGTCAATAGAGAAAAAAGATGAAAACTATATCACCTAACACCTTCATATATAAAAGCATTTGTTACAATCGACATGCGTTTTTGCACTGCGGCAAATATCGGCAATGACCGGCCATTACCCGCACCGGCCGCTCGGACTATCTCATCACTCAGAACGTAAATACCCTCAGTTTTTCAACACGAATCCCACTCGTTTGTCAACGTCACGGCCATTTATAGGGTTTTAAGTTTCGTATATCTTCATAACTTAGCAATGTCATTACTCCATATTAAAAGGTTTTGTTAATTAGTCTAGACTAGACAGACATTTTAGAGTAACTCTAGGTTTTAAGTCTTAATGACTGTTATTTTGTTATTTTTAATACCTTTAAATCAAATAAATTGGTTTGCAAAATTATACATAGTGTAATATTTCTTATCACTAATGTATTGAATAGATCGTAATAATATTATTTTATTGAAAATATTACATATTAAAACCCAAGTTTTTTGACGCAATACCACAGAATAACTAATAGTACTTACGTACTACAATGCTACTCCAATAAATCATACCGTATGCAGGCTCGATCCGAATGACATTACAGTCTGCTTATTGTAAAACAATTCTGTATTAGTACCTCCCAGATTATGACGCTATCAGAAGCCCTACTTCTAAATGTTAGAAACTCTCAAAGGCTGGTATAGTAACATATTCTGACTAATGAGCTGCTGTTGTCCATGAGCACAACGTTAGCTAAGTAACCTGTCTTATTCTTTAAATAAACTGAATCATCGGTTGTTAACAAAATATGACTCAATTTAGTTAAGAAATGGAAATATTTTTGATTGTTTACTATTGTAAACAATCAAAAATATTTCCATTTCTTTACAAACATTTTAGATGCAATACACGTCGAGATACTAATAACGATAGCCGCATCCGGAGGATCCAAAATAAAGCAATTTAAAATGCTTAAATCAATTTAATTAATTACTAGTTTATAAAATAATAACTATAGCTAATTGGAGGAGATTCTAGTTCGAAGTATGAGACAGAAATCTCCTTATAATCTAATTTTACTAAAGTAAAACTACAACTAACAAGAAGTGATTCTGCTTCGAAGTGTGAAACAGCAATGAATTTAAAATATGTTTCTGATATTTGGTGGAGTTCCAATGGCGCCATCCTTATCTATGCACATTCCACAGCATTCGCCGTTCTAAGTGTTCTCATATGTTGCGCCGTCCCAAGCGTCCTTAAGTTCCGTGTGAAGTGTCAGTTAATTGATTTGGGATATGTAATACCTCCCCCCGAAGAACAGCCAACACCGATGTATTTAGCAATAAATCGAGGTGGGGGTTGATTTGCTCTTGCTCGTGGTTCAAGCCAACTGTTTCCAGGTAGTTTTTCCATGCCTGTAGTAATCTTGAGGATGATTTGTAGAAGTCTGGACCACTGTAGAGATGTACTTTTGTAAGGACAATTAAGCAAATGATCTAACGTCTGTTGCCGAGTTCTTTATAGGTCGCTGACCTTTCGTGATATGACAAAACTGCAAATAGGTTTCCTTTGTTGAATGGATGGGTTGATGTATGGAGTCATGAAAGGGCCGGTTCTGTAGACTCTGTTTTTCTTTGCGTAAAAACCAGTTATTGGTCTTCGGGCATTCAGCCTCTATGTGCTTGAAATCTTTCTAATAGGAAACTAGGAATAGGGAAGATGGAATTTAGGATTTTGTGGTTGTTATTGGAGAATAAGTATAAATAATTACATATATATGTACCTATCATATACGTACGTGTAAATGGGAAACTTATACCTAAACTGTAACTATCTCATTGCCTACATAGAGTGAACCTAATTTAATATAATATATAAAATATCTTAATATTTCCTTATAACTAAATCCATTACCTAGACTTAACAAATATTTTAGAACTAATTTACACAAATGGTTGGTAGAAAGGTGTTTTATACAATAATCGATAATTGTTAAGAAATAAAATACTAACTTTTAAAATGTTGATTATGATGCTAGACAATGTAATATATGTTTCTAGTTTTATTTAATGTAATTAATCTTTAGATCATAATGTTAGTTAATAAACTTTTGTATGCCAAAACAAGGGAGAATATGGTATTATCAAAATCCACTAATGTTACACCTGGTACAAACCTATGTTTTATGCAAATAAAAATTTCATATAATTTTATTTCAAGTTTTATCTTTTGAGCTATTGCTAGTTATAGTAGCGTAATTACTACTGGGATCGTTCTGTAACAGTTTACTAGATTTTGGAATTCTTTTTAACCTATGTTTTGCCACGGGACCTCGTTTTTTCTTTGTATATATATGGATAGGGAGGTTAGCCATTACTGTGTCGTGAGTAAAGCGCGGAGCTAATTTTTGACGGGATGCGAGTGGATTTCTTATAAAGATTTGCTGTACGGGACAGTATTCAACTTCAGGTTCTCTTTTTCTATTACAATTAGTTGTTAAATTTTTACGAGAGTCAGTGCTTAGGTCATGAATTAATTTATATATCTCAGTCATCTTTTCTTTGTGGTTAGTCGTATATTGTTGTAGTAAATAGAGGTCAACGTCAAAAACGTCTCGGGGGTCAAAGTGTCCTGTTATTAATTCTATGGGTCTACATTTAGTAAAACTATGTATACTGTTATTGTATGCTAGGAGAGCGTAAGGCATGAGATTGATGACCAATTCATTTTTTTGATTAACCTTTAAGATTCTAAGATGTTCTAATATGGTTGCATGGAACCTCTCAACTATTCCATTTTCGTTAGGTGTGTGCGCTGCGACTTTATGATGCTGGATTTTATGCAATCTAAAAAATTCTGCGATGAGTTGGTTATTAAACTCCGGCCCATTGTCAGTTACTATGGTTATGGGTATGCCATGATGTGTGCAGAACCTAAGCAGAGCTTGAACTACACTGACCGCTGTACCATCTTTCAAATGATATGCCTGAGCATATTTAGAAAAAGCGTCAACGATAGTCAAGAACTTTTCACTATGTATTGTAAGTAAGTCAAGATGTACGGATTCGAACGGCTTATTGGGTGAAGGAACTATTTTAAATTGTTGTTGAATAGGATTGCGATCGTATTTTGCTTGACCGCATACTGTGCATTCATTTATGAATTTGGCTATGCTATCTCGCATCTTGGGCCAATAGTATTTGTGAGATAGGGCTAAAACTGTTTCATTTATACCGCGGTGGTTGGTCTTCCCATCATGATATTTATTAATTATTTCCTGTTGCCTTAAGTATTGTGAAACGTTTTCTACTTCCTTTTTAGTAAGCACTAATTGCATTGCCGAATTTTTGAATGATCTCTGGATGATAGGAATAATAGAGTACATAGCCAAAGGTGGGTTAATAAGTAAACCAGTTTTTATTTTAGGATTTACATATTCCTTGATAGCATTAACAACGTCCTCTTCTAAGCTAGATTCAGATAATTGAACTGTAATACGAGTGTGCGTGTCAAAGGGTTTGGTAAAAATGTTCCGCCCTTTAATATCACCAACGACATTTAAGATAATTTGTTTAGTGAACTTATTTAGTGGGTCTTCTGAAATGGGGACCTCTAGAAATGGATGCTCGTTATCTGTATGGACTGTCGCAGTCGCTGAATTATAGGTGAGATTTTGGGCTGTCAAAGTTCTAGAATAAACTGATGATTGCTCTGTTCCAGATGGGTTGGCTATAATGGACATGAGTTCCTCATTGTTTATTTCAATGCGGGATAGCGCATCAGCATTGGTGTTGTATTTTCCTTGCTTATACACTACTGAAAAGTCGTATTCGCTTAACTTTAAACGCCAACGTGTAAGGCGTGAATTAGGTTCTTTTAAATTCATGATCCATTGTAAGGGCTTGTGGTCGGTTATAATTTTGAATTTGCGACCGAATAAATAGGGCCTAAAATATTTAGTTGCCCATACGATAGCTAGGAGCTCCTTCTCAATCGTACTGTAATTGAGTTCACTTGAATTTAATGTGCGAGATGCGTAAGCTATAGGTTTATCAGAACCTACTGAACCTTGGGATAGGACGGCACCAATTGCTACGTTGGATGCATCGGTAGTGAGTAGGAACTCTCTGGAAAAATCGGGATATTGTAGGATAGGATCATTAGTTAATAACGTTTTGCAGTGATTGAAGCAATCTACATATCCTTTATCTCGTATTATTTTTGAACCTTTTTTGAGACATTTAGTTAGCGGTTTAGTTAGTCTCGCGAAATCAGGGATGAATTTCCTATAGTATCCGAGGAGACCAAGAAAACGTTTGATGTCAGTGGGGGTTTTAGGTAAGGGGTATTTTTCTATTGCAGCTATTTTATCTGGATTAGGTTTTACTCCCTCATTACAGATAATATGGCCAAGAAAACTAGTTTCTAATTTTAAAAACTCAGATTTGTCCATTTGAACTTTGAAGTTAGACTCCCGTAATTTAATTAATACTTTTCTAGATTTACTATGTGCTCTTGCAATGATGTACTAAAAACAATTATGTCATCAAGGTATACGAGGCATATTCTATGTTGTAGGCAGGGATATTCCGGTTAGGGTTAACCTAACCGAAATAATCTGTTTTATTAACCCTTTTGGAAATGGGTTAACCTACATTTAGGATTAACATAAATACATGTTACCGAATTATAACTGTTAACAGGAATAGTCTAATACAGGATAATTACGGTTAACCTTAACCGAATTGCATATAGGTTTCTGGATATTTGTAGGTCCGTGACTAATTTTTCGTTACAGTCGGCATTATTTGCGTGAGATGGGAAGAGGGGGATCTCGGCTAATAACAAGTAATTTTTTTTCACAAGAGATCAAGTAAAACTGATTATTTTCGAATTGCGAACGTCGTAAAATAACCGAAATATTGGGTTAACTTCTATCATTTGGGTTAACAATTTCAAAAACATAAACCCTTTAATTTGGGTTAACCCTTATTGTTTGGGTTAAAACAATAACATATACAATCTGTTAACCGAATCAAAGAGTAACCCTTTGAAACGGTTACAGATTGATTCGGTAACCGTTTATAACGCATACCGTTATGCATGGGTTTTCCGATCCCTGGTTGTAGGTCCTTCAGCACATTATCCATCACTCGTTGAAAAGTTGATGGCGAATTTTTCAGGCCCATGGGCATTCTGAGAAATTCATAATGGCCGTTTTCTACGTTGAAAGCAGTCTTGTGAATATCCCCGGGATTCATTTCAACTTGATAGAATCCACTTGCTAAATCAAGGGTTGTAAAGTATTGACATTTCCCCAGTTTGTCAAGTACATCTGTAATGTTGGGAATGGGGTACTTATCATTAATCGTTTTTTCATTTACCTTTCTAAAATCTACGACAAGACGCCACTTTACTTTACCAGACGCGTCCGCCTTTTTGGGGACAATCCATATAGGAGAGCTCCAAGCAGAATCGGAAGGTCTTATAATATTCTGTTCAAGCATCTTAGTTATCTGATCTCTGACTTCTTGTCTATGAACGTAGGGATACCTGCAGCTTTTAGTATGTACTGGAATTTCGTCGGTCGTTCTAATATTGTGCTTTATTTTGTTAGTGAATGTTAATGGTTCTCCCTCAAGATAAAACACATCAGCGTAATTTGCACAAAGGTTTTTTAAATTTATATATTCTTCCTGGTTAAGATGGTCGGTGCGTAAACGAGATAAAACAGCTTGGGCGCGAACCGATGGTATATCATTATATGAACAATCAATGTTATATAACTCGCATTCGATAGGGCGATCCATCGAAAAGATGAGATCGTTAGATGTAGTATTAGATATTTCTACCCAGCCTCTATTATTAGTCACAGTAGTTAAACAATCGGAGACAAGACAGTTACAGATAATCTGATTTTGAATTAAATCTTCACCGTCAAGTGTATTGATAGGCAACTTTAATAGCTTCGATGAGTTGGCGTGTATAATCTCCTTGTAGAGATTAACATTACGGGAATCGTATATCTCAATCGGTATCTGTGCATTCCGTGTTATAAGAAATCTGCTTTTAAGATCTATCTTTGATCCCCAGTTCTCTAATAAGTCAAATCCTAAAAGTACGTCGAAGTAATTATGAAAATTATAAACAAATAATGTAATGTCGGTTTTTTCATTAAACTCTGGGAAGCAGGTTAAAGTTATAGAGTGGTTATTTCTACTAGTTCCATGAACATTTGTCACTTCAAAAGGCTCATAGTTAAGAGGCAAGTGATTAAAGTACTTAGTTACAGCATTAGGGCTGATGAATGATTGATTAGCACCTGTATCTATTAGCAATTTTAGAGGAGGATTACTAATCTGAATATAACCGAGTTGCCTCTGCATGTGAAAATTTAATTCTATTTTGGTTTGTCGGATTGTCGGCCTAGGTGAAAATTTTCAGCCTGGCTTGATAGTTCAGTCGCCTCCTGATCTACATGTTGCATCACGGGCTGTTCATTGTAAGGGTGAGAATTTTCATGAAATGGGTGAGAAATGTTGTCTGGGTTTTCATGACAGGTAGGGTATTGATGTAACGGATAAGCGTACTCTTGTTCATAGTCGGCGTAGTCATAGTCTCCGTAATCGTAGTCATATTCGAGTTCATTCAAGTTAATTTCCCTAGTTTTAAAATAATTACTAGGAGGAGGATTACCATGCGTTTTCCAATCACGACCCGTTGGTGGTAAAGGTTTTGGAACGAAATGACTGATCCCACTCATGGGACGTGGGCCATTAAAAGATTGTTGGGGTTGAAACCTGTTATTTAATTTAAAAACATTACTATTTGGATTATAGTCAGGCAAAGGGGCGCGCATAATTTGATGTGTTCTGGATGCACCTAAGGGTTGTTGAAATCTACTATTATTTCCTTTCCAACCTTGCATATGAGATTGCATTGTCTGCTGTCGAGAGAGATCAGGTGCGTTAGGTACGGGTGGCATTGATTGTCTGTGTATATTAGGAATATTAAATAAGGATTGTTTTGGGATAAATTGGTTAAAATTAAAATGATTAGGTTGCGAATGAGACCAATCTTTCCTGCGGTTAGATGGCCCGCATTCGTTACGGTTTTGTAAATAAAGAACATTTAATTCATCCTGTACATATTCTAGTGCCTTTTCCATGGATTCAGGTCGCATACAGCGTATCCTAGATCCTAAGGGATCCTTCAGGCCTCTCAAATAAGCCTGCAAGGTTAATTTTTGGTACAAAGTTCGTTTAGAATCTATGGTAGTGGCAACCGTCTCGTGAAGCGAAACATAGGTCATTATAGTGCTAAACAGATTCTGACACCTCTCGTAATATTCCTGAGGGGTGCTAGATCCCTGGGTTTGCATAGATAAGTCACTGTACAGAGCGGTCTCATCACGGTGATCTGCGAAATTATTGATTAGAGCAGATCTTATCCCTTGCCAGTTTTCGGGAATGCCGTTAGCATTAATATATCGAGCCGCGGGGCCCGTTACTTTGTTCAAAATACCGTTAATGAGAGCTAAATTAGTTAACTCGTAGACCGGTGCAGTATTATAATGTGTTAATACTAATTGGTCGCATAATTTAATAAATCTTGTTAAGACATGTGGGTTTCCGTCGAATTCAGGTAATAATCTGAGAGATTTATAGATAACATCTATGTCGTACAGAGGCATTGTAATATTTGAATTCCTGTACTCGTCGAAAACGCTTAATCTAAATCTATTTTTATCCCTATTAAGCCTAACGTTTCGTGATTCTCTAGGGTGAAAAATCTTGACGAATTAAATTACACAAAAAATATCGAATTATATAACACACGATTGTGATGTGTACATATATAAAAGTATATAATTATATTAAGTTATATATATAAATGTGAAAATATCTATAAATAAATAATTATGTATTGCTTAAGGGTTAGGAGGGCAAGGACTTGAAAGATTCAAGGACTTACAAAATTGTCTTCTTTTTGGACGAATCGATGTTTGGATTCACCTCTGGACTGCTGCACCGTAGGTTCAGGATATCCGACGAAGGCTGAAGAGCTCAACCAGTGGCGTAACGATTGGGAGCAAACGATATGTGGATGCAGGAGACCGATCGCGACACGCACTGACTCGAATATCCTACCGACTGCGCCAATTACGATAGCCGCATCCGGAGGATCCAAAATAAAGCAATTTAAAATGCTTAAATCAATTTAATTAATTACTAGTTTATAAAATAATAACTATAGCTAATTGGAGGAGATTCTAGTTCGAAGTATGAGACAGAAATCTCCTTATAATCTAATTTTACTAAAGTAAAACTACAACTAACAAGAAGTGATTCTGCTTCGAAGTGTGAAACAGCAATGAATTTAAAATATGTTTCTGATATTTGGTGGAGTTCCAATGGCGCCATCCTTATCTATGCACATTCCACAGCATTCGCCGTTCTAAGTGTTCTCATATGTTGCGCCGTCCCAAGCGTCCTTAAGTTCCGTGTGAAGTGTCAGTTAATTGATTTGGGATATGTAATACCTCCCCCCGAAGAACAGCCAACACCGATGTATTTAGCAATAAATCGAGGTGGGGGTTGATTTGCTCTTGCTCGTGGTTCAAGCCAACTGTTTCCAGGTAGTTTTTCCATGCCTGTAGTAATCTTGAGGATGATTTGTAGAAGTCTGGACCACTGTAGAGATGTACTTTTGTAAGGACAATTAAGCAAATGATCTAACGTCTGTTGCCGAGTTCTTTATAGGTCGCTGACCTTTCGTGATATGACAAAACTGCAAATAGGTTTCCTTTGTTGAATGGATGGGTTGATGTATGGAGTCATGAAAGGGCCGGTTCTGTAGACTCTGTTTTTCTTTGCGTAAAAACCAGTTATTGGTCTTCGGGCATTCAGCCTCTATGTGCTTGAAATCTTTCTAATAGGAAACTAGGAATAGGGAAGATGGAATTTAGGATTTTGTGGTTGTTATTGGAGAATAAGTATAAATAATTACATATATATGTACCTATCATATACGTACGTGTAAATGGGAAACTTATACCTAAACTGTAACTATCTCATTGCCTACATAGAGTGAACCTAATTTAATATAATATATAAAATATCTTAATATTTCCTTATAACTAAATCCATTACCTAGACTTAACAAATATTTTAGAACTAATTTACACAAATGGTTGGTAGAAAGGTGTTTTATACAATAATCGATAATTGTTAAGAAATAAAATACTAACTTTTATAATGTTGATTATGATGCTAGACAATGTAATATATGTTTCTAGTTTTATTTAATGTAATTAATCTTTAGATCATTATTATCATCATTTTTGTATGATATGCCTGAGCATATTTAGAAAAAGCGTCAACGATAGTCAAGAACTTTTCACTATGTATTGTAAGTAAGTCAAGATGTACGGATTCGAACGGCTTATTGGGTGAAGGAACTATTTTAAATTGTTGTTGAATAGGATTGCGATCGTATTTTGCTTGACCGCATACTGTGCATTCATTTATGAATTTGGCTATGCTATCTCGCATCTTGGGCCAATAGTATTTGTGAGATAGGGCTAAAACTGTTTCATTTATACCGCGGTGGTTGGTCTTCCCATCATGATATTTATTAATTATTTCCTGTTGCCTTAAGTATTGTGAAACGTTTTCTACTTCCTTTTTAGTAAGCACTAATTGCATTGCCGAATTTTTGAATGATCTCTGGATGATAGGAATAATAGAGTACATAGCCAAAGGTGGGTTAATAAGTAAACCAGTTTTTATTTTAGGATTTACATATTCCTTGATAGCATTAACAACGTCCTCTTCTAAGCTAGATTCAGATAATTGAACTGTAATACGAGTGTGCGTGTCAAAGGGTTTGGTAAAAATGTTCCGCCCTTTAATATCACCAACGACATTTAAGATAATTTGTTTAGTGAACTTATTTAGTGGGTCTTCTGAAATGGGGACCTCTAGAAATGGATGCTCGTTATCTGTATGGACTGTCGCAGTCGCTGAATTATAGGTGAGATTTTGGGCTGTCAAAGTTCTAGAATAAACTGATGATTGCTCTGTTCCAGATGGGTTGGCTATAATGGACATGAGTTCCTCATTGTTTATTTCAATGCGGGATAGCGCATCAGCATTGGTGTTGTATTTTCCTTGCTTATACACTACTGAAAAGTCGTATTCGCTTAACTTTAAACGCCAACGTGTAAGGCGTGAATTAGGTTCTTTTAAATTCATGATCCATTGTAAGGGCTTGTGGTCGGTTATAATTTTGAATTTGCGACCGAATAAATAGGGCCTAAAATATTTAGTTGCCCATACGATAGCTAGGAGCTCCTTCTCAATCGTACTGTAATTGAGTTCACTTGAATTTAATGTGCGAGATGCGTAAGCTATAGGTTTATCAGAACCTACTGAACCTTGGGATAGGACGGCACCAATTGCTACGTTGGATGCATCGGTAGTGAGTAGGAACTCTCTGGAAAAATCGGGATATTGTAGGATAGGATCATTAGTTAATAACGTTTTGCAGTGATTGAAGCAATCTACATATCCTTTATCTCGTATTATTTTTGAACCTTTTTTGAGACATTTAGTTAGCGGTTTAGTTAGTCTCGCGAAATCAGGGATGAATTTCCTATAGTATCCGAGGAGACCAAGAAAACGTTTGATGTCAGTGGGGGTTTTAGGTAAGGGGTATTTTTCTATTGCAGCTATTTTATCTGGATTAGGTTTTACTCCCTCATTACAGATAATATGGCCAAGAAAACTAGTTTCTAATTTTAAAAACTCAGATTTGTCCATTTGAACTTTGAAGTTAGACTCCCGTAATTTAATTAATACTTTTCTAGATTTACTATGTGCTCTTGCAATGATGTACTAAAAACAATTATGTCATCAAGGTATACGAGGCATATTCTATGTTGTAGGCAGGGATATTCCGGTTAGGGTTAACCTAACCGAAATAATCTGTTTTATTAACCCTTTTGGAAATGGGTTAACCTACATTTAGGATTAACATAAATACATGTTACCGAATTATAACTGTTAACAGGAATAGTCTAATACAGGATAATTACGGTTAACCTTAACCGAATTGCATATAGGTTTCTGGATATTTGTAGGTCCGTGACTAATTTTTCGTTACAGTCGGCATTATTTGCGTGAGATGGGAAGAGGGGGATCTCGGCTAATAACAAGTAATTTTTTTTCACAAGAGATCAAGTAAAACTGATTATTTTCGAATTGCGAACGTCGTAAAATAACCGAAATATTGGGTTAACTTCTATCATTTGGGTTAACAATTTCAAAAACATAAACCCTTTAATTTGGGTTAACCCTTATTGTTTGGGTTAAAACAATAACATATACAATCTGTTAACCGAATCAAAGAGTAACCCTTTGAAACGGTTACAGATTGATTCGGTAACCGTTTATAACGCATACCGTTATGCATGGGTTTTCCGATCCCTGGTTGTAGGTCCTTCAGCACATTATCCATCACTCGTTGAAAAGTTGATGGCGAATTTTTCAGGCCCATGGGCATTCTGAGAAATTCATAATGGCCGTTTTCTACGTTGAAAGCAGTCTTGTGAATATCCCCGGGATTCATTTCAACTTGATAGAATCCACTTGCTAAATCAAGGGTTGTAAAGTATTGACATTTCCCCAGTTTGTCAAGTACATCTGTAATGTTGGGAATGGGGTACTTATCATTAATCGTTTTTTCATTTACCTTTCTAAAATCTACGACAAGACGCCACTTTACTTTACCAGACGCGTCCGCCTTTTTGGGGACAATCCATATAGGAGAGCTCCAAGCAGAATCGGAAGGTCTTATAATATTCTGTTCAAGCATCTTAGTTATCTGATCTCTGACTTCTTGTCTATGAACGTAGGGATACCTGCAGCTTTTAGTATGTACTGGAATTTCGTCGGTCGTTCTAATATTGTGCTTTATTTTGTTAGTGAATGTTAATGGTTCTCCCTCAAGATAAAACACATCAGCGTAATTTGCACAAAGGTTTTTTAAATTTATATATTCTTCCTGGTTAAGATGGTCGGTGCGTAAACGAGATAAAACAGCTTGGGCGCGAACCGATGGTATATCATTATATGAACAATCAATGTTATATAACTCGCATTCGATAGGGCGATCCATCGAAAAGATGAGATCGTTAGATGTAGTATTAGATATTTCTACCCAGCCTCTATTATTAGTCACAGTAGTTAAACAATCGGAGACAAGACAGTTACAGATAATCTGATTTTGAATTAAATCTTCACCGTCAAGTGTATTGATAGGCAACTTTAATAGCTTCGATGAGTTGGCGTGTATAATCTCCTTGTAGAGATTAACATTACGGGAATCGTATATCTCAATCGGTATCTGTGCATTCCGTGTTATAAGAAATCTGCTTTTAAGATCTATCTTTGATCCCCAGTTCTCTAATAAGTCAAATCCTAAAAGTACGTCGAAGTAATTATGAAAATTATAAACAAATAATGTAATGTCGGTTTTTTCATTAAACTCTGGGAAGCAGGTTAAAGTTATAGAGTGGTTATTTCTACTAGTTCCATGAACATTTGTCACTTCAAAAGGCTCATAGTTAAGAGGCAAGTGATTAAAGTACTTAGTTACAGCATTAGGGCTGATGAATGATTGATTAGCACCTGTATCTATTAGCAATTTTAGAGGAGGATTACTAATCTGAATATAACCGAGTTGCCTCTGCATGTGAAAATTTAATTCTATTTTGGTTTGTCGGATTGTCGGCCTAGGTGAAAATTTTCAGCCTGGCTTGATAGTTCAGTCGCCTCCTGATCTACATGTTGCATCACGGGCTGTTCATTGTAAGGGTGAGAATTTTCATGAAATGGGTGAGAAATGTTGTCTGGGTTTTCATGACAGGTAGGGTATTGATGTAACGGATAAGCGTACTCTTGTTCATAGTCGGCGTAGTCATAGTCTCCGTAATCGTAGTCATATTCGAGTTCATTCAAGTTAATTTCCCTAGTTTTAAAATAATTACTAGGAGGAGGATTACCATGCGTTTTCCAATCACGACCCGTTGGTGGTAAAGGTTTTGGAACGAAATGACTGATCCCACTCATGGGACGTGGGCCATTAAAAGATTGTTGGGGTTGAAACCTGTTATTTAATTTAAAAACATTACTATTTGGATTATAGTCAGGCAAAGGGGCGCGCATAATTTGATGTGTTCTGGATGCACCTAAGGGTTGTTGAAATCTACTATTATTTCCTTTCCAACCTTGCATATGAGATTGCATTGTCTGCTGTCGAGAGAGATCAGGTGCGTTAGGTACGGGTGGCATTGATTGTCTGTGTATATTAGGAATATTAAATAAGGATTGTTTTGGGATAAATTGGTTAAAATTAAAATGATTAGGTTGCGAATGAGACCAATCTTTCCTGCGGTTAGATGGCCCGCATTCGTTACGGTTTTGTAAATAAAGAACATTTAATTCATCCTGTACATATTCTAGTGCCTTTTCCATGGATTCAGGTCGCATACAGCGTATCCTAGATCCTAAGGGATCCTTCAGGCCTCTCAAATAAGCCTGCAAGGTTAATTTTTGGTACAAAGTTCGTTTAGAATCTATGGTAGTGGCAACCGTCTCGTGAAGCGAAACATAGGTCATTATAGTGCTAAACAGATTCTGACACCTCTCGTAATATTCCTGAGGGGTGCTAGATCCCTGGGTTTGCATAGATAAGTCACTGTACAGAGCGGTCTCATCACGGTGATCTGCGAAATTATTGATTAGAGCAGATCTTATCCCTTGCCAGTTTTCGGGAATGCCGTTAGCATTAATATATCGAGCCGCGGGGCCCGTTACTTTGTTCAAAATACCGTTAATGAGAGCTAAATTAGTTAACTCGTAGACCGGTGCAGTATTATAATGTGTTAATACTAATTGGTCGCATAATTTAATAAATCTTGTTAAGACATGTGGGTTTCCGTCGAATTCAGGTAATAATCTGAGAGATTTATAGATAACATCTATGTCGTACAGAGGCATTGTAATATTTGAATTCCTGTACTCGTCGAAAACGCTTAATCTAAATCTATTTTTATCCCTATTAAGCCTAACGTTTCGTGATTCTCTAGGGTGAAAAATCTTGACGAATTAAATTACACAAAAAATATCGAATTATATAACACACGATTGTGATGTGTACATATATAAAAGTATATAATTATATTAAGTTATATATATAAATGTGAAAATATCTATAAATAAATAATTATGTATTGCTTAAGGGTTAGGAGGGCAAGGACTTGAAAGATTCAAGGACTTACAAAATTGTCTTCTTTTTGGACGAATCGATGTTTGGATTCACCTCTGGACTGCTGCACCGTAGGTTCAGGATATCCGACGAAGGCTGAAGAGCTCAACCAGTGGCGTAACGATTGGGAGCAAACGATATGTGGATGCAGGAGACCGATCGCGACACGCACTGACTCGAATATCCTACCGACTGCGCCAATTACGATAGCCGCATCCGGAGGATCCAAAATAAAGCAATTTAAAATGCTTAAATCAATTTAATTAATTACTAGTTTATAAAATAATAACTATAGCTAATTGGAGGAGATTCTAGTTCGAAGTATGAGACAGAAATCTCCTTATAATCTAATTTTACTAAAGTAAAACTACAACTAACAAGAAGTGATTCTGCTTCGAAGTGTGAAACAGCAATGAATTTAAAATATGTTTCTGATATTTGGTGGAGTTCCAATGGCGCCATCCTTATCTATGCACATTCCACAGCATTCGCCGTTCTAAGTGTTCTCATATGTTGCGCCGTCCCAAGCGTCCTTAAGTTCCGTGTGAAGTGTCAGTTAATTGATTTGGGATATGTAATACCTCCCCCCGAAGAACAGCCAACACCGATGTATTTAGCAATAAATCGAGGTGGGGGTTGATTTGCTCTTGCTCGTGGTTCAAGCCAACTGTTTCCAGGTAGTTTTTCCATGCCTGTAGTAATCTTGAGGATGATTTGTAGAAGTCTGGACCACTGTAGAGATGTACTTTTGTAAGGACAATTAAGCAAATGATCTAACGTCTGTTGCCGAGTTCTTTATAGGTCGCTGACCTTTCGTGATATGACAAAACTGCAAATAGGTTTCCTTTGTTGAATGGATGGGTTGATGTATGGAGTCATGAAAGGGCCGGTTCTGTAGACTCTGTTTTTCTTTGCGTAAAAACCAGTTATTGGTCTTCGGGCATTCAGCCTCTATGTGCTTGAAATCTTTCTAATAGGAAACTAGGAATAGGGAAGATGGAATTTAGGATTTTGTGGTTGTTATTGGAGAATAAGTATAAATAATTACATATATATGTACCTATCATATACGTACGTGTAAATGGGAAACTTATACCTAAACTGTAACTATCTCATTGCCTACATAGAGTGAACCTAATTTAATATAATATATAAAATATCTTAATATTTCCTTATAACTAAATCCATTACCTAGACTTAACAAATATTTTAGAACTAATTTACACAAATGGTTGGTAGAAAGGTGTTTTATACAATAATCGATAATTGTTAAGAAATAAAATACTAACTTTTATAATGTTGATTATGATGCTAGACAATGTAATATATGTTTCTAGTTTTATTTAATGTAATTAATCTTTAGATCATAATGTTAGTTAATAAACTTTTGTATGCCAAAACAAGGGAGAATATGGTATTATCAAAATCCACTAATGTTACACCTGGTACAAACCTATGTTTTATGCAAATAAAAATTTCATATAATTTTATTTCAAGTTTTATCTTTTGAGCTATTGCTAGTTATAGTAGCGTAATTACTACTGGGATCGTTCTGTAACAGTTTACTAGATTTTGGAATTCTTTTTAACCTATGTTTTGCCACGGGACCTCGTTTTTTCTTTGTATATATATGGATAGGGAGGTTAGCCATTACTGTGTCGTGAGTAAAGCGCGGAGCTAATTTTTGACGGGATGCGAGTGGATTTCTTATAAAGATTTGCTGTACGGGACAGTATTCAACTTCAGGTTCTCTTTTTCTATTACAATTAGTTGTTAAATTTTTACGAGAGTCAGTGCTTAGGTCATGAATTAATTTATATATCTCAGTCATCTTTTCTTTGTGGTTAGTCGTATATTGTTGTAGTAAATAGAGGTCAACGTCAAAAACGTCTCGGGGGTCAAAGTGTCCTGTTATTAATTCTATGGGTCTACATTTAGTAAAACTATGTATACTGTTATTGTATGCTAGGAGAGCGTAAGGCATGAGATTGATGACCAATTCATTTTTTTGATTAACCTTTAAGATTCTAAGATGTTCTAATATGGTTGCATGGAACCTCTCAACTATTCCATTTTCGTTAGGTGTGTGCGCTGCGACTTTATGATGCTGGATTTTATGCAATCTAAAAAATTCTGCGATGAGTTGGTTATTAAACTCCGGCCCATTGTCAGTTACTATGGTTATGGGTATGCCATGATGTGTGCAGAACCTAAGCAGAGCTTGAACTACACTGACCGCTGTACCATCTTTCAAATGATATGCCTGAGCATATTTAGAAAAAGCGTCAACGATAGTCAAGAACTTTTCACTATGTATTGTAAGTAAGTCAAGATGTACGGATTCGAACGGCTTATTGGGTGAAGGAACTATTTTAAATTGTTGTTGAATAGGATTGCGATCGTATTTTGCTTGACCGCATACTGTGCATTCATTTATGAATTTGGCTATGCTATCTCGCATCTTGGGCCAATAGTATTTGTGAGATAGGGCTAAAACTGTTTCATTTATACCGCGGTGGTTGGTCTTCCCATCATGATATTTATTAATTATTTCCTGTTGCCTTAAGTATTGTGAAACGTTTTCTACTTCCTTTTTAGTAAGCACTAATTGCATTGCCGAATTTTTGAATGATCTCTGGATGATAGGAATAATAGAGTACATAGCCAAAGGTGGGTTAATAAGTAAACCAGTTTTTATTTTAGGATTTACATATTCCTTGATAGCATTAACAACGTCCTCTTCTAAGCTAGATTCAGATAATTGAACTGTAATACGAGTGTGCGTGTCAAAGGGTTTGGTAAAAATGTTCCGCCCTTTAATATCACCAACGACATTTAAGATAATTTGTTTAGTGAACTTATTTAGTGGGTCTTCTGAAATGGGGACCTCTAGAAATGGATGCTCGTTATCTGTATGGACTGTCGCAGTCGCTGAATTATAGGTGAGATTTTGGGCTGTCAAAGTTCTAGAATAAACTGATGATTGCTCTGTTCCAGATGGGTTGGCTATAATGGACATGAGTTCCTCATTGTTTATTTCAATGCGGGATAGCGCATCAGCATTGGTGTTGTATTTTCCTTGCTTATACACTACTGAAAAGTCGTATTCGCTTAACTTTAAACGCCAACGTGTAAGGCGTGAATTAGGTTCTTTTAAATTCATGATCCATTGTAAGGGCTTGTGGTCGGTTATAATTTTGAATTTGCGACCGAATAAATAGGGCCTAAAATATTTAGTTGCCCATACGATAGCTAGGAGCTCCTTCTCAATCGTACTGTAATTGAGTTCACTTGAATTTAATGTGCGAGATGCGTAAGCTATAGGTTTATCAGAACCTACTGAACCTTGGGATAGGACGGCACCAATTGCTACGTTGGATGCATCGGTAGTGAGTAGGAACTCTCTGGAAAAATCGGGATATTGTAGGATAGGATCATTAGTTAATAACGTTTTGCAGTGATTGAAGCAATCTACATATCCTTTATCTCGTATTATTTTTGAACCTTTTTTGAGACATTTAGTTAGCGGTTTAGTTAGTCTCGCGAAATCAGGGATGAATTTCCTATAGTATCCGAGGAGACCAAGAAAACGTTTGATGTCAGTGGGGGTTTTAGGTAAGGGGTATTTTTCTATTGCAGCTATTTTATCTGGATTAGGTTTTACTCCCTCATTACAGATAATATGGCCAAGAAAACTAGTTTCTAATTTTAAAAACTCAGATTTGTCCATTTGAACTTTGAAGTTAGACTCCCGTAATTTAATTAATACTTTTCTAGATTTACTATGTGCTCTTGCAATGATGTACTAAAAACAATTATGTCATCAAGGTATACGAGGCATATTCTATGTTGTAGGCAGGGATATTCCGGTTAGGGTTAACCTAACCGAAATAATCTGTTTTATTAACCCTTTTGGAAATGGGTTAACCTACATTTAGGATTAACATAAATACATGTTACCGAATTATAACTGTTAACAGGAATAGTCTAATACAGGATAATTACGGTTAACCTTAACCGAATTGCATATAGGTTTCTGGATATTTGTAGGTCCGTGACTAATTTTTCGTTACAGTCGGCATTATTTGCGTGAGATGGGAAGAGGGGGATCTCGGCTAATAACAAGTAATTTTTTTTCACAAGAGATCAAGTAAAACTGATTATTTTCGAATTGCGAACGTCGTAAAATAACCGAAATATTGGGTTAACTTCTATCATTTGGGTTAACAATTTCAAAAACATAAACCCTTTAATTTGGGTTAACCCTTATTGTTTGGGTTAAAACAATAACATATACAATCTGTTAACCGAATCAAAGAGTAACCCTTTGAAACGGTTACAGATTGATTCGGTAACCGTTTATAACGCATACCGTTATGCATGGGTTTTCCGATCCCTGGTTGTAGGTCCTTCAGCACATTATCCATCACTCGTTGAAAAGTTGATGGCGAATTTTTCAGGCCCATGGGCATTCTGAGAAATTCATAATGGCCGTTTTCTACGTTGAAAGCAGTCTTGTGAATATCCCCGGGATTCATTTCAACTTGATAGAATCCACTTGCTAAATCAAGGGTTGTAAAGTATTGACATTTCCCCAGTTTGTCAAGTACATCTGTAATGTTGGGAATGGGGTACTTATCATTAATCGTTTTTTCATTTACCTTTCTAAAATCTACGACAAGACGCCACTTTACTTTACCAGACGCGTCCGCCTTTTTGGGGACAATCCATATAGGAGAGCTCCAAGCAGAATCGGAAGGTCTTATAATATTCTGTTCAAGCATCTTAGTTATCTGATCTCTGACTTCTTGTCTATGAACGTAGGGATACCTGCAGCTTTTAGTATGTACTGGAATTTCGTCGGTCGTTCTAATATTGTGCTTTATTTTGTTAGTGAATGTTAATGGTTCTCCCTCAAGATAAAACACATCAGCGTAATTTGCACAAAGGTTTTTTAAATTTATATATTCTTCCTGGTTAAGATGGTCGGTGCGTAAACGAGATAAAACAGCTTGGGCGCGAACCGATGGTATATCATTATATGAACAATCAATGTTATATAACTCGCATTCGATAGGGCGATCCATCGAAAAGATGAGATCGTTAGATGTAGTATTAGATATTTCTACCCAGCCTCTATTATTAGTCACAGTAGTTAAACAATCGGAGACAAGACAGTTACAGATAATCTGATTTTGAATTAAATCTTCACCGTCAAGTGTATTGATAGGCAACTTTAATAGCTTCGATGAGTTGGCGTGTATAATCTCCTTGTAGAGATTAACATTACGGGAATCGTATATCTCAATCGGTATCTGTGCATTCCGTGTTATAAGAAATCTGCTTTTAAGATCTATCTTTGATCCCCAGTTCTCTAATAAGTCAAATCCTAAAAGTACGTCGAAGTAATTATGAAAATTATAAACAAATAATGTAATGTCGGTTTTTTCATTAAACTCTGGGAAGCAGGTTAAAGTTATAGAGTGGTTATTTCTACTAGTTCCATGAACATTTGTCACTTCAAAAGGCTCATAGTTAAGAGGCAAGTGATTAAAGTACTTAGTTACAGCATTAGGGCTGATGAATGATTGATTAGCACCTGTATCTATTAGCAATTTTAGAGGAGGATTACTAATCTGAATATAACCGAGTTGCCTCTGCATGTGAAAATTTAATTCTATTTTGGTTTGTCGGATTGTCGGCCTAGGTGAAAATTTTCAGCCTGGCTTGATAGTTCAGTCGCCTCCTGATCTACATGTTGCATCACGGGCTGTTCATTGTAAGGGTGAGAATTTTCATGAAATGGGTGAGAAATGTTGTCTGGGTTTTCATGACAGGTAGGGTATTGATGTAACGGATAAGCGTACTCTTGTTCATAGTCGGCGTAGTCATAGTCTCCGTAATCGTAGTCATATTCGAGTTCATTCAAGTTAATTTCCCTAGTTTTAAAATAATTACTAGGAGGAGGATTACCATGCGTTTTCCAATCACGACCCGTTGGTGGTAAAGGTTTTGGAACGAAATGACTGATCCCACTTATGGGACGTGGGCCATTAAAAGATTGTTGGGGTTGAAACCTGTTATTTAATTTAAAAACATTACTATTTGGATTATAGTCAGGCAAAGGGGCGCGCATAATTTGATGTGTTCTGGATGCACCTAAGGGTTGTTGAAATCTACTATTATTTCCTTTCCAACCTTGCATATGAGATTGCATTGTCTGCTGTCGAGAGAGATCAGGTGCGTTAGGTACGGGTGGCATTGATTGTCTGTGTATATTAGGAATATTAAATAAGGATTGTTTTGGGATAAATTGGTTAAAATTAAAATGATTAGGTTGCGAATGAGACCAATCTTTCCTGCGGTTAGATGGCCCGCATTCGTTACGGTTTTGTAAATAAAGAACATTTAATTCATCCTGTACATATTCTAGTGCCTTTTCCATGGATTCAGGTCGCATACAGCGTATCCTAGATCCTAAGGGATCCTTCAGGCCTCTCAAATAAGCCTGCAAGGTTAATTTTTGGTACAAAGTTCGTTTAGAATCTATGGTAGTGGCAACCGTCTCGTGAAGCGAAACATAGGTCATTATAGTGCTAAACAGATTCTGACACCTCTCGTAATATTCCTGAGGGGTGCTAGATCCCTGGGTTTGCATAGATAAGTCACTGTACAGAGCGGTCTCATCACGGTGATCTGCGAAATTATTGATTAGAGCAGATCTTATCCCTTGCCAGTTTTCGGGAATGCCGTTAGCATTAATATATCGAGCCGCGGGGCCCGTTACTTTGTTCAAAATACCGTTAATGAGAGCTAAATTAGTTAACTCGTAGACCGGTGCAGTATTATAATGTGTTAATACTAATTGGTCGCATAATTTAATAAATCTTGTTAAGACATGTGGGTTTCCGTCGAATTCAGGTAATAATCTGAGAGATTTATAGATAACATCTATGTCGTACAGAGGCATTGTAATATTTGAATTCCTGTACTCGTCGAAAACGCTTAATCTAAATCTATTTTTATCCCTATTAAGCCTAACGTTTCGTGATTCTCTAGGGTGAAAAATCTTGACGAATTAAATTACACAAAAAATATCGAATTATATAACACACGATTGTGATGTGTACATATATAAAAGTATATAATTATATTAAGTTATATATATAAATGTGAAAATATCTATAAATAAATAATTATGTATTGCTTAAGGGTTAGGAGGGCAAGGACTTGAAAGATTCAAGGACTTACAAAATTGTCTTCTTTTTGGACGAATCGATGTTTGGATTCACCTCTGGACTGCTGCACCGTAGGTTCAGGATATCCGACGAAGGCTGAAGAGCTCAACCAGTGGCGTAACGATTGGGAGCAAACGATATGTGGATGCAGGAGACCGATCGCGACACGCACTGACTCGAATATCCTACCGACTGCGCCAATTACGATAGCCGCATCCGGAGGATCCAAAATAAAGCAATTTAAAATGCTTAAATCAATTTAATTAATTACTAGTTTATAAAATAATAACTATAGCTAATTGGAGGAGATTCTAGTTCGAAGTATGAGACAGAAATCTCCTTATAATCTAATTTTACTAAAGTAAAACTACAACTAACAAGAAGTGATTCTGCTTCGAAGTGTGAAACAGCAATGAATTTAAAATATGTTTCTGATATTTGGTGGAGTTCCAATGGCGCCATCCTTATCTATGCACATTCCACAGCATTCGCCGTTCTAAGTGTTCTCATATGTTGCGCCGTCCCAAGCGTCCTTAAGTTCCGTGTGAAGTGTCAGTTAATTGATTTGGGATATGTAATACCTCCCCCCGAAGAACAGCCAACACCGATGTATTTAGCAATAAATCGAGGTGGGGGTTGATTTGCTCTTGCTCGTGGTTCAAGCCAACTGTTTCCAGGTAGTTTTTCCATGCCTGTAGTAATCTTGAGGATGATTTGTAGAAGTCTGGACCACTGTAGAGATGTACTTTTGTAAGGACAATTAAGCAAATGATCTAACGTCTGTTGCCGAGTTCTTTATAGGTCGCTGACCTTTCGTGATATGACAAAACTGCAAATAGGTTTCCTTTGTTGAATGGATGGGTTGATGTATGGAGTCATGAAAGGGCCGGTTCTGTAGACTCTGTTTTTCTTTGCGTAAAAACCAGTTATTGGTCTTCGGGCATTCAGCCTCTATGTGCTTGAAATCTTTCTAATAGGAAACTAGGAATAGGGAAGATGGAATTTAGGATTTTGTGGTTGTTATTGGAGAATAAGTATAAATAATTACATATATATGTACCTATCATATACGTACGTGTAAATGGGAAACTTATACCTAAACTGTAACTATCTCATTGCCTACATAGAGTGAACCTAATTTAATATAATATATAAAATATCTTAATATTTCCTTATAACTAAATCCATTACCTAGACTTAACAAATATTTTAGAACTAATTTACACAAATGGTTGGTAGAAAGGTGTTTTATACAATAATCGATAATTGTTAAGAAATAAAATACTAACTTTTATAATGTTGATTATGATGCTAGACAATGTAATATATGTTTCTAGTTTTATTTAATGTAATTAATCTTTAGATCATAATGTTAGTTAATAAACTTTTGTATGCCAAAACAAGGGAGAATATGGTATTATCAAAATCCACTAATGTTACACCTGGTACAAACCTATGTTTTATGCAAATAAAAATTTCATATAATTTTATTTCAAGTTTTATCTTTTGAGCTATTGCTAGTTATAGTAGCGTAATTACTACTGGGATCGTTCTGTAACAGTTTACTAGATTTTGGAATTCTTTTTAACCTATGTTTTGCCACGGGACCTCGTTTTTTCTTTGTATATATATGGATAGGGAGGTTAGCCATTACTGTGTCGTGAGTAAAGCGCGGAGCTAATTTTTGACGGGATGCGAGTGGATTTCTTATAAAGATTTGCTGTACGGGACAGTATTCAACTTCAGGTTCTCTTTTTCTATTACAATTAGTTGTTAAATTTTTACGAGAGTCAGTGCTTAGGTCATGAATTAATTTATATATCTCAGTCATCTTTTCTTTGTGGTTAGTCGTATATTGTTGTAGTAAATAGAGGTCAACGTCAAAAACGTCTCGGGGGTCAAAGTGTCCTGTTATTAATTCTATGGGTCTACATTTAGTAAAACTATGTATACTGTTATTGTATGCTAGGAGAGCGTAAGGCATGAGATTGATGACCAATTCATTTTTTTGATTAACCTTTAAGATTCTAAGATGTTCTAATATGGTTGCATGGAACCTCTCAACTATTCCATTTTCGTTAGGTGTGTGCGCTGCGACTTTATGATGCTGGATTTTATGCAATCTAAAAAATTCTGCGATGAGTTGGTTATTAAACTCCGGCCCATTGTCAGTTACTATGGTTATGGGTATGCCATGATGTGTGCAGAACCTAAGCAGAGCTTGAACTACACTGACCGCTGTACCATCTTTCAAATGATATGCCTGAGCATATTTAGAAAAAGCGTCAACGATAGTCAAGAACTTTTCACTATGTATTGTAAGTAAGTCAAGATGTACGGATTCGAACGGCTTATTGGGTGAAGGAACTATTTTAAATTGTTGTTGAATAGGATTGCGATCGTATTTTGCTTGACCGCATACTGTGCATTCATTTATGAATTTGGCTATGCTATCTCGCATCTTGGGCCAATAGTATTTGTGAGATAGGGCTAAAACTGTTTCATTTATACCGCGGTGGTTGGTCTTCCCATCATGATATTTATTAATTATTTCCTGTTGCCTTAAGTATTGTGAAACGTTTTCTACTTCCTTTTTAGTAAGCACTAATTGCATTGCCGAATTTTTGAATGATCTCTGGATGATAGGAATAATAGAGTACATAGCCAAAGGTGGGTTAATAAGTAAACCAGTTTTTATTTTAGGATTTACATATTCCTTGATAGCATTAACAACGTCCTCTTCTAAGCTAGATTCAGATAATTGAACTGTAATACGAGTGTGCGTGTCAAAGGGTTTGGTAAAAATGTTCCGCCCTTTAATATCACCAACGACATTTAAGATAATTTGTTTAGTGAACTTATTTAGTGGGTCTTCTGAAATGGGGACCTCTAGAAATGGATGCTCGTTATCTGTATGGACTGTCGCAGTCGCTGAATTATAGGTGAGATTTTGGGCTGTCAAAGTTCTAGAATAAACTGATGATTGCTCTGTTCCAGATGGGTTGGCTATAATGGACATGAGTTCCTCATTGTTTATTTCAATGCGGGATAGCGCATCAGCATTGGTGTTGTATTTTCCTTGCTTATACACTACTGAAAAGTCGTATTCGCTTAACTTTAAACGCCAACGTGTAAGGCGTGAATTAGGTTCTTTTAAATTCATGATCCATTGTAAGGGCTTGTGGTCGGTTATAATTTTGAATTTGCGACCGAATAAATAGGGCCTAAAATATTTAGTTGCCCATACGATAGCTAGGAGCTCCTTCTCAATCGTACTGTAATTGAGTTCACTTGAATTTAATGTGCGAGATGCGTAAGCTATAGGTTTATCAGAACCTACTGAACCTTGGGATAGGACGGCACCAATTGCTACGTTGGATGCATCGGTAGTGAGTAGGAACTCTCTGGAAAAATCGGGATATTGTAGGATAGGATCATTAGTTAATAACGTTTTGCAGTGATTGAAGCAATCTACATATCCTTTATCTCGTATTATTTTTGAACCTTTTTTGAGACATTTAGTTAGCGGTTTAGTTAGTCTCGCGAAATCAGGGATGAATTTCCTATAGTATCCGAGGAGACCAAGAAAACGTTTGATGTCAGTGGGGGTTTTAGGTAAGGGGTATTTTTCTATTGCAGCTATTTTATCTGGATTAGGTTTTACTCCCTCATTACAGATAATATGGCCAAGAAAACTAGTTTCTAATTTTAAAAACTCAGATTTGTCCATTTGAACTTTGAAGTTAGACTCCCGTAATTTAATTAATACTTTTCTAGATTTACTATGTGCTCTTGCAATGATGTACTAAAAACAATTATGTCATCAAGGTATACGAGGCATATTCTATGTTGTA